>JAEMWC010000164.1:0-145000 GCA_016490735.1 Pachyseris speciosa | reverse complement strand
CAAAAAATGTTACATCGTTAACTCGCCTTTTAAAGGTTTAAGCAAGAAATAAATGGGGGAAAAGGCGAAGTTTTGTTTTGACACGCACGTTTCGCATCATGATCATTCTTCTTGTTATCATCATCTGATCGGTAATCACCCGTCATCATCATCATCATCATCATCGTTCATCACTGATATCGTATTATTGTCTGTTTTTTCTTCCTCTTCTCCCCTACCGTTTCCTTTTCTTGTAAGTGCTTTTTTAATGACCATTCCTTTTCCGAAACAGTTTAAATTCTTTTCGATCAATTTGTTGCCTTTAATGATATCGCGGCTTAATTAAGGAACGAAGACAAGCTCTTCCTTCCGATACATTAATACCAAATACGTATAAAGAAATTAAAACAAAATGGGAGAATTTTAAGTTAAGTATACTAAGGGTAGATAGTCGAAGATCATCGGGGATGCGTCCTGGGGAAAGAATATCCACTTTCACCGACACTGAGGTGAATAATTGTTTAAGTATTTACCACACAAGCTGAATAATTAGCGGACAAAACATTACTTTAGGTGTGACAATATACCGACAAGCGGTCGGAAATTGTAAAATTTCGCGCGCCGGCTGCTCGGACTTACTCATCACCTCCGAGTTAACCAATCAGAGCGCACGAAAAGCACTATTTACTTGTGTGGTATATACTAATTGGTGTTGGGACCACTTTGGGACAATGTAACTTGTGGAGTACTCCCAAGCAGCAACAGATCCAACACTGCAGATAATTCCTCCTTCGAAAAGGTGCCATTTCTACCTTCCCTGGTCATCCGATCCATGGATTATCTTAATTCACCCAAAGGAAACAAAAGTGAGACGCTATATCTTAGCTATTGTTTCATTGCGCAGAAAGGGTGCCTTTGCCGGCACTTATTTAAACGGGACTCTAAAAGAGCCACTTCTGTTACCTAAGCTTTCCGTCTCTTAAATTAAATTTTTGATTTTTACTACCTTATTCTTCTTCTTGTTCTTCTTTTTCTTCTTCTTGTTCTTCTTCTTCTTCTTTTTCCTCTTGTTCTTCTTTTTGCCACGACGTGGGTCGTTTTCGCTGTCGTTTGATTCATCATCATCGTCATCATCATCGTCATCTTCTAAGGCCTCGTCGTCATCATCACTTTCCAGTTCAGTGTCATCATGAAGCTGAAGATCACCCTCGTCCTTCTCAGCAACTGTAAAATCCTCTGCCAAAGGGTTGGCGTACACCACAACCGTCACAACCACGAGAAGTAGTGCAAGGATCAACCTCATGGTCTTCAATCAGCGATTTCTTGTTTCCGTAGACGTATGCGTAGTCAAACACAATGAGCCTTTAGCTCGGGTTTATCAGCTACGAAACTGATGCAAATCTAAACTTTGTGCTCTTTTTATGAAGAGTTGAAGTAGGGATGGTTTGTGGCGATTGACGTGAGAGGTAAATACAGCCGAGCGTGAGCAAATCTCAGGACAAACAACCGTAAGAAAATCGATTTTGGGTTTGGAGTTTGTTTTTACAGCTTCATCCAAACGTGCGTAGTCGTTAGCTTTACTTGACAAACAATTTTAATTTTAATTTTAGTATCGAAGCAAACATTTCAAAATGAATTTCAGCAATTTTATATTGAGATAAGTATAAATGAACAGAACTATATGCAATAACAATCTATTAACGTTTTGTTTTACAAAAAATACGGTGATCCCTCCTTGCAAACCAAGACATGACTTGTTAGTTCTCGAGCTCCTGGTTTTTTGGCGTCAGTTGAATTAGTTTTTATCGTGCAAATAAAGTCGTGATGAAGTTGTCGAATTTTCTCTCTTCTATGTAAACAACAGCGACAGTTTTCTTGGTTAATTTAACTGGGAATTTATGAAATCCTTTAATTCCTTCATGTGTATCCGGATGGCGAATTTCTACGATTCTAGCTACAGTAGACAAGTGAACAAAAGAAAAACAATCTGACATAAAGGAAGCAAGACGGAAATACAAAACACTGGTACCAGTTTAATTTAATACCAGACAGACTTCTGAAGTGGTTCGAATTAAATTGCCAGAGAATGGGCCTTGCAAAAACTCTTATCTCTCTCAAGCTGGTGAAATTTTAGCATTGTAACTGTTTTTTTTTACTTTGTTGACTATAAAGTATGGAAACTGACTTTGTTCTTTTAAAAACAATTGGCTGATAAAATACATATGACCACGGAAATTTTACGCTAACTAAAGGCATCTTGCAAAGATTGTTTTTGCTTTAGGTTTAGTAGTTTCTAAGGTTTTAAAATTAAATACAGGCATACGATTTTTTGCCAGCTGGTTTATTGGCAGGCAATGTATTTTGCAGGAAATGTCTCCCTTGGTAACGGATATCACGGCACGAAAATCTCCTTTTTTTGCCAAACCCTGAACGCAAAGTGGAATAATAACAATAATAAAAAACATCCTTTCATTTTGATTGCTTGTCGTTTCAAAGTAGGATTGGGAAAAAAGGGACAAAACAAAAGGAACGATTTTAAGAATACGATGATGCTGTATTTATTAATCGTCAATTCAGCACTTGACGAATCATTTCTAAATAAAAAGTGTTCACTTTTGAAGCTATATCTGAGATTGAAGCACCACTTGTCCAGTGTCCATTTTGCACAATAGCAGTCCTCATAACATGTTTCATCTTTAAACAAAGTCACCGTTGTTGGGGATCATGTGTTTGAACAGTTGTCAGATAAGGGTGAGTGCTGCGTCGTCAAATGATATTTTAGTTGACTTTTCAAGTGTTGGAAGCCTCTTGAATCAGAACTAAACATGGGGCCTTTGCACTACTGCTTTTTTTCGGATTAGTCTTGCGTGGGAGGGCCGGGAGGTGATGCGTTAGGGTATTGAAAGTAATAACAATTAAAGCTTCAGACTCTCTCACCAGTAACTTGATTTCATCATTTGCGGTGTTGGCGGACTGTTCTGAATTAGACCAGGTTAAACGTTAACGTTCGATCGCCGTCCATTTTTGTTATAATTATGCGGCAGGCTTTCTTGTGCCGGCTAAAATTACCAAGAAATTTGCAGTCATATAGCTGGTCTTTTAATTTTAATTATCCGGCAGGCTTTTTGTGCTTATTGAAATTTGCTTAATTTATCAAGAAATTTACAGTCCCATGACTGGTCTTTTAAAAGTAAAACTCAATTTCCCCTCATTGTTTTGCCCGTGTAGGTCATCTGATGTTATAGTTGGTTATGTCTGTTCTCAGTCTTATTTCAGGCCGCGAGTTCTTCAGAAGCCTTTCGTATTAGCTGCAATGTTTCGAAATTACGTCACGTGTGGAGGATACGACTGTGAACTTTCTGAATCGTATTAACCTTGGTTTTTATTTTTTCAGTAAAAAATAAATAAATGGAAAGCTGACTGTGAGGTAATCTAAGAATGAAGAAATGCCATCAACTCAGGTTCCATGCTGGTGACCTGACACTGGTTTTCGATACATTGACCTTCACAGCAGTAAAAATACGTTGCTCAGAAGGTGGACCATCCAACGATACAATTTACAATACAATACCATACAATGCTTTATTTCCACATTTCGTTCTTACATTACATTAAAATATATTTGTATGGGTAGTTAAATTAAAGGTATTAAGGTATTTGTGGGTTAAACTAAGCCAAATATTGATGACAATGATAGAAATGCTTAGCTCCTAAATAAACCATATAGCTTTCTTGTTAGACACTAATCTTGTTAAGTTTCATTTTAAAATATAGACATCTAGATACATACACAATACACACACACACACACACACACACACACACACACACACACACACACACACACACACAATGACACTTCACGTACACTTGTTGTAAAAATAGAAAGTAGAGGAATTGGAAAGACTTAAATGTTACATTTGCTTCCGTCGCAAATAATGTTTTACTTTACTCGGGAAATTGCAACCTCGTTCCCAGGGCTTTTCCCCTGGGAACGAGGTT
The DNA here is from genome assembly GCA_016490735.1 of Pachyseris speciosa. Lineage (NCBI taxonomy): Eukaryota > Metazoa > Cnidaria > Anthozoa > Scleractinia > Pachyseridae > Pachyseris > Pachyseris speciosa. Next base: position 141,019 of record JAEMWC010000164.1, on the reverse strand, counting down.
GGGGAAATTGAAAAGACTGAGATCTTAAATATCGTTAATATCAACGGTGTGAATATAATTGAGCTTTGTTTGACCGTTCACAAAGCTAAGCACCTTGCATGCCCTCGCGTTGCCACAATGGGGGTGCGTTATTGCGATCTTGAGCGCATGCAAATGCTTCAGATGCTTTAGCACTTGTGTGGGTGACTTTATGAGGCTTAAAAACCCTGTCAGTCAGAGACTTTGATCGCGTTCGCAAAAGAAATGAGACCACCAAACGAATTACATACTTTTAGCGACAAAACAGCTCGAAGGGTCAATCCATCGTCTGTTAACTTTTCCGAGGATTAAAATCATGGGAATTGAAATTTGCATTGTCTTAGCTTATCCCTGTTAAAATACAATTTGACGCGGTAGGAATCGGTTTCTGTGGTTATTGTGATTAGGCCGAGCCCTCCAATTCTAGCACTTAGTGTCGTGAAAATGAACAAGACAATGTATCGTTTTTTCTAATTTCTCCGTATCGATAACCAAAGACTGCTAGTTAATTAATGGAAACGGCGTTATCTCTCTCGATGAGCACTATGTGCTCTTAGAGCAAATGCCGAATAAAAACATTGTTTAAATAATAATAAAAAATTGCTAGGGCCAAACTGGCAAAGTTAAAGCGAGCGAATTTGTCGCTTTTCATCTCAATTACGGCTTTAAATGGAACTTTTGGTCATTTCGCATAAAGCAGCTACCTCACTGTTACTAATTTTCGAGCGTACTTAATTTCGTGAAAAATCTCAAGGCATATTTAGCGATTATGGGAGAAAATCAAAGGGTCTTGAGGGCCAGCTCATGGATACGTCTTGCTGCACTAATTGCGATCTGCACTTTTGTTAGTAAGGCAACCTTTTTCCTAGAGTCTAACAAACTAGACTGGTTATGATTCTCGTCCACACGCAACCTTCCCTCAAAGAGAGCGTTATGTGACACCTCGAAAAACGACTGCATGTTAACTTTTTTATTCTTTATTTCGCCATAAACCACATAAAACTCGTGTAAGACCTCAAGAAATTTGCAGCGATGTTACAGCATGGTAACTGTTTTTTTTTTTTGCCACAATATTGAATTACTTTCTAAAATAGTTTTTATACTGATGGATTTTTTTAAGCCAAAGGATATAGACTTTCTGAGCAAGATCGTTGTTTTGGCTTGAAAAGCTATTTCAGACATTTTAGTCATTTGCGATCTCGTCTTCGATAAGAATCGAATACGTGCCTGTCTGTAAGCAGTAAAATCGATCATATTTTTCTCCCAAAACAAATGTGTTGCTTGTCTAAATACGTTTTCGGTAGAAACGCTCTGCTAGTTCCTTTGTTTATGTTGATTCATTGTAGCGATTATAACATTGTATGTTGTGTCAAGCATTTAAGATCTTAAACAATACGCAAAAACACGCAGGACTCATCATGCGACGGGGGACTTCATTCATTGCTAAATGTTCCAGTCCTTTGCTAAAGCGAAGTAGTTTCTTTTGGTACTTGTAAAATGATAAGAAATGTCTTGTTTTCTTGCTTACGGTCGAAGTAAATTTCATTTCCAAAAACTCGGTGACCATGCCTTTTGTAAAATAAACACATGCTTTATGCGTTGGTTTCTCATATCTTGAACTTCATCTGTGCCCTTCTGTGCTAGTGGTATCGGAATAGCTTGATTTGATTATTACGACATTCATTCCTCCCTGCTGAATTCTTCCTTCGGGTAACAAGAAAAATCCTCGATAGGTAATAATATTAAAAGCAAGGTGTTCGCGCCAAAACTATGCACGTGATCAGTCACACGTAACGCAACTAGGGAGCCGAGCTTGTAATCGTTGTCGAGTCGTATTTCGTTCATGTTTTCAACAACTCGAAGGTAAATAAATCCAGTTTTCAGTTGAAGTTTACCGTTTTCGTCGTCCGTTTAACTGCGACAGGATTTATCCCGTTCATCCGACCCAACATCTGGTAGCAGAGCGAGGTTTCTGTGGTACGTAAACATTGAGTGCTTTGCTGAAATGAAGTGTTTTTGAGATTGGAAATGTCGAAAGACGGTGAGACAGACCGCGTGCAGTTGCAATATGTAAACGAAAAGGAAATGCGGGTCGTCGTTGGGCCTAGCCGTTATGAAAACTTGAGCTCTCAAAGGGAAAAGGCCAAGAGCAAGTTATCTCGCCGAAAAACGACGCTTACGAGGCATGTTAACGTTGCTGAGAGTCTTCTGAAGTCACATGCTAGTCGAAGGAAACTACGCGAGCTGGCTGGCAAAATTGAAGAAGCGTTGAGAGAGCTTGAGCGAGTCAGCGAAGAATACGAATCCGTTTTGGAACTTGAAGGATTGCAGGAACACCTGAAACTAACCGAAAAGGCTACTGAAAGAGCAAATTTGTGCCTGGAAAGCATTGAAATTTCGCTAAACGAAAGGGAGAACGAACCGCCTTCGCAAGCTGGAAGTGAATACGCGCCTTCGCTGCCATTTGATTCGACCAGCGGTCATAGCTCACCCTCGCGCGCGAGTGAAAGCAAGAGACGTGCTCGCGTGATGGATCTGCGAGTAGAACAAGCAAAGAAAGAAGCTCAGTGCCGTCTAGAGGAGGAACGTAAGCGAGCGAAAAACCTTGAACACGAAAGACAATTGCAAGAACATCGCCGCATAAGAGAACTCGAATATGAGGTTGAAAGATTGCGACTGGAAGCTCAGCTTGACATTCCTGACAAAACGAAAAGAGATCCAGAAGATATTGAGAACCGTTTACGTGACTTTGAAGATGATGAAGTTGAAACTGTTTACTGTGACATTAAACCTAATGTAGAGGAAAAGGTCGACAGTGGTAGAAATCATGACACCTTACCATCGCAAAATGTAAAGTTGCCATCTCCAATTAAATCTTCCACATTGTACAAGCAGTCTCCTGAGACTGAAGAAGCTTATTGTGAAACAGAGGAACGCCTGGATGTTTCTTGGATTAAAGGTATGTCCGCTGAGCAGAGTACGACAAAGGGAGAAACAAAAGCAGAGGCAACACCAGCATTCGTAAAATCGATACCACGTTTAGAGTTACCACGGTTCTCGGGTGACACCCTTGAGTGGCCTCAGTTTATATCACTGTTTAAATGCTTAGTACATGACCAACCTCTCACCGACACGCAGAGAATGACTTACCTCCAGAGGGCCTTGACTGGAAATGCGCAGAAAGCTATTGGAGGGATGCTCAACAATGGTCATCTCTATAAAGCAGCCCTAACCGAACTTGAAGAACAATTTGGAAATGAGGAACTTGTTGCTGGAGCCTTTATGAAAACTGTACTTGATCACCCGATTGTTGTTGATGGTGACATAACACAACTTCGTTCATTCTACAACACCCTGCATAATGCAGTCGCCACAATGAAGAGTTTGGGGTACTTGCACGATTTGAAGTCCTCAACGAACAACCGTGCTGCGTTACAGAAATTACCTGACCCGTTGAAGGAGAAGTGGGGTGAAAGAAAGATTGATATGCAACCGGCCACTCCCACTCTTGTCGATCTTGACGAATGGCTTCGTGCCAGACTTCGTGCTAAGACCATGGTCTGTGAACCCTTGCCTAGCTTCGGTAAGCCATCGAGAGGTGGAAGATTTCGTCCTAGAAGACCATCACTAAAGGGAGGGCAACACGTCGACAGCAGTCAGGAGCGACCTCACAGATTCTCCACCTTGGTTACGGGAGCCATGACTGGGAAACAGACCCCACCCACAAATAAGACTTGTTTTGTGTGCAACGACAAGCATGCAGTTGAGAAGTGCGGGAAATTCCTTGCGATGGACGTCAACCAAAGAGCACAACTGGGCAAAGAAAAGAGGTTATGCTTCTCTTGTTTTGAGTCAGCGGATCACCAGTCTCGTGACTGCCCACGTAAGAAACGATGCGACATGGAAGGCTGTGGCAGATACCACCACCCACTTATCCATGGCGCGGCGCCTGTTTTCGTTGGAACACCACCTGTGAGCGTTCTACCACCTGTCCCGCCTTTGAATGCTGCAGCACCCGTCTTTGTTGGTTCTTCATCTGTTAACTCTGTTTCTTCTGCTGTTCTGCTGCAAATCGTACCCGTAAATGTTGTGTCTCCCGGCGGGGTCACAGTGAGTACATTTGCTCTACTTGACTCTGGCAGCCAAACTTCACTTATCCTGGAAACTGTTGCTGACGCTATTGGTCTTACTGGTGAAGATAGCCCTCTACAACTTGGCACCATAAACTCGTCTGGCAAACCCGTACGTTCGAGAAAGGTGTCGTTCCGTGTTGGTGCCACTGGAGGGCCAGACGCCAATGTCCAGATAGCCGTAGAAGAAGCCTGGACTGTACCACAGTTAAACCTGCCCCCACAAAAGGTTACGCGTGTAATAATGCAGGATTTCCCACACCTGAACAATCTGAGTATTCCTGAAGTCAATTCTGAAGACGTGACAGTTTTGCTGGGTGCAAACGTATTGGAGGCAATATTACAGCGTGATGTGCGAAGAGGTCGTCCAGGTCAACCCGTTGCAATTCTAACAGCCTTTGGCTGGACTCTCGCCGGTTCAGTTAAGTCCATTGTCAAACCTGAGCGTCTACATGTTATGCATGTGCACCGTGTCCTAAATGCCGAAGAATCGTTAAACAAGCTAGTAGAAGACTGGTGGCGAACGGAATCCTTTGGCACTAAGTATGAAAGTGCGACACCCCGTTCTCGTGAAGACAAAAGGGCTTTGGAGACATTAGAGAGAACTGTGAAGCATGTGTCCGACAGGTACGAAGTCGGAATGTTATGGAGAGAGCAAGAAGTAAAGTTTCCTGACAACCATCTCATGGCTGTAAAGCGACTGGAGTCCACCGAGAGGAAACTTAAGCATGACGAAGACCTTGCGAAGAAGTACTGTGCTATTTTGGAAGACTACGTTGACAAAGGCTACGCTAGAAAGCTTACCCCTGAAGAAGCAGCCGTCCCAACACCGAAACAGTGGTTCCTACCGCATCATCCAGTTCGTAATCCTAACAAACCTGACAAAGTCCGAATCGTCATGGACGCTGCCGCCAAGCACTATGGAGTGTCTTTGAACGACAAGCTTCACGTCGGGCCCGACCTCCTGAATAGCTTAGTGGGTGTCCTGTTGCGGTTTAGAGAACAGCGTGTTGGCCTAGCCGCCGACATTGAGGCCATGTTTCACCAGGTTCAGATCGTAGAAGAAGATCAGCCTGCCTTAAGGTTCCTGTGGCGGAACTTAGAATTGCAACGCCCACCTGATGTGTATCAGATGCTTGTCATGATTTTCGGAGCTGCTTCCTCCCCATGTATGGCGAACTTTGTCTTGAGAAAGACAGCCTTTGACAACCGTGACGATGTCTCATTTTCTGAAAACACGATCAAATCCGTAGAAAAGAACTTCTACATGGATGATTTTCTGAAGTCTGTATGTGATGAAGCCACCGCAGTGCGAATGTTCCGTGAAATGACTTCCCTCTTGTCCCGTGGAGGTTTCAGGCTGACTAAGTGGATCAGCTCCTCTCGTGAAGTCCTATCACAGATCCCTCCTGAAGAGAAAGCTAGCCCGTCAGTTGATGTAAACTTTGACGAACTACCGATTGAACGCACACTCGGCTTGAAATGGAACACTGAAACAGATTGTTTCCGTTTCTCTGTTTGCTCACGCCAATCGTATGAGTCCACCAAGCGAGGCGTCTTAAGTCGACTATCAACCGTGTTCGACCCACTGGGAGTGCTAGCTCCGTACATGCTGCCCGCAAAGTGTCTGATCCAATCGCTGTGGCGCAAGAACAAAGGCTGGGACGAGCCCTTGGATGAAGAAGATCAAAGAATCTGGGAAGATTGGCTCCGTGATCTGATGAACCTTCGTGAATTTGAACTGCCCCGTTGTTTCTGTGTTGACACATGTCCTGAAGAGTCAATTCAGCTACATGTATTTGCTGACGTTTCCGAAATGGGCTTTGGTTCCGTGTGCTACGCTAGATACTCACTTCCTGACGGTACGATTAAAGTTTCGTTTGTTTTGGCAAGGAATCGTGTTGCCCCATTAAAGCAGTTAAGCATTCCTCGACTGGAGCTCCAAGCTGCCGTCTTAGCCGTTAGACTGTGTTCCCTGGTCAAGCAAGAGTTGACTGTTACCATCCAAGACACCATCTTTTGGAGCGACTCAAAAACTGTGTTGCAGTACATAGCCAATGAAAGTCGACGCTTTCACACGTTCGTGGCTAACCGGGTTTCAGAGATTCAAGATGCGACCGACCCGACACAGTGGAGACACGTCCCTGGTCACCTAAACCCGGCTGACGATTGCACCCGAGGCCTTTGTGCGGCAGATTTGGATAAGCATTGCCGATGGCTTAACGGCCCCACCTTCTTGTCCAAGCCCGAAGAGCACTGGCCTCACGACACGTTCATTGGTCCTCTCCGTGAAAGGGATGAGGAAGTGAAGAATACAAAGTGGTCAGGTCATGCATCCGTTACCGATCCGACAGCATACTTTCCAGACCCAGAGAAGTTCTCCTCATGGACAAGATTCCGTCGTGTCCTCGCATGGGTATGTCGTTTCGTCCGGAACTGTAGAAGAAAGGCAGAGGATCGCGTTATGTCATCTCTAACCGCTGGGGAAATCCGAAATGCAGAGTTGATTGCCGTACACAAAAGTCAAAGAGACTCGTTTCTTCTAGACTTTGAAGCCTTAAAGGCCAACAAGCGTTTACCAGTGAAAAGTCGATTCAGTGCGCTTAGACCGTACATTGACGAAGCAGAATGTTTAAGGGTAGGTGGACGTCTACGCAAAGCCCCTGTTCCTGACGAAACACGATATCCTTTGATTCTGGATCCGAAGCACGGAATAACACGTCTTATTGTAATGCACTATCATCTTCGTTTGTACTGTACAAGTGACAAACATGTTCTAAACGAGCTGAGACAGAAGTTTTGGATCTTGAGGGGGCTAGCCACAGTTCGGAAGATTTCGTCCAGTTGTCCCTCCTGCCGAAGACTACGGGTGAAACCCGAACCGCCTGTCATGGCCGATCTGCCAAATTCAAGACTGGGTTATCAGCAACCGCCGTTCACGAATACCGGAGTTGATTACTTCGGCCCCATGCTTGTGCGCCATGGAAGGAAAACCGAAAAGCGATGCTTGACAACCCGTGCTGTCCACCTTGAGATTGCTCACTCACTGGACACTGATTCTTGCCTAATGGCTATGAGAAGAATGATAGCCAAGCGCGGAAAGCCAGCCCACATTTGGTCGGATAACGGCACTAATTTCGTTGGGGCCGAGAAAGAGCTCCGAGAAGCTGTCGTGCGTCTAGATGCTGAGCGAATTGGTGACCAACTGTCTGGCGATGGAGTGCAGTGGCATTTTAATCCTCCTTCTTCGCCACACTTTGGAGGCGTTTGGGAACGCCTCGTTCGGTCTGCTAAAAGAGCGCTCAAGGCGGTGGCAGGAAAACAGTGTGTCAATGATGAAACCTTACTCACGTTTATGGCTGAAGTGGAGTCGTTACTGAATGGTCGCCCTCTCACTCATGTTAGTACCGATTATCGCGATGAAGAAGCTCTGACACCGAATCACTTTCTGCTCGGGCGAGGAAACCCTAACGTGCCGCCAGATGTCGTCAGTGATAAGGACTTGTGTAGTCGTAAGAGGTGGAAGCACGCGCAGGTGATGACACAGCACTTTTGGAAACGTTGGCTCCGAGAATATCTTCCAGCGCTGACGGAACGCCGAAAGTGGACGAATGAAGCCTGCAATGTTCGTGAAGGAGACCTCGTACTCGTCGTCGATGAGAATTCCCCTCGCGGGTGTTGGCCGTTAGCTCGTGTTCTAAGAGTGCTTCCGGGAGACGATGGAAGAGTCAGAGCAGCCGAAGTCCGTACTAAGAGTGGGACTTACATTCGACCTGTTGTTAAACTGTGTTTACTAGAAAGTGCGAAGTAGTGTTCGCCGCCTCACCCCGCCGTCGAACACGGGGGGAGGATGTTCGCGCCAAAACTATGCACGTGATCAGTCACACGTAACGCAACTAGGGAGCCGAGCTTGTAATCGTTGTCGAGTCGTATTTCGTTCATGTTTTCAACAACTCGAAGGTAAATAAATCCAGTTTTCAGTTGAAGTTTACCGTTTTCGTCGTCCGTTTAACTGCGACAGGATTTATCCCGTTCATCCGATCCAACACAAGGTCATCGCCGATATTTCATCATCGCTTCTAAGATTTCGGCATGCAATTTTCGTCGTTCGTATTAGCTTTCCAGTTTCCAACTCCACAAAGGTATCTTTGAGGGTCGAACGATAAACCATCCGCGTTACAATCTCCACACGCTCCGATCGACGCCATTCATCCAATCATGTCCCGGTGGGGGAGGGGTACTCCCTTCCATGGGCTATATAGGTATGTGCGGCCCCAATCGGTATGGTTTTTTTATCCGTTTGGTCTGAAATAGGGTCTCAATTTTGACCATTTTGGTCTGAAATAGGGTATGATTTGTGCACTCTAGTCTTGAATTTGATATGTTTCGAAGAAGCTACTTCTTCATCCTTAGGTGATAAGACCATCGACAAAAGTTCTTCCTTTTTATCTTTTAATTATGTTTACGCCAACCGTGTACGTGAAATAGGTCTGAAATAGGGTATCGAATCTTTGGTCAGGTCTGAAATAGGGTAGGGAAAATCGCAGATTTTGGTCTGCAATAGGGTAAAGGTTTTAGGAAGCGGGCCGCACAGCCCCACCCAATTTTTCTGGGAGTACCACCCCGGGGATCATGTTCACTTCATGATATAAACAATTGAGCAAGAATCTACGCATTTCAACTACCCCCTTCCCCCGCGAAACTTGCAAATGTTGAGGTATGAGGACTGCGGGGACAAATACAATACTTACCAGGGGAGGGACAGGAGAAATGTTTTATCCAAGTTTAATAAATTAATTAATTAGAATGAGTGAGTGAGTGAGTGAGTGCCATAAAACTGCCCCCTATGCCTCATGGCATGACTATTTCATCCATGAGCTAAAAAGGACCGCGGTGTATCAGTAATTTCGCGATTTTTTTCATTTTCTTAACCGCGCAAAAACGCGTATGGAAGGAGAACGCATACTAATCGTGTCGTTTTTACCGAAATCAGTCTCGCGGGTTTTGAGGACCAGTCCCGCGGGTATCGATCGTGATTCCAGGCGATTTCAGCGTTTAGGCGCCATTTTGGACTGACTATGTGGCACATATAGCCTCGATTTCATGTGCTAATGTTTTCTTGGCTGCAGTGAGTTGGAATTTACACGTGCACGTGCAGTGAAATTACCGCTCGAGGTGTAAAGATTACAGCCAGCTATGGGATCATATTTTCCTTTTCGCAGGTTTCCACAAGGTAATTGAAGTTTTGTTGATTTATTCAAATTGGCTAAAGCTACGTACTAGAATATCAGAAAGCTGTGTAGTGGTGTGTTTTCTAGAAAACAGACGCTGCAATTCGCCCCGGCTACGACAACGAGTTGTGATGTGTCAATTCAGCTGCTTTTCTCAGGAGATTCAAATTCTCTCTACGCTCATACTTATGAGACTCGACCATTATCGGATTCCCTTCAGCCAATGAGAGCAGGCGAGATGAATGCAGATTGTTTCAAGTCGTTGAGACATGTTGAGTTATGCAAGTTTCTTATTGAATTCCAATTTAGTAAACTACTGTAAAACACAATATATCCGTTTGTTCAATTTTGTCCTACTATTTGTTTTGACCACTAGCTGCCATTGTATCAAGTACATTACTAAGATGTTGAACTATTAAAAACTATTATTAAAACTTATTTTTGTGTTCAACTTTGCAACTGGCTTATGACACTGACTGAAAGCACCCCACAATTCACTTTCCCTGAATATTTCTACGTAATCAAGACAATTAAAAAAAAATTATTACTAGTTTGTTTTCAATACACAACCACACCATCAGTTACTAGCAAAACTGGGAATGAGACATGGAGTTTCCAAAATTTGTCGTAAAACTGCAACTATAACAATCTTTCGGCGTTTTAAGACGTCTGTCTTCTCCTTGTTTTTGGCGTCAGTGAATGAGCTTTGATTGTGCAAATTAAGTCCTGGTGAAGTTGTCTCATTTTCTGTCTCCTATATAAACAAAAATGAACCTCTTTTCTAAATTGCGAATTTTTTGTTTTGATTTTTCTTCCAATTGAAAAGAAATTTTTTTTCGTGTGTAGCCGGCTGGCGAAGTTTTAGAATTCCATCTAGACCTGTACACAAAACCTACTGTACACTACCTAAAGAACAGCAATTTAGCATAAAGGAGACCAGAAGTAACAAATAAACATTTTGCTGACAAAATACGTACTGTACCATTTTTAATTTCATGCCAGATAGACTTCTCAAGTAGTTCTCTTACCTTGCTCAAGCTGGTGAAATAGTAGCATTGTGATTGTCAGTAAAGTTTGGAAACTCAAGGACAGTCTTTGTTCTGTTAAAAATTAAACTATATTAATTGGTGTCATTTCGACGCCCCCGGGATAAAATGCACATGACCACTGAAACAAATTTTACGATTAAATAAAGGGAACTTGCAAAGACTGTTTATGCTTTATAGGTTTAGTAGTTGTTAAGGTTTCTAAATAAAAAACCGTTTAGCATACAGTTCTTTGACAACTGGTGTCTTTCACGCCTCCCATGGTGACAGAATTATCAGCGAACTGTAAAATTTTCTTTTCTTTTGCCTAACCCTTACTGAAAAGTAGAATTTAAAAAAAAGAAACAAACCAAAAACCTTCCGCTTTGCGTGCTAGTCGTTTAAAGGTAGGAATGGGAAATAAAGGACACAACGAACCACAGCAATTTTGAGCATCCGTATATAGGTCAGTTTGCTAATCGACAATTCAGCACTTGGTGAATAATTTCTAAATGAAAGTGTTAATTTGTCTACTGTCCAGTTTGCACCATAGCAGTCCTAAAAACACGTTACGTCTTTACAAAGTCACTGTTGTTGGTGATTGTTTAAACATTTGTCAGGTAGGGCCGAGTGCTACGCCACCGTGGTGATCTTTTATTATCATTTCAAAAGACTGAGACCTCTTGAATTCAAACTAAACATTGTGCCTCTGAAGTACGTGTTTCTCGGAGGACCGGACGTGGGTTAAAAGTTGAGTCGCTCGGGTATTGAAAATTATTATTACAGGCCCTCCTGTAATACGACCAAGTTGATTTCACTGATCATTTGCGGTGTTGTACTGATCTGAATTAGGCCAAGTTGAGGTTCGTTCGCCTGCTTAAATTTTTGTTATAATTATGAGGTAGGCTTTCTCGTACTTATTTTAATTTACTAAATTGCCGTCACATAGCTGGCCTTTTTTTAAATCAAAGACATTTGCCCTTCATTTTTTTCAGTTGACCGTGAAGGTCATTCTTGTCATTTCATGCGGTTTCTTCGGCAGAAGTCGTTCGTATGAGCTGCAATGTTCCGAAATTACTTCAGTTGAGGTAAAGAGGATACGATTCACATTTAGAATCTTATTGGTCCTCGTGCTTCTTATCAGTATTTTCTAACAGAAACACATAGAAATAGAATCGAGTATACGCGTGGGAACGAAAAGATACAAAGTTGAAAGAAATAGTTAAGTCAAGCTAAGGCTATCCCCTGATCCGGCAACTTTGCTCGCTGCTCTGAAGGTCGACCATCTAACGGTGTGAATGTAACGAGAGGTTAGATGGGCGGTATACAAAGCTTAGCACTTTCTAAGACGTTACTGAAACAAAATAAAGACGTTTCCCAGCTCTCACGAGGTTACAAAGGAACTGCGTTTAATACCATCTTGAGTGATACCTGCGCAAATGCTTTAGCATTTGAGTGGGAGTAGAGGAAGCTTGGAAAACCTAACCTGTTAAGAATCAATGACGTAATGAAACCTTTGGCTTGTTACATGCGAGTCAGAGATTTCGCTCTTGTTCATGCAGGAAATGGAAATAAAGATTTAGCCAAGCCTAAAAGCGGAGCTCCACGATTATTGCTATTTTTTAATGGTAATGAGCAACACCGCATGGCTTTCCTTGCGCCAATATTTTATGTTTGGAGCAGTCAACAGGAATTGACTGCGGTTCAAAAACCTAAAAACATTACAAGAAAACAATACAGTCGACGCTTGTGTTTATTTGAAAACAAGTTTAGTAATCAAAGAACGATCAAATATTTTCATCCAACATCGGTGGACAAGCAAGGTTTAAGGCGCTGTTACACTGTGCAATGTTTCGTGCAACTTGTGCCGTCGCAACGCCATTGCGAGACAAGTTGCACGAAACATTGTACCAAGTGTAACATACCTTGCAACGGCCAAAATCGTTGCAAGACAAGTTGCATCAACCGTTGCAGAAAGTAGAACTCGATTCGTGCAACTTGTCTCGCAACGATTTTGGCCGTTGCAGGATATGTTATACTTGGTACAATGTTTCGTGCAACTTGTCCCGCAATGGCGTTGCGACACAAGTTGCACGAAACATTGCACAATGTAACAGCGCCTTTAGCCACCTCTTTCAATAGTGCATTAAATGGCTTTCCATCTTTGATCTAGATCCAACATGCTCACTGATCCAGAATTTCGCCTTACGAACAAAATTTTGATCGTTTAGCTATTCCAACAAACAAATCGTGCACAAACGGTAAAAAGCAACCAAATGAACCACATAACGTCGAAAATTTCAGCGATAATTCGCAAAAATCATTTTTTGTACTCACTTGGTCCGGTGTTTGGTCAAGCATTGTTTATGCGTTTAGCCACCACACGTTATTTGCGACAAACAGGATGTTGGATGAAAATGTTTGATCTTTTAGCCGGGGCTTAAAGCCCCGTTCAAACGGTCATGATAGTTGATGATAGTTTCAACTATCGGTCACTATCATTGACTATCATGTCTGCGTTCAAACGGCAAAACCTATCATCAACTATCATGTGGAATTTGAACATGTTCAAACTGCTTGATAGTTGATGATAGTCGATGACAGTGCATGATAGTTCGTGTTCAATCGCGCATGATATTTTAAAACTAACATCGACTATCACTAACCATCATCACCGTTTGAACGGGGCTTTACGAACACATTTCGTAATAAGTTAAGCTTAGACATAAGCTTAAATGTCGTAGAAAAGAGAAAAAGGAAAACAATCTTGATAGTTTGGATAGAATCGCATGGGGCCGAGTAACATTAAGGATTAATATCACTTGTGCCAGCTTTCAGAAAGTTGCAGAAATTGCCCTCATCGCGCAAAACTTAATAATAATACCTCGTATTACTTTACGAGGACTCATTGCGGTTACGTGTTAATAACATAAGGGCAAACGTTTCTTTCAGTTCTTAACACTGTAGAAACACAGACGTCGAAAAACATGTACAGTCAGCCAAGCAAAACAACAAAACGAGTAGATTGTTATTTATATCCAGTCGAGACAAAAATACAAGTTTCCTTCCTGAACAAAAGTAACAACGACTTAACCAAATGCTAAGCTTCAATTTATTTACCTGTGTTACCTGTGTTGTCAAGCTTTCAACCACTTGAAAATACTTTGGTTTGTCCAAAGAAAGAACTTCTTCCACCAAGTTTGAACTACTCGTTCCTCCCATTAATGTCGGTGAGTTGTTAGGTGAACTTTCTTGGTGAGCTGCAGGATGCCGCGGTAAAGTGAACAAGCCCTTGAAGCGTTAATTCATTTTTTCAACCAGACAATCCGTGCGCCATACAAGTGGATCCAAAATTTAAGAATTTCCTGCGAAAAAGCTTTCCCTTTTCCATTTTATCAGTTGAAAATTCACCTTCCGGAGCATCTTTTAAGTAGTTCTTGATTTTCTGATGCCTTTTACGCTAATGAAACCGGCTTGCTTTGCTGAAAGTTGCTTTGCTCAAAAAAGAAGTTGTTTTGCTCAAAATAAAGAAACCGACTGAATGTGAAATCTCGAGCCGCAGAAAGCGCGCGAAAAATGAAGCCTCGTTTTGGCTTGGGTGTCTCGTTTTGGTTAAGTTAACTTAACTTGAGCCTGCGATCCAATCGAAAAGCATTACCTGGTCAGCGGTCAACCTAAAAAATAACGGCTGACCTCGATGAGCTCTACACTTGAGCCCGCAATATGGTCACATGATACTGGTCAGCGGATACCTTGTCCTGACAGCTGTCAATTGGCCATGACACGGATGCCCTACATCAAAGATGTACGCTGTAAACTAGGTGATCAGCTGGAGTATAGCCGCCATGTTGGATTATTATGATTATTATTAGGATATTATTAATTATTGGGCAACGTCGTCGTCGTGCGCGCCCACGAGCAATACCGCTAGCCATTTTAGATAAGATAAGATAATTTATTTAATGTCAGCTACACAGCGGGTGGTCTCCCAATCCCCTAGCCACGGGCTCATGATAAAAGTGTTTGACAATATAAAAGAAAAATTAAATAATTTATATCTCAATAGCAACTAATTAAATTAAAAAAATAACATCTATCGATAAAACCATGAGAAAAGCAGTTGACGGGTAGCCTGCGTAGCTGGCGGTTTTGACGGGGAGAGCGCAAGGGAGCGGCGAAGCTGCGAGAAGAAAAACCCTAGCCTGCGTCGCAGACGTAACAAAACCCCGGTTAGTACCGTCTGCGAAGCAGCGCCAAATTCCTTGTTCTGTACCAGAATTTGAGTACGCGTTATGATTGGCTCGTCAACAAAAGGGTTTTGTTAACGAGCCAATCATAACGCGTACTCAAATTCTGGTACAGAACAAGGAATTTGGCGCTGCTTCGCAGACGGTACTAACCGGGGTTTTGTTACGTCTGCGACGCAGGCTAAAAAACCCCTGCCCGGATTGGGAGCCTTTTTGACTGCCGCCCCCAAATTCACATTTTGACAACCTGTTGACGGGTTTTGACGATCATCAAAACAAATAATCAATGTGATTTCATGCCTGAGTCGATGGCGGCGAAAGCCGGCGAAACTCCGAAAAAGCCTGCCAAGGGAGAAAAGGTTTCCAATCCTCAAAGAAGTTTCAATGATAATTGCAGATTGTGCTGTTGCCAGCTGAAGATTAAGAATACTTCATCTATTTCAATCCAAAAATTTGTCAAGATTTCGATGATTTCTTGTCATCGGCAAAAAATTATAACTCGCATTCTATTGCTATTCTTGCAATAATTTTGGTCTCGATGGAAATCTAAATCTTTGCAGTTTATATTTTTTTGCATTCCGATTGGACAATTTCTCGATCTTCTAGTCGAATGTTCCCAGAACACGGAAAAAATTTCGTGTACAAATAAAACAGCGCTTTGAGTGACCGACGTCCCACAGAATAAACAAACACCGATGCTCGGTTTTTGAAAAATTCTAACTCTCGTTAGTTTCGTCGTAAAGCGATAATTTTGGTCTCGATCGAAAGCTAAAAACGTGTAGGTTTTAGATTTTGTTATTGGCGCTCACGAAATCCGTTCAAGAAGTTGAAAAATGAATAAAATTGCGTTATCAGGCTGTCCCATTTCCTGTCAATGCAGTCAATTTTAATATTTGTGTTGCCGAAAAAAATTATAACTCGAGTTCTACTTGTATTCTTGCAATAATTTTGGTCTCTATGGAAAGCTAAATCTTGGTAGTTTCTGTTTCTGCATTTCGCTTGGACGAAAATCTTCACAGACATGAAATGACTTTTTTTCGTGTACGCCATTGCTGTCCGCTCCAGCACGGTTTCTGCTGCAGGGCAGTGGAGGAATTGCGGTGGATCATAAATCCAGGTAAATCGCGCACCAAATTTATTGTTTCACTTCAGGCGACAGCTCCATCGCAGAACAACATTTCCGAAATCTGGTCGTCGATAATGCTCTTTAATACTACCGCACGCCGGTTTTAGTCGAGGACAATATTTCTCTGGCTGGCGCCGACACTGTAAAGATCATGTTCTTGCTCTCTCTCGTGAAGTAAATTCTTTACTCTCGCTTGTTACTCATCTTTCAGAACAATTTCTCGATCTTCTAGTCGAATGTTGAGGCTTGATAACGCTCTTGCTAAACACTTCCTCTGCCATTTTGTTTTGACTCTCACATTTCCTTGGAGCTCTCCCTTGGGAGATTAGCAAAACGCTTGATTGACGTGTGTAGATTCTGATCCAATCAAAACCCTCCGTACGCCAGCGTACGGACTGTTCGAAAAGGCCCCCAATTCGGGCAGGCGGTTTTTCATTGCCCTCCGCCCCATTCTCCTCGCGGTTTCGCCGCTCGCTTGCGCGCTCCCCGACAAAACCGCCAACTACGCAGGCTATTGATGGGTTTCTATGAGTATGGTGCTCCGCTAATATGGTGCTCCGCTAATATACACTTTTAGCATGAAATAGCTCAACGTTTCGAGTCCGCAAACACGTCAGAAAGGGTAGAATGGGAACGGGGTTTAAATAGTTTTGTTTTTGTTGAGTAGAATATTTAACGCAGTGCGAAATGGGATTTCGTCCTCTGGACTGAGCGGCCCTCCGAATCTCGGTACGTCCTGTAATGAATTTTTCTCGGCTCTTTTTTTTTTCTCTAGATCTGCTTTCCGGATTATTTGTTCCGAGTATATGAGAAACACTACAGACTCTACAACTCTTTCTTTGAATTACCATAGTATTTAGCCAAGGCGAAACCAGCGCGCCAATGCGAGTGAATTTGTCAATTTTCAGCTTGGCGGTTGCTGTATGACATGGCAAATGGCACTGGTGAGTCTTGGGCAGCCAGGTATAGGTGGAACCTCGATTTAACGAAGTGCCAAGGGCCTAGGGAGATTGGGGCGTTATATCGAGGGTTTGTTATATCGAAGTCGGTTTCCATACATTTTAAAAGGTCGGGCTGAAGAATATCGTTCGTCATATCAAGGACTTCGTTATATAAAGGTTTGTTAAATCGAGGTCCACTGCAGTTTGTATTAGCTGTCAAATGAATAAAGGCAATTAGTTTCTAAAGAAACTGTGGTGCTGCGTCGGTGGGGGAGTGAAACACGAAAATTTGGTTTATCAACGGAATTGATGATGTAAATTGACCACCGTACAGGGATTCGATTAGCTGACGTTTCGAGCGTTAGCCCTTCGTCGGAGCGAATCGAGGAATTGTGGTTTGTGTATGGTTTACATACAGAAAATGGAGCTACGCTATTGGTGGTAACATGGTAACGTGAAAAACTGGAATAAATTAATTGAATGAAAAGCGCTCGTTGATACCGTGGGGATTAACAGTGCCAATTTGAAAGATCAGTTTTTGCTCGAGATTTTTACGGCTTTCCGTGGTACCTTGATGTAGGGAAATGCCAGAGATCGACATGTGTTGTTTGGAATGGTTAGGTAGATTAAAATGCCGAGCGACAGGTTTGGACGCGTCTCATCTTTCTCAACATCACAAAGATGTTCTGGGAATCGGTCACCTAGTCGTCTTCCTGTTTCGCCGATGTATAACTTTTTGCATAATGTGCAGGTTATGCAATAGATAACATTTGCGGAGGTACACGTGAAACGATCAGTGATCTTAACAGATCGCTTAGGGCCCGATATTTTGTCAGTGTTTTGAATGAAAGGACAAGTTTTGCATCGCGGGCGCGCGCATTTAAAAGTTGCAGGTTGTTCAGTTGTTTTGAATGCGCTTCTAACTAGAAAGTTACTTACATTTTTGTCGCGTTTGAATGAAATCGGCAGTGGTTGCGAAAAGATTCTAGCAGTTTCTGGATCATTTTGCAGTATCTTAAAGTTATTAAGAATGATCGCTTTAACTGGTTTATTATGCGGGTGAAATGTGAGAGTGAATCGATTTCTGTCATTCTTTTCCTTTTGTGACGTCTGTAGTGCTGACTGTTGATTTTTTTCCTTTCAGTTCTAGAGTACGATGCTTACTACAGGAGCGGCTTTTTCGACTAAATACCTTATGCTTGTTTATCAATTTGCAGATTACCTGAAAGCAGACAAATTAACTGAGCTATGCTTGTTCGTTATCGGTTTCCACAAAACTCAAGAAGAAAGTTCACAGGTATAGACTGAAGAGAACAGCTACTGAATAAAGAACTCTGGTGCCTGTTGTTCGAAGGCCGATTAAGTTAATCCAGGATATATTAGCGCAAACTTTGGTTTCAGTTTTTACCTTTTAGATGAAAGTTTCTTTTTCTGCTTTTTGCTTTTCATGATTGACATCCTCTAATCTACAATTTTGCAGAGTATTAGCGTTGAATAACGTTCGTGGATAGAAAAATAAACTTCTTGGTTAATTTTTAATCTTGCGGGATTAGAGTTCATCGGCTTTCGACTGAACTTGACCCTGTAAACGAGAAAGCACGCGCACATAAACCGATCAGGTCCAAAGAAGTCTTTGGCCTCCCCCTTGTCACGTTCAGTCCACGTGCTTTGCGCATGCCTTTCAGCTGACATGACTCTGCTTTGGAAAGTGGCTCCTTCCCAGCTTCTTTCCAGACTCGTTTTATTAAGTACCTACAACGAATTAAACAGAAAAAAAAATATTTTTTCTGATTAATTTTATTTTATTTAAAGTGAAATACTAGCGTTCTCTCTTGCTAAATAAAAATGCAAAATAAATTGTGAAAAAAGTTTAAGTCCCTGGCAAACGATAAAGCTGAGCTGTTCAATTTGGCTGTTGAATTCTGATCTGTGAGGTTTTTAGCCCATCGCCCTCAATGCCGCGACATATCCTGGACCTTTTCGCGCTTTGTGCCGCTAAATTTGAAAGTGTCAAGTTTCTTTATTTCTTCCTGGCAGCACATCACATTGTGTAAGCTACGGAGCCCAGTAAGTGCCGTGGTTTTAATCCTCTTTTCTGGTCTCATATAGACTTTTTTTGTCGACTTTTTGTCAAGTTTTTTGTTGCCTTTTTTTAGAGATTTTCCTTTGGCGACTTTTTGTCGAGTTTGCTCCCGGACTCAGGATTTTGCGTAGTCCAAAATCACGGAAGGTTCTGTGGACAAGGTAGGTCTGCTCGTTCGTTCCCTTAGCAGAACAGAAATGAGAACTTAGCTTAAAAAGTTCTTGATGCTATAAAAAGGCAAAACGACAGGACAGATAAGCATATACATTAATATCCACTCCGTTAATAAACCCACCGACGCAGCACCCTCGTTTCTTTGCAAACTAACCCCTTTAATCATATAATGACCTTAGAAGAGCCGATTCTCAAAAATTCCTGGTGTTCTCATTTCTTCCTCTTTTACATTTATATACTTTTTTGCTTGGGATGTTCACCAAGAATTGGTTAAATTCAATTATGCTTTCTTTGGATTCTCTAAAAAGCCAGAACCATGTCACCGTAACAGTCCTGTTGCAATAATAAAGCTCTTTCTCTTTTATGAGTTCAAAGATACGACTATTATCTGTTAGAGACAGACTGTTATCTATTAGAGACATTGTTCTGACTAGTAAATTACTATCAACTAAAACCGATAGAGTTTGTGTTGTTTCTTTATTAAGAACATAATAAAGCTTTTTTGAGTCTTCTGTCGGTTCTTACTGCCGTTACTTCCACGTTTGTCAGTCTCATTTACATGTAACACGTGAGTGGTATGGTGATCGTATTTGAGCACGGCTGAGTTGATATATCGTCACTGTATCGTAGATAAATAAATCCCTGTTGTTTTCATCACTTGTCAATCAGCTCATAGACCCAATGCAAAAAATGGCTGCCTTTAAATTATTCTTTTTTCGTATTCAAAATACAGAAAATAGCCCCACTAACCTCGTTTTTGAGATCAGAATTCTAAAGAATTTGTTATCCCGAACGAGGTTAGTGAGGCTATTTCAGTTGAATACGAACAAAAGAATAAGTTAAAGGCACCATTACTGCATTCTGTCAATATTTCGACAGGGAACGACGCTAAACGCTACACCGTGAGTGACAATCCGCCATAGAGATCTGTTGAGCGGAAGTTTCGTGACGCGTTAAGAGACATTGAGTTCAGAGTCCAAAAGGGAACGTGGCCCAGAAAAAATTGGGTGGGGGTGTGCGGCCCGCTGACTGAAACCCTTACCTTATTTCAGACCTACCCTATTTCATACCTGTTTCACGTACACGACTGGCGTAAACACAATTAAAAGAAAAAAGAAGAGCTTTTGTCAATAGTCTTATCGCCTAATGATGAAGAAGAAGCTTCTTCGAAAAAACATAACCAATGCAAGACGAGTACACGAACCATACCCTATTTCAGACCAAAATGGTCAAAATCGATACCCTATTTCAGACCAAAACGGCTAAAAAACTATACTCTTTGGGGACGCACATACCTATATAGCCCATACAAGGGACTAACCCCCCCCTATCCGGGGGGGAACGTGGTTTGAGAGTTGTTTTAATTTCGCGAGTTGTAGAGTGTACCCCACAAATTCGGTACTGTGCAAATGAAAATGTAGCAAACTTTGAGCGGATCTCTCAGGACTTTTTTCTCCCTTTTAAAACAAAAGTTTTTTTTTATTTAGAATCTTTGCACTTGTGAAGGAGCCCTGACTTGTGTCAATAACAAAATATTTACATTCCCACTAATAAAGGCTTATCCAGCCCCCACTAGTTTTAAATATAAGGTGTGCGAACACTGTTAACTCTGTGGGTTTTTGTTCGCAAACCTCCACATTTTTGTGCAAAATTTATCAGTAATTTGTATTGCTGTGTGGAAATAAAGAAATCTTTGAAACCCCCTTCCCACCCATAATCAAGATGGTGCAGAAGCAAACCATAGGAGGGTCCGATTGACACAACGGAATTTTTATCAGGAGAGTCGGACGGAGAAATAGAAAAGTTTATTGCACATTGCGTTTTTTACCCACTGAGTCACTCACTGTTTAAATGGTGGGGACAAAATGCTGGGGTGATCATTCTCTACTAGGGGACAAATTTCTTATTTCAAGGTAATAGCGACGGAGTTCGAGTCGGGGTTATAATCAGAAGCGTAGAGTGTTATGAGTGAAAATCAGAGCAACGGAGTCGAAAGCACAATGCTGATTCCGTAGCTTATGATCTAATGGCAAATAGATTGTCACAAAGACTATTTTGGAATCAAACTGTAATCAGAGAGCGTGAGAACCAGAATGAGATTAATTGGTTCTTCCGGCGGCATCTGCCTCCGACTCCGACAATCTAGTTTTCACTGGATCATAAGCGGAACGGGAAGAAAATGGATATGGAAACGGTCTGATTCTTCCGACGCTCCGATTCCGTTGAGCTTATGACTCCGCTTACGACTTACGATTTTTTATTTTCGCTGGGTTATAAGCTCTCTTATGACTCCGACTCCGACTCCGTAGCTAGTGAAAACCCAGTCTGGAGTATCATTCCTTCATACTATAAACCCCAGGTTAAACAACGGCTGTATACGTATATGAACACAGACAGAAAAAGAGCTGGACAACTTAAATGGTGCTGATCAGTTTTAGTTATAAATAACCATTCCTTGGGTTATCAAAACAAAGCCTTCACAAGATGATGTTTGTGAAAGTCAAACTGATGACTATCAGACGAAACTCCACGATCCGGACCATCCGCTTTCTCCCAAGCATTTCCTATACTCTTCAGAGCACTTTCTAAGCGCATTCCAGTCCATCTTCTTCCAGTCCTTCACGCACGATTTCAACGTTTCAAAGCACTTTGTCTACGATAAGAGAGAAAAAAAGTCAAGAAGTTACTCGGAGGAAAATTTCAGCGCCCTTCCACATATCGGGACACCGAAAATTTCAGTTGACCTGGCCTGTTCCAGGCTCTCAGAAATTTGGGACGCCGAGAGCGCCCGAAACGAGCGAAGAAAATTTAGTCTCCGCTTCATTTTCTTCCCTCGTTCTTCGCTCGTTGTTTCGTGTTTCGCTCTTCGCTGGCCCCAAATATCTGAAAGCCTGGAACAGGCTACAGTTGCATGACCAGTGACGGATCATCCGAGGCATAGGGCGGTTTTTGGTAGTAAAACTAAAGCTTTTGTAATTACACTGACCAATCATAGCGAATGCAAACAACACAAAGAACCAATCACAATTTGAAGGAAATATATATAACCGGTGCCAAACGCGAGGAGAAAAGTGGAGAAAGTGGCGCGAGGTTTGTCAACGAATCAAATCAAGGAGTAAAGAAAAACGAAAGAAAATGAAAATTACTTTCAACACCAGCGACTTCTCCGCTCTTTGAACAACTAGGATCTGGTGTACATACGAGGAGTTAGTTTAGGCTGTTTTTACTACACTTTTAGGGATAGACTGCGAGTAGTCTCCAATTTGGGCGATGGATTGTGGGGCAAGCGAAAGACATGCGCGCGCCAAGTTGCGAAGAGACGATCGGCGAAGACGGAGGGGGGAGGGGGAGAGGGGGAGGGGAAGGGGTTTATTACAAAAACCAACTTCCAAACGGGTGGCTTATTAGAGAGAGGGGGAGGGGGGGGCTTAATAGAGCTTTTACGGTAGTGAGATAATAAAGGGATGGGAGAAATCTCTTTCTTCTCTCAATACATCAAATACAATAATTCAAGGGAAAAATATACTGTGAGCGATATTGATTTTGAAACTGATATTCCGAAGAGAGAGTGATCTTCCGAAAGAAAAACAAGAATCACCGTGCATTTAAAAGAGTTTCGTTAGCTCAAAGCTACGCAGCAAGGGTGCGCAATGAATATTAGCGCGAACGAGGTTGAATTCAAAGTTTGATTTTCCCACCTTCGTTTTATAGTGGCGTGCATCAGCGTCGTTTTCGTTGTAGTCATTATCATCATCATCATCATCATCTTCGAGGGATTCGTCGTCGTCATCATCACTCAACTCTTTAGCGTCATCGTTAAGCTGGACATTCCCCTCGCTCTTCTCGCCATCTGCAAAATCTTCAGCCAAAGGGTTGGCGTACACTACAGTCGTCAGAACGACAAAAATTAGTGCAAGGATCAGCTTCATGATTCTGAATCCGGTGATTTCTTGCCTGTTTCGGTAGATGTGGTTAAACACGAGGTAACTTTACGTCAGGTCTACTGGCCATGAAAAGGTGCAGGTGTGGAACTTGCTGTTCTTTTTATGCAGACTTAAAGTGGGGATGGTTTGTGATGATTGACGTGAAAGACAAGTACAACTGAATGTGGGCAAATCTGAGAGCAATGAAAGAAAACAAATTCAGTTGTGTGTTAAGTATATTTTCACAGCTTTATGTTAACGTGTTAGTCCTTACAGGTTTACGCGTCAACGGCAAGCGTGTTCCATTTTTAGTAAAAAAAAAACCAAAACGTTTAAAACTGAATTTTAAGTTAAAGATAACAGACTAATCTGCTATTAGTATCTAACAAAGAAAAGGCACTTATACTTTCCTAGACATAACGCCATTTTTTATTTTCTCCTTGTTTTAGGCATCGGTGAATAATTTTTTATTGTGCAAACAAAGTCTTGTTAAAGTTGTCGGATTTTCTATCTCCTATGTAAACATTATGATGATTTTGTTCACTCGATAGCGAATTTATGGAATTTTTTTTCCTATTACAGAAGGATTTTTCTTCGTACTGTCGGATGGGGAATTTTTATGAATCAAGGTAGACTTGTGCACAAAATCTACGTTACCCTTGCAACAGTAAAGGACGGATAGAGTAAAAACAGGTATACATTTTACTGACGGCTGGGAACACGTACCACGTGTGATTCATAACAGGTAAACTTCTCAAGTAGTTCAAGTTTCAGATGCAAAGCTTTTAGCTTGATCCCCGTGATGCGCCATCAAAGTTGTTTTTCAACAGCTTTCAAGACCTAAAGACCTGGCTAAACTAGCAAACATTGTTGTTGAAACATTGTTGAGGACGCAAATGTTTCCCAGTTTAGCTGCGCAGGAAACATTTGTTGCAGAAACAAATTTTGTGTTTCGGAAACAAAAAATGTTTTTGACTTTCTGCCAAAAACATTTTTGTTTCCCGGACACAAATTTTGTTTCCGCAACAAATGTTTCCCGCGCGTGTAAAATTTATCAGTAATTTGTATTGCTGTGTGGAAATAAAGAAATCTTTGAAACCTTTGAAACCCCCTTCCCACCCATAATCAAGATGGTGCAGAAGCAAACCATAGGAGGGTCCGATTGACTCAACGGAATTTTATCAGGAGAGTCGGACGGAGAAAGAGAAAAGTTTATTGCACATTGCGTTTTTTACCCACTGAGTCACTCACTGTTTAAATGGTGGGGACAAAATGCTGGGGTGATCATTCTATACAAGGAGACGACTTTCTTATTTCAAGGCAATAGCGACGGAGTTCGAGTGCGTAGAGCGTTATGACTGAAAATCAAAGCGACGGAGTGGGAAGCACAATACTGATTCCGTAGCTTATGATCTAATGGAAACTAGATTGTCGCAAGGGCTATTTTGGAATCAAACTGTGATCAGAGAGCGTGAGAACCAGAATTGAGATTAGTTGGTTCTTCCGGCGGCATCTGCTTGAGGAGCAGATCTGAAAATAGGCCCTAAATAATGTTTTCGTAGCACCCCCACCACACAAAAGGTTTGTGCTCAGATTATAATATACTGATACCTCTAGCACATTTCTAGGCCGGTCGTACTGGTAGAATGTGAGGCCTCGGATCTGCTATAGCACATTTTTTATGGGGGATGGAGGTGTTACAATAAGTACTGAATTTTATAAATGTGATCTAGCTGGGAAGTTATGAAATCTAGCCCCTTGAAATTTGGATATGTAATGTAACTCTAGAAGATCATTTAATTAAAACATTTTAAAGGTGTAGCTAACGTCACATAGTAACAGTTACCAGGCAATATAAACAAGTACGCAGAATCTCTTAACAACTGCTCCTCAAATAGAAAATTATAACTTCGTTACTGAAAAACGATTGGAAATATACACTTCTTGTACAAGAATAACAAAGTTCATGCACGGGTTGACAAAACCAAACTCGAAACTGTGTTCCACCATTGTTTTATAACACTGTAATTACCATAGGCTTGCTACTCAAGCAGTAGGGCATATGAGGCCTGGGTTTGAAATGTGTCCAGAAAACAAGTTTGATCGACAACATCTTCCACAAAATTGTGTAGAACAGCATGAAATTCTCCCTAGAACTAAATCACGATTGAATCAAGTGACATGTCACGTGGCCATCATTAAAAATTAGTTAAATCAGCAACCTGGTGACGGATTTGAGATGTACAGAGAAAGAAATCATTGTTTCCTATAAATATTAAAATATTTAACCTTTTAAGTTTGGGATCATCGTTCTCAAATTTTAAAATTAAGATTATCAATGATGAAAGGTTTAATCTTAGGCTTAATACTTCATTGGTAGTAATTTTCGCGAAATGAAAATAAAAGACGAACATTTCGCGAAACTTGTATTTCGCGATTTGACAGAAAAGTCGTGTTAAAGGGAATTTATGACCCTAAAATACAAGACAAAAACTTTAGACACATCATAATCATGTAAACTCACGTTTAACTTCATAAAAGGGTTTTGCCTCAAGACATAAAATTTCGCGTCGCTAATTTTCTTGGTAAGCTTTTTTCGCGGGACTTAAATTTCGCACAAATAAGCGCTATTTTCAGGAAAGTATCCGGTGATGTCACAGCTGAGTAGGGGAACCTGTTACAATTTAAAATGTCAAGAATCTTGAGAAATTTCCTGTGTTCAAAAAATTTCATTGTGCCATTACCCTGGACAGTGATAGCACTAATAAACCATTTCTCTTTCCTGACCCAGGCATTCAACCACTAGTTGTTCTTTACCCTTAATTATTATTGTTAATATCTCACTCTGTTACACTATTTATTGCTCATTTTCATTTTATTCTTTACTGTACAAGTGACGATGGATGATGTCTCATCCGAAACATGTTTTCATTAAAAAATAAACTTCAAAAATATCGTGTGGTTCATTAAAGCGATTTATTATTAGATTATGTTGTAAATTAAGTTCAACTATGATTTGGTAATAAAGCTGGTGTTGTTGTTGTTGTTGTTGTTGTTGTTCAGTATATAATAGTTACAAAACAGGTTAACAGTTTTACAGGCCTTCTTATCACAGAAGTTGCTTTGAAATATAAAAGTAGGAATTGGGTAACATAAGAATGTTAAAGGCCTTGGCAAGTATCAAAACGAGGCTCAAGGAGGTAACGTCTAATATAAACCATATTTACCCTGTA
This sequence comes from Pachyseris speciosa, assembly GCA_016490735.1. Taxonomy (NCBI): domain Eukaryota; kingdom Metazoa; phylum Cnidaria; class Anthozoa; order Scleractinia; family Pachyseridae; genus Pachyseris; species Pachyseris speciosa. Next base: position 114,888 of record JAEMWC010000164.1, on the reverse strand, counting down.
CAGGGACACAAAGAACTCGTGTTGACTGTGACCTTTTATATTATTTTGATATCAAAGGAACTCCACCAAACGTACTCAGTGACTTTTCTTACGGTCGTCTGTCCTCGCTGTTTTTGCGCATTCCGACTGCGTACGCAATTCCTGACGCAATGGCCCCCTACTTCGGCTAAGGAACAACTGTAAAGAAATATGGCGGTAGCTTTCCCTTTGAGCAAACCATTCTAAATGCATGGTAATTCCCAGTTTTACTGGGAAAAAGGCTTTGCGAATTCCGAGTTGTAGGTATGAGGCTAATTTAATTCCTTCGCTCGATCCTACGCTTCTTGTGAAACTTTTTGTCAATAGGTAATTAGTACATAACGCTTGGCATATATATTATTGCGCATATTTCATATAAAAGGAACCTTATAGCTGTTTCACAAGGTTTGCCATTTAAAGCGACAAAAGACCGTTTTGTGTTTGCATTCACCCCATCTTATTTGCGCTCATAAACTCAGACGTCAATGAATTTAATAGAATTTCTTCTCAACACTCGAAGATAAATTCGTATCTCCAAGCGGCCATGTAATATCGCCGTTTTCGCGCGAAAGCTCACCTGGTATTTTATTGGTAGAATAAAAGGTGTTATTTTCAATGTAAGAGTATTCTTATTCGTGTTTCCGAAACAAATTCAATAACCCTATGCGTTTTGCGTTTTTGGCATAAGCAACAGTTGACAAATCATTGCTGCTGGAACAATTGTGCGCGAACGTTCTTAAATCCGGAATAATTTGGTATGACATTGCCCAAGTGCCATTTAGCACTACAACACAAATTTGACAGGCGTTTTTCTCAAATGTTTTAACCTATTTTATGCACACTTTTAAATTTATAACTATAGCATTTGCATTTCTACATCATTTTAGTGCTTCTTTTACTGCCCTTGATCCTGTTTGAATCCATTTTAACCGCATTTCAGAGGTTTAGGAGAAACGGCAAGAAACAGGAGATAACAACTACTTTATTGTCTATTCAGTTCTCTATTAAGTCAACATTTTATGATCACTCGCCGCATAATAACAAGTCACATATATACTGCTCCAGAAAACTGGATGTCTTCCAAACTGTTGAGAAATAACCTCTAAGGTTTTTAAATTAAATACAGGCATACGGTTCTTCGACAGCTGGTTTATTGGCAGGCAATGTATTTTGCATGCAGGAAATGTCTCCCTTGCTTACCGATATCAGCGGCAAGAAAATCTCCTTTTTTTTTACTATACTCTGAACGCAAAGTCGAATAATAACAATAATAAAAAAACATCCTTTCGTTTTGATTGCTTGTCGTTTCAAAGTAGGATTGGGAAAAAAGGGACAAAACAAAAGGAACGATTTTAAGAATACGATGATACTGTATTTATTAATCGTCAATTCAGCACTTGACGAATCATTTCTAAATAAAAAGTGTTCACTTTTGAAGCTATATCTGAGATTGAAGCACCACTTGTCCAGTGTCCATTTTGCACAATAGCAGTCCTCATAACATGTTTCATCTTTAAACAAAGTCACCGTTGTTGGGGATCATGTGTTTGAACAGTTGTCAGATAAGGGTGAGTGCTGCGTCATCAAATGATATTTTAGTTGACTTTTCAAGTGTTGGAAGCCTCTTGAATCAGAACTAAACATGGGGCCTTTGCACTACTGTTTTTTTCGGACTAGTCCGGGGTGGGAGGGCCGGGAAGTGATGCTTTAGGGTACTGAAAGTAATGGCAATTAAAGCTTCAGACTCTCTTTTAACACTACTAACTTGATTTCATCATTTGCGGTGTTGGCGGGACAAACTATTGGTTTTATTGTAGAGAACGTGTAATAAAGTTGTTGTTGTTGCAGACCAGGTTAAACGTTAACGTTCGATCGCCGTCCATTTTTGTTATAATTATGCAGCAAGCTTTCTTGTGCCGGCTAAATTTACCAAGAAATTTGCAGTCATATAGCTGATCTTTTAATTTTAATTATTCGGCAGGCTTTTTGTGCTTATTTAAATTTGCTAAATTAACCAAGAAATTTGCAGTCCAATGGCTGGTCTTTTAAAACTAAAACTGAATTCCCCCTCATTTTTTTGCCCGCGAAGGTCATCTGATGTTATAGTTGGCTATGTCTGTTCTCAGTCTTATTTCAGGCCGCGAGTTCTTCAGAAGCCTTTCGTATTAGCTGCAATGTTTCCAAATTACGTCACGTGAGGAGGATACGACTGTGAACTTTCTGAATCGTATTAACCTTGGTTTTTTTTTTATCAGTAAAAAATAAATAAATGGAAAGCTGACTGTGAGGTAATCTAAGAATGAAGAAATGCCATCAACTCAGGTTCCATGCTGGTGACTTGACACTGGTTGTATAGATACATTGACCTTCACAGCAGTAAAAATACGTTGCTGAGAAGGTGGACCATCCAACGATACAATTTACAATACAATACAATAAAATACTTTATTACCACATTTCGTTCTTACATTACATTAAAATATATTTGTATGGGTAGCTAAATAAAAGGTATTAAGGCATTTGTAGGTTAAACTAAGCCAAATAGTGATGACAATGATGGAAATGCCTAGCGCCTAAATAAACCATATAGTTTTCTTGTTAGACACTAGTCTTGTTAAGTTTCATTTTAAAATATAGACATCTAGATACATACGCAACACCATCCACACACATTAATAACGGTGTGAATATAATTGAGCTTTGTTTGACCGTTCACAAAGCTAAGCACCTTGCATGCCCTCGCGTTGCCACAATGGGAATGCGTTATTGCGATCTTGAGCGCTTGCAAATGCTTCACATGCTTTAGCACTTGTATGGGTGACTTTATGAGGCTTAAAAAACCCTGTCAGTCAGAGATTTCGATCGTGTTCGCAAAAGAAAGGAGACCACCAAACGAATTACTACACCATCGTCTGTTAACTTTTTTGAAGATTAAAAACATGGGAATTGGAATTTGCCTTGTCTTATCCCTGTTAAAATACAATTTGACGCGGTAGGAATCGGTTTCTGTGGTTATTGTGATTAGGCCGAGCCCTCCAATTCTAGCATTTAGTGTCGTGAAAATGAACAAGACAATGCATCGTTTTTTTTTTCTAATTTCTGCATTTCAATAACCAAAGACTGTTAGTTAATTATTGTAAACGGCGTTAGCTCTCTCGATGAACACTATGCATTCTTAGAGCAAATGCCGAATAAAACATTGTTTAAATAATAATAAAAAAAATTGCTATGGCCAAACCGGCAAAGCTAAAGTGAGCGAATTTGTCTGTTTTCATCTCAGTTACGGCTTTTAATGGCACTTTTGATCATTTCGCATAAAGCAGCTACCTTATTGTTACTAATTTTCGAGCATACTTAATTTCGTGAAAAATCTCAAGGCATATTTGGCGATTATGGGAGAAAATCAAAGGGTCTTGAGGGCCAGCTCATGGATACGTCTTGCTGCACTAATTGCGATCTGCACTTTTGTTAGTAAGGCAACCTTTTTCCTAGAGTCTAAGAAACTAGACTGGTTATGATTCTCGTCCACACGCAACCTTCCCTCAAAGAGAGCGTTATGTGACACCTCGAAAAACGACTGCATGTTAACTTTTTTATTCTTTATTTCGCCATAAACCACATAAAACTCGTGTAAGACCTCAAGAAATTTGCAGAGATGTTACAGCATGGTAACTTTTTCATTTTTTGCCACAATATTGAATTACTTTCAAAAGTAATTTTTATACTGATAGTTTTTTAAGCCAACGGATATAGACTTTCTGAGCAAGATCGTTGTTTTGGCTTGAAAAGCTATTTCAGACATTTTAGACATTTGCGATCTCGTCTTCGATAAGATTCGAATACGTGCCTGTCTGTAAGCAGTTAAATCGATCATATTTTTCTCCCAAAACAAATGTATTGCTTGTCTAAATAGGTTTTTTTTGGTAGAAAAGCTCTGCTAGTTCCTTTGTTGATGTTGATTCAGTGTAGCGATTACGACAGTGTATGTTGTGTACGCAAAAACACGCAGGACTCATCATACGCCGGGGGACTTCATTCATTGCTAAATGTTCCAGTCCTTTGCAAAAACGAAATAGTTTCTTTTGGTACTTGTCTAAAGCGCCTGAGGATAAGAAATGTCTTGTTTCCTTGCTCACGGTCGCAGGAAATTTCATTTCCAAAAACTCGGTGACCATGCCTTTTGTAAAATAAACATATGCTTTTGGCGTTGTTACCCGGGCTGCGCGCGTCTCGCGCGGCGCCCGGGTCTTAAACTACCGACGGTTCTTCTTTTTCGTCGTCGAGTATCATCCACAAATGGCACTTCCGGCGTTTCTGCGCAAGCGCTAACTATTTTTAACAACAGTGATGCGTGTTGTCAAGTATGGGGAAATGTCGATTCATCTTGTGGCTTTTGAAGTCTGAACAAACAATATGTTAAGAGAAGTGTCTATGCGAATGTTTGGAAGTTCAACGGCGAGAAGAAAGTTTTTAACATGAGTAAACTTAACGGCAGATGGACTGCCGTGTTTCCCCGTGTCTGCTTCAGTAGACAGCGAGTAGTGTCTAATTTTGGCGACGGATTGTGGGGGCACGTGCGCGCGCGAAGTTGCGAGGAGACGCGACGCGAGGGGAGCGCCAAAAAGGTAACTAGTCGTCTCGCCACCAGGGAGACTCGCCACCAGAGAACTCGCCACCAATAAATAATCAAGGTCGCCACCACGAGTAATCATCTCGCCACCAACCACAAAGAATTACCACGAACAGTCAGAACGTAACAGTAGTTTAGCCAGTGGTAATACTGGTAATACTACAGAGCTCTGTTCTACAGCTGTTTCGCGTAAAAGCGTACGCGACAATACAAGGAGTTTTTAAGATACCGCGTTGACGATGTAGCGGCTGCTTTGTACATGTCGCCAAAAACCATTCTTCGCTATATACTGTACGTAGCAAAATGCCTGAATTCTGGTGAAGTGAAAGCAGGGACTTTGGGACGACCGTTTTAAAATAGTTGTCTTATGCATTCGCACGTGGAAGAATTTCATTACGACTTCATGGAACAAGAACGAATTTAGTTAACAGCAGTCGTAAAGCATTTATCAACACTCCTAGGTGACCATATATCAGGACGCTAATGATAACACGTGATGTGAAGGAAAATTCGTCACTGAATAATCTGAACAAAACACACTGTAATTAAAAAGGTCAAAACAAAACATTGCACCCATCTTCCAACGGCTCAGAGTCCAGGCAACGACGCCTCTTCTCCAACAGCTTGTCCAGTATGTGGCAGATACGTGGATTTACAGCACCATGTGGCCCCCTTCCTGCTGGTCCATCTTCATGGTTCCTGTCCGCACAAGCAATGACATAGAAGGGTGGCACCACGGTATCCACAGACGAGCCAACGGAAAAACCCAACTTCCTTTTTACCTTCTGGTGGACCTTCTTCACCAAGAGGCCAGGCTAGTCACCATGCAGATCCGATTTATCTCTGAGGGAAAGCTATCACGAATTCAGAGGCGTAGATACCGAATGCTACAGGCTCGACTTTTTAATCACTGGGACCAGTTTAGCAATAGTTCATCACCTTTTAGCTATCAGATTTTTCATATAACAAATTATTGTAGCGATTTCAGATTTTGTAAATACTGTTATTTATTGAAAATTAGTTTCATTTTTTAACTATTAGGTTTTCTATGTAACAACTTATTGTAGCGATTTCAGATTTTGTAAATATTGTTATTGAAAATTAGTTTCAACATCTTTTAGCTGATAGGTTTACTATATAACAAATTATTGTAGCTGTAATAAATCATTAAAAGCACATAACTTAGTGGAAGCTGTGTTCATTTTTCATCACCACCTTTCTCAAGGTTAGTCAACTTTTTCTCCAAAGTCTCGCTAGGGCGAACTCCATTTTCGGTGGTGGGCGAACGTTCGGGATGTCCATAAATGGGGAAGACTGTTTACGGTTTATAGTGGTTTTAGGTCCGATTCAGACGGCTTTGATTTAGAAGGCAAATTTTTCACGAGTCGAACCTGTAAAGCATTGATTATGCGAATGTTTTCTTGTAAGCAGTTCTGAACTAAGTTCAGAATTAAGTTCGATGTTTGGCCTTTTTAAACTTAACAAATAGGACGCACTTTGACTCGTTTATTATTTATAACTCTTCTACAATATGTCAGTTTCTCGACTTCACTTAGTGAATGGTTGGTGAATTTATTTTTTTACTTGCGTGACCTCATGCGTAACCTCGAAATGAAAGTGTTGAATATTTCTTGGATTATGGTTCAATCAGTAAATTTGTTTCCACGAGATGAGATGGTGGCGAGATGACCCTTGGTGGCGAGTTTACTGGTGGCGATTTAGTGGTGGCGAGATGACTCCTGGTGGCGAGTCTTCCTGGTGGCGAGGTGACCATAAACCGCCAAAAATTAGAGACTACAGACAAAGGGAGTTTGACCTTTCACGGCCGAGTGATTCGAGTGTAAATCTCATATCAACAGCAAGAATGATGCCTGTTGTCACGTATCGGAAAACGTCGATTCACCTTGTGTTTTTGAAGTCTGAACAACTAATATGTTAAGACAAGTGTCTATACGATTGTTTGCAAGTTCAACAGCGAGAAGAAAGCTTTTAACATGACCAAAATTTAACTCCAGATGGACTGCCGTGTTCCCGTATCCGCTCCATTGAGATGTACATTTTGTTGAATAACTCAAACGCCGGGATATCACACACCCCTGAGACTTTGACAGGTAGTTTATTTACTATTTTGCCACAATCAACTCAATTTCTGGACTTTAATTTTTGAATGATAAGCGATTATATTTTACAAATGTACTAGTGTCCCTTGAAACTGTCCAGAAACGTTCCTTTCTTGTGTTTCAAATGACCCTGGATTGACGTATTTGTAAACAGTTTCACTCTGTTAATTAATTTTCTACTCACATTTCACCGAGACTCCATTCACATTTATGCGAAAAAAATCCAACATCGTTCGATAAGCGTTTCCTTTCTCAAACAATTATCCATCGAAGCGAAAACAAGTGTGCTTAGTTTTTTTTTTTTTTGGAATCAATACACTATTTTTATCACCTTGCATAATGATAAACCTCTGTGGCCTAAAGGTCATTGTTCCTGCCTGTGACGCAGCTAACCCGGGTTCGATGTCTTTTAGTGGTATATATCACGGGCTTTATTTTTTCTGTTTCTCTTTTTCTTGTTCTTTTAGAAATATTTTTTACAAGTGTTATAATTATTGTGCTCAATGGTTGAGCTGTATTTTAGAGGAATGTATGTTGATAGGGGTCTAAAGAAATAGACTCCAACACAAGCTAAACACAATGCGTCCGATGTAAGAAAGACAGACTTCCCTCTATTCTTTTGTTTAGCACTAAGTTAGGGATACAATACTGTTTTTTGCAAGCCCGGGTTTAGGCTAATTGTAGCCTCTTGTTTTATTTTATCTTGAACTTCAACTGTGCCCTTCAGTGCTAGTGTTATCTACAGGAAGATCGAAGGGCCTCTGCTCGCAAGGTAAGTGGTATCGGAATAGCTTGTTTTGATTATTAAGACATTCATTCCTCCCTGCTGCATTCTTCCTTCGTGTAACAAGAAAAATCCTGGATAGTTAATAATATTAAAAGCAAGGTCATCGCCGATATTTTTCAGCAGCGCTTCTAAGATTTCGGCATGCAATTTTCGTCGTTCGTATTAGCTTTCCACTTTCCAACTCCACAAAGGTATCTTTGAGGGTCCAACCAAAACCAATCCGTGTTACAATCTTCACACGCTCCGATCGACGCCATTCATGCGATGTTCACTTCATGATGATACAAACAATCGAGCAACAATCTACGCATTTCTACTACCCCCACCCCACCCCCCGAAACTTGCAAATGTTGAGGCAAGAGGACTGCGAAGACAAATACAATACTTATCAGGGGAGGGACAGGAGAAATGTTTCATCCAAGTTTAATGAATAAATTAATTAGAATCGAGTTAGTGAGCGAGTGAGTGAGTGCCATAAGACTGCCTTCTATACCTCATGGCATGACTATGTCATGCATGAGCTAAAAAGGACCGAGGTGTATTTAATTTCGCGATTTTGTAATTTTTTTAACCGCGCTAAAACGCGTATAGTAAAGGCCAGTTAATTTAGAAGACGTTAACTGTTCTAGCAACCTGGTAACAGAGACAATTAAAAGAAACCAGTATAAAATTGCGATGAACACAAGTCTCACGATAAAGCTTACTACAAGAGCAGTACGAGTCTTGTGAGAGCAACCGGTTCTAGACTTTAATACAGGGACTGTAAAATTTGTATTGTTTGTTTGTGTAATATAGTATTAAATTTCGCGATTTTAATTTTCGCGAGGTCTACTTTTGGGGAGTATTAAATTAAGCGATTTTTGTGAAATCGCGAAGTTCGTAAAAATTAATACTCGCGAAAATTAATAAGAATAAGGTACAATTAAAGCATAAATTAGCCGGGGAAGTGCATGGGATTCGTTTCTATAACGCACAAACACATCACCACTTTACTAGCAAAATTGGCAATGAGACATAAAGTTTCCAAACTTTGTCAAAATTTGCAACTATAACAATCTATTGCTGTTCGGAGACGTCTGTCTTCTCCTTGTTTTTGGCGTCAGTGTATTAGCTTTGATTGTGCAAATAAAGTCCTGGTGAAGTTGACACATTTTCGGTCTCCCGATATAAACAAAGATGAACTTCTTTTCTAAATTGCGAATTTTTGTTTTGATTTTTCTTCCAACTGAAAAGAGTTTTTTTTTCGTGTGTAGCCGACTGGCGATGTTTTAGAATTCCATCTAGACCTGTACACAAGACCGACCGGTACATTACCCAAAGAACAGCAATTTAGCATAAAGGAGACCAGAAGTAAAAAATAAACATTTTGCTGACAAAATACGTACTGTACCATTTTTAATTTCATGCCAGATAGACTTCTCAAGTAGTTCAAAAATTGCGAAAGAATGGTTTTGCGTTAACTCTTAACTTGCTCAAGCTGGTGAAATAGTAGCATTGTGATTGTCAGTAAGGTTTGGAAACTCAAGTTCAGTCTCTGTTCTTTTAAAAATTAAACTATATTAATTGGTGTCATTTCGACGCCCCCGGGATAAAATGCATATGACCACGGAAATAAATTTTACGATTAAATAAAGGGAGCTTCGAAAGACTGTTTATGTTTTATAGGTTTAGTAGTTTCTAAGGTTTTTAGAGCAGCTGGCAGTCTTTGACGCCTCCCATGCTGGTGTCTTTGACGCCTCCCATGGTGACAGAATTATCAGCGACCGGGAAAATGTTCTTTTCTTTTGCCACCCTAACTGAAAAGTAGAATTTAAAAAAAGAAGCAAACAAAAAACCTTCCGCTTTGCGTGCTAATCGTTTAAAGGTAGGAATGGGAAATAAAGGACACAACGAACCGCATCAATTTTGAGCAAAATGATTCCGTATAGCTGGGGTCAGTTTGCTAATCGACAATTCAGCACTTGGTGAATAATTTCTAAATGAAAAGTGTTAATTTGTCTACTATCTACTTTGTGCCATAGCAGTCCTCAAAACACGTTACGTCTTTACAAAGTCACTGTTGTTGGTGATTACTTGTTTGAACATTTACGTGCTTCTTGGAGGACCGTGTTTCTTGGAGGACCGGACGTGGGTTAAAAGTTGAGTCGCTAGGGTATTGAAAATTATTGGCCCTCCTGTAATACGACCAAGTTGATTTCATCATTTGCGGTGTTGTACTGTTCTGAATTAGGGCAAGTTATAAGGTTCGTTCGCCTACATAAATTTTTGTTATCATTATGAGGTAGGCTTTCTCGTACTTATTTTAATTTACTAAATTGCCGTCACATAGCTGGCCTTTATTTAAATAAAAGATAACTGCCCCCTTTTCAGTTGGCCGTGAAGGTCATCTGATGTCAGCTACTGTTCTGTTTGTTCTTGTCATTTCATGCGGTTTCTTCGGCAAAAGTCGATCGAAATTACTTTAGGTCAGGTAAAGAGGATACGATTAACATTTAGTGCGTGGGAACTTAAGGGTCCAAAGTTGAAAGAAATAGTTAAGTTCTTAGACTATCTCCTGATCCGACAACTTTGTTTTTCGATTACGTCTGCCTACAAAGCAGGAAAAAAAACGCTGCTCTGAAGGTGGACCATCTAACGGTATGAATGTAACTAGAGGTTAGCTGGACGGTATACAAAGCTTAGCACCTTCTAAGACGTAAGACGTTACTGAAACAAAGTAAAGACATTTCCCAGCTCTCAGATCACGAGGCTACAATGGAACTGCGTTTAATACCATCTTGAGTGATACCTGCGCAAATGCTTTAGCATTTGTGTGGGAGTAGAAGAGGCTTGAAAAATCTCATCACCTGTTGAGAATCAATCACGTAAACCTTTAGCTTGTTATCTGCGAGTCAGAGATTTCGCTCTTGTTCATGCAGGAAATGGGATCATCCTAAGCACGTAATATACACTTTTAGTATGAAATAGCTCAACGCTTCGAGTCTGCTAACATGTCAGAAGGGTTAGAATGGGGGTTTAAGTTGTTTTGTTGTGTCGAGTAGAAAATTTGACGCAGTGCGAAATGGGATTTCGCGTTCCCTCTGGACTGAGCGGCCCTCCGAATCTCGGTACGTCCTGAAATGAATTTTTCTCGGTTCTTTTTTCTCTGTTTTCCGGATTATTTGTTCTGAGTATGTGAGTGAAACTACAGACCGACTCTTTGAATTACCATATTTAGCCAAGGTCAAACCAGTGCCGCGAGTGAATTTGTCAGTTTTCAGCTTGGCGGTTACTGTATGACATGGCAAATGCCGACAGGTGAGTCTTGGGCAGCCAGGTATAGATGGGACCTCGACTGATTTAACGAAGTGCCAAGGGACCAGGGAAATTGGTTCGTTATATCGAGGGTTCTTTATATCGAGGTCGTTTTACATACATTTTAAAAGGTCGGGTGGAAAGATATAATTCGTTATAACTGGAACGTCGTTATATATAGAGGTTCGTTAAATCAAGGTCCACTGCAGTCTGTATTAGCTGTCAGTTGTAAGGACATCAAACATATCAAATTGACATAAACGCCTGCTCTGCAATTAAAACTATGTATCTCAAACACGCCCTCTTAAAACAAATGTTAAATAATGTTGATCGATCGGTTGATTGATTGATTGAACGCCCTCTGATTCCATTCACCCTCACATTTCACCCGCATAATAACCCAGTTAAAGCCATCATTCTTAATAACTTTAAGATACTGCAAAATGATCCAGAAACTGCTAGAATCTTTTCGGAACCACCGCTGATTTCATTCAAACGCGACAAAAATGTAGGTAACTTTCTAGTTAAAAGCGCTTTCAAAACAACTGAACAACCTGGCACTTTTAAATGCGCGCGCTCGCGATGCAAAACTTGTCCTTTCATTCAAAACACTTACAAAATATCGGTCCCTAAGCGATCTGTTAAGATCACTGATCGTTTCACGTGTACCTCCGCAAATGTTATCTATTGCGTAACCTGCACATTATGCAAAAAGTTATACATCGGCGAAACAGGAAGACGACTAGGTGACCGATTCCGAGAACATCTTTGTGATGTTGAGAAAGATGACAAAGACGCATCCAAACCTGTCGCTCGGCATTTTAATCTCCCTAACCATTGTAAACAACACATGTCGATCTCCGGCCTTTCCCTACATCAAGGTACCACGGAAAGCCGTAAAAATCTCGAGCAAAAACTGATCTTTCAAATTGGCACTCTTAATCCCCACGGTATCAACGAGCGTTTTTCATTCAATTAATTTATTCCTGTTTTTCACGTTACCATGTTGCCACCAATAGCGGAGCTCCATTTTCTGTATATATACCATACACAACCCACAATTCCTCGATTCGCTCCGACGAAGGGCTAACGCTCGAAACGTTAGCTAATTGAATCCCTGTACGGTGGTCAATTTACATTATCAACTCCGTTGATAAACCAAATTTTCTTGTTTGACTCTTAAACACGCGAGGTGAAATAGATGCCCCCTCCACATTTTTACGTCTAAACTAGAAACAAGATATCTTTAACGAAATTGATATTAAAATAAATATTTTATGGAAGCTGTTTACCTAGTGATGTTATGTTTTTCAACTTCGTAAAGTTGGAACACACTGACAATCCTACAGCTAGCTTTCTAGCCTTTTAAGAATGTCATAAAAATAATGCCTACCAAATATTCTACATTATAAAAAATATCTAAAACCACTGTTACTGCCTTGCAACTCCCTGACGCTTGCTTTTTGCTATTAAGAAAACACTATCTTCTGAATCAGCGGTAATAATGCACCTATTAATGTTAGTCCCGAGGGGGACGGGATACGGGATGAGGTGGGGACTTTGATCGACATTTCCTGCATTGGGTGGCGAATTTTGACAGACTTTGAAGAGAATGTTGGCCCCAGGGTGGGGAAGTTTGATCAAACTTGAAAACTGAGATAATATTCATCAGAGACCATTTCCTCAGCTTGGACTTTGCCATGGTAAAATACACGATGCGATGCTGCCTTTTTGAAAACCTACAGAGCGGAGCCTGGATATGAGTGACTTGCTACCATGTTTTTTTTTGTTTTACTCAGCGCTCCGTGGAGAGGTTTTTTTTTTTCATTAATCAATTATTTTGCCTTGCCAAGCTTGGAATCAATTACTCTCCAGAGCTTCTCTTTGCAGTGCTTATTTCTAGGCAGCGGTTATTAGTACTTTTCCTTTCAGTAAGAGTACGGTGCTTACCGTAAAAGCTCTATTAAGCCCCGGGGGGGGGGGGGGCATATTTAATTTCAGGCCTTATTAACGGGGGGCCGTTTTCGTGTTAATTAGTTTTTGTACAAATCTCAAACAACTGAATTAAAACTGTATATTTGTTTAAAAACAAACCAATTGGGCCGCATAAAGTGTATTTCATAAGAGGGAATAGGAGGGGAGGGGGGGGGGGGGCTTATCACAAAAACCGACTTCGAAACGGGGTGCTTATTAGAGGGGGGGGGGTTAAAAGAGACGGGGGGACTTAACAGAGCTTTTACGGTACTTCAGGAGCGGCTTTTTCGACTAAATACCATGCCCATAATTGTTGAATAATTTGCAGATTACCTGCAAGTAGACAAATTAACTGAGCTATGCTTGTTCGTTATCAGTTTCCACAAGACTCAAGAAGAAAGTTCACAGGTATAGACTGAATGGAACAACCAGGGGCGTAACGAGGGTTTTGAATAGTTGTAGGCCTGTTTTTAACGCAAGACCCGTTATCACGTCGAAGCCGAAGTTGCGAGCTTCTAATGAGGGGTGCATGCTCCCCCGGGAATTGTTTTTTTTTTACTGAAACCTCTAAAACGCCACTCGAAAAGTGTTTGTGAAGTGAAGATATATACCTTAAATTTTCCTATAATTTTAAACCTGTCGATGGTTCCTCTTCGCGATGACTGCCCAGGAACTTCGTTGTCTTGCCATATGTAATCACTGTACGATTGTCGGTAGCACTTTCCACAGCCTGCGGGCTCCTAAGGTTTCTCTTGCCTTCGTAATCTCACCCTTACAAAGTGGTTGAGATTGTTATAATCCTAAGATACGATGATAAATTGCGTTTCCTTTTTATAACGTTCACGAAGAATTTCAGGAAAATGTTTATCTCTCAGAATGGCACAATAATATATAGGACGGGTAGGCTGAAAATTTGTAGGCCCGTGCCTACAAGCCTATAGGCTCGCTACGCCCCTAGCCTGCGTCGCAGACGTTAACTAACCCCGGTTAGTACCGTCTGGCGAAGCAGCGCCAAATTCCTTGTTCTGTACCAGAATTTGAGTACGCTTTATGATTGGCTCGTCAACAATCTCTCTTTCCTCAACAACGAAATACAACGCGTTTACAACATTTCACGTACCGAAGCACTTGCCCCCAAACAACGCAATTCCGATACTAACCAGCCTACACGTGTACCCCTTGTCATAACATACAATCCAGCTATTCGCTCCGTATCATCTATTATTCACAAACACTTCAACATTTTATCTTCATCTCCCCGCTGCGTTGACGTTTTCAAGGCTGCCCCTCTTGTTGCTTTCCGACGTTCTAACAATCTTAACGATCTATTGGTCAGTGCTAAACTACGTAAACCTGCTAAAAATAATCAACCCCTTGGTGCCTTTCGCTGTGGCCACAACTGTTTAACATGCAACTACATAACTGATGGACTTACAACCTATACTTTTCATTCCACCGGCGGAACTAGATTTATCAAACATCACATTGACTGCAATTCCAAAAATGTCATATACATGGTACAATGCAATCACTGTCACAAACAATACATAGGCGAAACTAAACGACGACTAAAGGACCGTTTCAACGAACATCGCAGAACAGTCGACAAACAAACCAACAGCTCTAAACCCACTGCAGTATCAGAACATTTTCTCTCTAACGGTCACAGCGCTTCTAACATGCAACTAATTCCACTAGAACTGTCCAAATCTAACCGTGACGGTGTACGAAGAGCCAGAGAAGCATATCTAATTGATAGAGGTCAAACTCTTGAACCGTTAGGTATCAACAGAAAAGAAGAAATATAATACCTATCTTTTTGTTTTCATGTTACGTTTTTTTCAAATTTTCAAACTGTAACGTTTTTTATTTTACGTTGTATTGTTTACCTTTATTATAATATCATGTTACATCCACAACTTTTTTGAAAACTGTAACGTCGTTTCATCTTAGGGTCATAATATGTAACACCCTGATGAAGGAAGGCTGTGCCTCCCGAAATGTTGGTTTAAATATATATTCCTAGCCGTGTAACCAGCCTTGCTTGTTTTTTACCGTTTTCTCGTCAACAAAAGGCTTTTGTTGACGAGCCAATCATAACGCGTACTCAAATTCTGGTACAGAACAAGGAATTTGGCGCTGCTTCGCCAGACGGTACTAACCGGGGTTAGTTAACGTCTGCGACGCAGGCTATACGCCCCTGACAACTAAAAAACAACTCTGGCCCGGTTGTTCGAAAGCCGATGAACTTAATCCAGGATTAGCGCAAACTTTGGTTACAGTTTTTAACTTTTGGATGAAAGTTTCTTTTGCTTTTCAGGATTGACGTCCTCTAATTTAAAATTTTGCAGAATATTAGCATTGAATAACGTTCATGGATAGAAAAATAAAATCCTTGGTTAATTTTTAATCTTGGATTAGGGTTCATCGGCTTTCGAACAACCCGGCCTTGTAAACTAGAAAAGCACACGCACATAAACCGATCAGGTCCAAAGAAGTCTTTATCCTCCTCTTTGTAACGTTCAGTCCTTTCCACTAATATGACTCTGCTTTGGAAAGCGGCTCCTTCCCAGCTTCTCTCTGGTCTCGTTTGATTAAGTAACTACAATTAATTAAAACAGGAAAACAAAATTTTCTGATTAGTCGGGGTGATTACCCTTTCATCTCATTGATTTTGATTTAATTACAATGAAATACTAGCGTTTACTCCTGCAAAATAAAAATGCAAAGTAAAGTGTGAAAAAAGTCTGTGGCAAACGATAAGGCTGAGCCGTTCAATTTTTAGCCCATCGCCCACAAAAGTTTTCACGTTTTGTACCGCTAAATTTGAAAGTGTCAAGTTTCATTATTTCTTGCTGCCAGCAAAAAATAAAAAAAACCTTAGCACATCACATTGTGTAAGCTACGGAGCCCAGTAAGTGCCATTGTTTTCTTCCTCTTTTCTGGTCTCATATCGAATTTTTTTGTCGACTTTTTTGTCAAGTTTTTTGTCGAGTTTTTCTTGGCGACTTTTTGTCGAGTTTGCTCGCGGACTTAGGATTTTGCTTATTCCAAAATGGCGGAAGGTTCTGTGGACAAGGTAGGTCTGCTCGTTCGTTCCATTAGCAGGTTTCATTTTGTACATGTCCTTAGAGGCTTCGTTTTGCGGTCAATGTTCATCAGCTAATCTTATTATTATTATTATTATTTCAGTATTATTTCATCTACTTAGTGACCGGTCATTATTTATGTAGAGGGGGGAGGAAAAAAAAAGGGGGGGGGGGTCAAGGCTGTTTTTGATTGGCCACAGGGGAAGGGCAAATTTTTTTAGAATTAGTAGGGGGGTCATCAGTTTTTAGCTTTTGCAAGGGGTCTTGTCTGTGCTTTTGCAAATGGGATTACTTTTACGAAATAAATCAATTTCAAAGATCCAGGTGGTGAAGATGGTGCAATTTTGTGACTTATTAGGTTATCTGATAGGGTAAGCAATGACATTTCAATGATTTACAAGGTAATTTCGTCTTTGCTCTTACCAGACATTCGCCAGGTGTATTTTTTGGCATAGGCTAGTCATATCTATATGATGCAAATACGAAACATTACGGTAGTAAAGTCATAAGTGGAAAAATGGGGGGGGGGGGGGGGGGGGGGAGGAGTCATCAATGAAATATTGAATTAAGAGTAGGGGGCTACTTGCCATTTTTAGACCTGAGGAGGGAGGGTCTGGCAAAAATTTTGATCTATCAAAATATTTTTCCCTTCCCCCCTCTACATAAATAATGACCAGTCCCTTAATCATTATTATTTGTTTGTACCTTTTATATACAGGGCCTCTCTGAAAACCACTGCTGTGAGAGAGCACCCTGTATAAATATTGTTATAAATAAATAAATAAATAAATAAATAAATAGGGAATTTTGAAAACAGGAACCGCTGTAGAAGCAGACAGGAAAGATTAGCATTTGCCTTTTTTATAGCATCAAGAACTTTTTAAGCTAAGTTCTCATTTCCGTTCAAAAATGTTGTTTTAATGCAATTACATTGCACGTGAGATGAACATTTTCAAAGGTGCATGCAACAGTGTTGAGTTGTGTTTTAAATTACAGAAATAGATACTTCGCGATTTTAAAGTGGTTTGAAACATTTGTTACTGAGTCGGTCCAAAGGTGATAGGCCATTTCCGAGTTACCTCAAGCCTCTGTTTTAAAACAAGTTTAAGATAGATAAGATAAGATAAGAACTTTTATTTTTATCACGCTAGCCTATTCAACAATGTAAAAAATACAATAGCTGGTTTCCAGTAGGGGCGTGAGCTAAGTATAAAAATTGAAAATATCCTAAATTTACTAATAACCGTGATTAAATCTATTCGTGCATTTAATATAACCAAGTCAAGTTTAATATAACCAAGTCAAGTGGTGCCAAGCCTTGGAGAACCTTAAACATTTGCCTAGCCTTAACTCTTTCTTTCCGGCTCTGCAATTTACCGGTCGCTGAAGACCGGTGCTTTGAAAACCTGTAACTTTTCCAAATCCCGGACTACGTTTGAAATGAGCCATTATTATTGCCATATACTGAGTTTCTTAGACTTTAACACTCCGTAAACGTATTAAAAGTACCTATTTCCCTTGAATATGACTGTCTATTCTGTTGCAAAACCAAAAAACGCTCTAGGACAACACGAAAAATAATCAACTTTGTTTTGAAGTTTTGAAGACGAAAAAATCCCTCTTCAAGCTAAGAATTTACATTGGCAGTAAACTTCGACTCAACTTCTTGCAATCTGTTCCAATTTGCCCGCTCAATTCCTTAGCCCGATCTGGGTAACGCTATTTGTTTTCAGTTGCTGTCACTGGTCTGACAAGTTCGCATTTGTGACCCGAAGGAATTCTAGGATATGCTTGGATAACTGCCGCGTGTTAGTCCGCCAATTTCCATTTCAGATATTTTTTAGAACCGTGTCGAGCCACCCGGTCCTGCTGGCAAACTATTGCACCGATTAAATTATTTACAACTCAAAACTCGCCAAAATTGCCATGCCAGGTCCCGGTACCTACTCACAGAATGGCTAGGGACACAACTTCACTTCGTGAATCACCATGACTCGATCGAAACCTTTCGGCGGCTCACTTGGTGTGAAATTGCTTCCCACCTCCGTCTTCTTTCGGAGGATTGCCTCTAGCCACCAACCCAACCTTATGATGCCAGGCAGAGGGCTTCTGAGGTGGAAAATGGCTCGAAAAACACACTTATAAATGAAATACATACCGATTTGTAGCTGAGTGATCGTTTACAAATAAACGACTGCTAGCGTGACAAGCGTGACATGAAAGATAGAGCCTTCAATGTTGTGGACCAGCAATATCTCCGTGGTGACCCCTTATATGGAATAACTAGATCGATTTGACCTCAAACCCTCGAAAATTACAGAAAAACACGTACAAAATGGCGGACAAGAAAGAGTTAAAAGGAAAAAATTAGGTCACGCGACCAGTACTTTTTACACCGAATACTGAACATGATGGCTAAGCTTAGCTTAAGCATAGGCTTATAATGAGGATTTTAGGACAAGAGGTATTGTTTTGGCTTTAGGGTTAAAGATCTGAGGCTTGGAGTAAGGCTAGATTGGTGGCTTAGGTTAGGTTAGGGTTAGGGTTAGAATTTAGGGTTAGGATTGGGGCTAGGTTAGGGCTAGGGCTAGGGTTGGGGTTAGGTTAGGGTTGGGGTTAGTTTTAGGGATATGTTTAGCGTTAGGGTAAAAATATACAGTGTTCTTGCTTCCACACTTCCCTTTGCTACAGCACCAAGCTCTTAAGGCCTGTTGCAGGTACCCCACCCCCTCCAACTCTCCGTCGTGTGCTTAGAATTTCACAAGCTTTTGCAGAAATAACATTTTCAGTGACTTCTTCCAGTTTGCGGAGTCCACAGTTTGAAAAAGTAAAATGAGCTAAAAAGAGTATTTTTTGTTAATCGAAATCTGCGTTCGTTTAGTAAATTCCGGCCAAGATGGCGTAGGGCTAATCCAGACTGTCCAGCCTCGTTTTTGTAACGCATGATCACCCTAGCGCATCTGCTATGGAGTTTCTGAAGCCTGTCGGCCAGCACACTTCCTAATGAATCCCAAACCTCACAACAAATACAGGCGCGGATCCAGTGGAGGTGAAATGGGTGAATTTTCACCCCCCTTTTTCTGAGCTCCCCTTCTTTCTTTTTTTTTTTTCTTATCCCTCAAACACCTCAACCAGGCTTTGGTTCTATTACATTATTACAAAAATTCACCCCCCCCCCCCCATTTCAAAATCCTGGATCCGCACCTGCAATAATCAAAGTGAGGCATAATTAGAGCATTATAAACTGAAACAAGTACATCTCGACTTGCAAAATCTCTAAGCCGCTTTAGCGCACTAATTCCTGTTATAATCTTTTTAGTTATTTGTTCAATATGCTTGCTCCACGTAAGAGATTCATCAATATATATTCCAAGTATTTTTGTATCTCTGACTCTTTTGATCGGATCACTCCCAATCATACATTTGGTTCCAAAGGAAGCTTAGTCAGTCTTTGACGTGAACCGATGAGCATGTACTCTGTCGTCGCAACGTTAAGACTAAGCTTATTTGCTTGTAGCCACAATCTGATTTTTTCCAAGTCTTCATTAAGTCTTAATTCGATTTCTTCAATACTTTTCCCATAGGCTGTTAGGCTGGCATCGTCTGCAAACATTCGGGGTGTTGAATGATATTTTATTGTCATGCAGACAAACTCAGTTTCTCAAAAAAGATTTTGTATTTGGCCTTATTTTGAAAGAGATCAGGGTTTTTCGAATTCGGAAATGGCCTATCGAAAGAACATTTTTGGCGATTTGGCTAACGCCCCGGGCGGGGAAGGGGGTACTCCCTATAATGACCTATACGGGGAGGCACCTCCCAAAAGGAGTACCGTTTTCACGATTCAGGTATATGAAAGGGTAGGGATTTCACGAGTCGAAGTATATGAAAGGGTAGGGCCTTTCATTAAAATATTTCCAACACACGTACCTTACGACTGTTCTGTTTTAATTTATTGAACTCTACATGACCCCCCCCCCCCCCCCCCAACCGCGGGGCTAACGCTTGAAATGTCAGGTTTTTGAATGCCTGTACCGGTGGTCAATTTACATTATCATCTCCGTTGATAAACCAAATTTTCCAATTTTTTTCGCTGTTACACTCCCCCACCGACTCAGCACCACAGTTTCTTTACAAACTAACCCCCTTTTATCATATAATGGCCTTGGAAGAGCTTCTTCCAAAAATTGTTGGCGTTCTCATTTGCCCGTCTTTTATATGATGATTTTCACAGAGAGATAAGGGTTAGGGTTAGATTACATATATATATATATATACTTTTTTGACTGGGATGTTCACCAAGAATTGGTTAAATTCAGTTATGCTTTCGTTGAATTCTCTAAAATGCCAGAACCATGTTACCGTAACAGTCCTGTTGCAATAATAAAGCTCTTTCTCTTTTATGAGATCAAAGATAAGACTATTATCTGTTAGAGACAGACTGTTATCTATTAGAGACATTGTTCTGACATTGTTTTTTAAATAAGGGATAAATAAAGCTGTTGTTGTTGTTGTTGTTGTCGTGACCAGTAAATTACTATCAACTAAAACTGATACAGTTTCTGTTGTTTCTGTATTAAGAACATAATAACCCCCGGGGGTGGGGGGGGGGGGGGGACTAAAAAAAAATTTAATACGGGGAGGCTCCGCCCGAGGTCCAACCCCTTTTCATTTTTGACGGAAAAGATAGTTACCCCTTTCGTATACCTTCCATTGACAAATGATACCCCTTTTGTATACCTAAAACAGAACGTCTTCTTATTTTCATGTAACACATTACAGTCATAAGATATGTGTGTCCGAAATATTTTAATAATAGGCCCTTTTTAAATACTCCAATGACAGATTTCCCTACACTTTCATATACTTCAAGTCGAGAAATCCCTACCCTTTCATATACCTGAAGCGTGGAAAACGTACCCTTTCGGGCGAAGCCTCGCCATATATACATTTAACAAGCAAGGCTGATACTACGTGAAAAAAGTTGCCTTTGCGAGACACCAACATGATCGAGACTCGATAAAGTAGGGCAACTGCAACCATGTTGGTGTCTTGCAAAGTCAACTTTTTTCACGTAGTATCAGCCTTGCTTTTTACATGTATATTCCGATTTATTTTTTGGCTGATTAGATCTCTTATAGATCCTACGTTTTACAGCATTATCGTTGGCGGTCCTTTACTTATCATTTTCACCTCCCCGTATAGGCCGTTATAGGGAATACCCCCCCGGCATAATAAAGCTTTTTTGAGTCTTTTGTCGGTTCTAACTGCCGTTACTGCCACGTTTGTCAGTCTCGTTTTCACACGTGAGTGATATGGTGATCGTATTTGAGCACGGGTGAGTTGATATATCGTAGGTAAATAAATCTCTGTTGTTTTCATCACTTGTCATTCAGCTCATATTTCGACACGGAACGACGCTAAACGCTATACCGGGAGTCACAATCCACCATACAGATCTGTTGAGTGGCGCGTAGGTCTATCATTATACATGTAGATGGATTAATGTAGAACAATGAGACATTGAGTTCAGAGTCCAAAAGGGAACGTGGCCCGGGGGTTACTCCCAGAAAAATTGGGTGGGGTTGTGCGGCCCACTTCCTGAAACCCTTACCCTATTTCAGACCAAAATCTGCGATTTTCCCTACCCTATTTCAGACCCGACCAAAAATTCGATACCCTATTTCAGACCAGCTGGCGTAAACGCAATTAAAAGAAAAAAAAGAAGGGCTTTTGTCGATAGTCTTATCGCCTAATGATGAAGAAGTAACTTCTTCGAAAAAAACATATCCAATTCAAGACTAGAGTGCACAAACCGTACCCTATTTCAGACCAAAATGGTCAAAATCGATACCCTATTTCAGACCAAAACGGCTTAAAAACCATACCCTTTGGGGCCGCACATAGCTATATAGCCCATACACGGGAGTACCGCCGTCCCCAGCGGGGGGGGGGGAACCTGGTTTCACATTGAGAGTTTTTTAATTTCGCGAGTTGTAGAGTGTACCCCGCAAGTTCGGTACTGTGCAAATGAAACTGTAATGGTAATGGTAATGATGGTAATGGTAACGTTATTTATACATGGTAAATCCTTCAGCACCGAAAGATTATAAAATGATAAAAGATTAACTATAATTGTCCTTAACTAAACTAACTAACCTAAAATACTAATTAACTACATACTAAAAGCTGCTTTACAAGGATGCCGTGTTAAAACTCATTCAAAATTGTGGTGACGTATTTTAAGTTTAAAACCATGTAAAGATGTTACTGCTCGAAGGCCACTGGGTAGGCTCAGGTTCCACAACCCGGCTCCGCTGTAAGAGAAACTCTTCCTCAAATAATTGGTGCGGGGCTGTGGAAGAGCCAATTTATTTTCAGTATTCCTTAATCGATATGATGTTATGTCGTTTCGAAACACAAATCTAGAACTCAGATACTCAGGGGTCATACCATGTAAAGATTTGTACATCATAACAGCAGCTGATTCCAATCTTTGATATTTGAGTTTACGCCAACCCAGTGCCCGGAACAATTCATTGATATTCGAGTCATAATTGGCACACATTAAAATACGGGCTGCACGATTTTGGAGCTTCTGGAGCTTTTCAGAGAGACCACTGCCACAGTTGCCCAGCCTGGGAAAAAAAATTCAGGCTTGTACGGGATTCGAACCCACGACCTCTGCGATACCGGTGCAGCGCTCTACCGACTGAGCTAACAAGCCATCTGGGAGCAGGCCCCGTTTCCTGGAAAGCCGATTAGCGCTAATCAATGGATAAATCCCGCTAATCGAGGAATAAAATTTATCCTTCGGTTAGATTCTGTCCACGTAGCACGATTAGCACTATCCTAAAGATAAACCAACGGTTAAATTTAACACACCTTGCGAGGTGGATTAACTCACTAACCGCGGAATAAATTTTTCAAAACAAACAAAATGACGGAGTAAACCGTTCGTGAATTTGGTGCAGGAAATAAGGGAAAACAACTTACACCGCAAATAATAGGTCTTGAAGACTTAAACGACCGAGAACTTTCAGTCCATTCAAATTCAGGAGAGTATAAATTTAATTTTCGGTAGAAAACAGTCATCTAAAGTGAACGATGGCGAACCAAGGGGGGCAAAACATGCAGATCTTTCATCTTTTCTTACTCAAAACTGATAAGTTATTCGTAAGCTTAAACATTCGCAACAACATCCTATATCATATATGATTCATTTCATATATCATTCACACTCATTTCTTTCACGGGAACATATGAACCCACAATTGACCAGCTCCCAACGTCAGTGGCTTCTTAGATCAGTTGGTTAGAGCATCGCACCGGTAATCGCGAGGTCACGGGTTCAAAACCCGTTGAAGTCCTGAATTTTTTTTCAGGCTTCTCCTCGCAATTGCATAAATTGCGTTCACAACTGCGAGGATCATTCTTCATTTGATTTCATTTCCGCAGTTCATATATGATTCATTTCATATATCATTCATCCTCAACTAACTCTTTTAAGTGGTAAGATCTTAAAAATAATTAGCTATACTATTCTAGCAGGCTTCACCAAGCAGAAAATAAGCATAAGTTCCAGCAAAGCCTTAATTTTAGCTATGTTGCACGCGAGAGAAAGACAACACGCAATGACTAAAATATTTTTTATCACTTGCATTTGTGTATATATTTTCCTTTACCCTCATTCGACATAACGTTTCACCTGTTTGAGGAAAAAAATTTTTTAATCAAATAAAATTCTTGCAACAAATTGCACTAGAAAGAAGTTAAAAGGAAATAAAAAGGCATTTTTTTTCTAACTAAACATCACCTTAATGATTTCAAAAAGAGAATTTTATTTTATTTCTGTACGCATTCAACCGATTTATATTAACAACGCTGATTCAAAATTTACAGCTTTAATATACAGATTCAACCAATTTTGTAGCTAGAATTCGACACTGAAAGAATCAAGAAGATCTTAACTCACCCATTCCAGCCAATTCGGCTTACAAGTTAATTTCTCGCTTTATACAGAGGTTATTTTCTTTGACTACCAACGCCGCCTTGCACTGAAGTTTCCATTCTGTTTCCTTTTAACAATATCGTAAGAGTTTTTTGCTCAAAAATGTACTTTTTTTCGTAAACTATGACTTAATAAGAAGGTTTGATTAATACAATTTATGACGCCGTTCTTTCCGTGAATCAAAAAACAACTAAACGCTTCGAGTTCGTGCACATCTTCACTTCGCATTTTCCCTCGCATCATCATTTCGCGTGCATTTGCTTGTGGATAACCGGTCTGACTGGTTTGTTCCGAGTTTAATCGAGGGATAGTTAATCGAGGGATAAATCTGTTTTGAGGAACGCCTTTTTATTCCCTGATTAGTTATTCAGGGATTAAGGAATTCAATCTTGAATTAACCCTTAATCGGGGATAGTTTAATCGGATTTCCAGGAACCGGTGCCTGGTCGTTTTGTTGGTTCGTAATATACCCGTGAGTGGTGGATATATGAGAATGAATATATGAAAATCATTCACATATTTAATCATTAATCCGCAGTTCAAATATATGATTTTCATATGTTCATTCTCATATATTCACCACTCACGGGTATATTACGAACCAACAAAACGACCAGCTCCCAGATGGCTTGTTAACTCAGTCGGTAGAGCGCTGCACCGGTATCGCAGAGGTCGTGGGTTTGAATCCCGTACAAGCCTGAAATATTTTCAGGCTTTATTTTCACTATTGCTTAAGTAGTGTCCATAACTGCGATGATCAGTCACATATTTAATCATTAATCCGCAGTTCAAATATATCATTTTCATATATTCATTCTCACTGTAATTAAAGTGTTGTTGAACTAGGCTTTCATATACATTAATTAATATATTAAAAGGTGTAACGTGTAGCCTCCTTCGCAGACGTCTTTGAGCTCGTCACTCGTTCCTTGCAAGGAACGCGTGACGAGCCTAAAGACGTCTGCGAAGGAGGCTATATAAGGTGTCGTATTCGCTTAAATGCGCCCAGTGCAGAAGCAGTCTTTTTGCAACTATTCTATATATGACATTCCCAGTTCATGTTTTGGTCGATGTGCACACCACGTAGATGACACCTGCTTCACTGAATGGAATGGTTTATACTGAAAGAAGGAATTTCAGGAAATGTTGATAACTTCTGTCTCGAAGAAACTAACATAAACTCAGTTTTTGTTAAATTCAAGGTCAATTTATTGGCTAATAGCCATGTGTACACCCTGCTTAAATCATAGTTAAGACAGTCATCAATATGTTTTAAATCTACGCTAGCAAAGGTGAGGCTGGTGTCATCTGCATACATTCTAGGTTGTGAGCAGGGAGCAGGGTTGGCGCAGTGGTGAGAGCACTCGCCTTCCACCAATGTGTCCCGGGTTCGATTCCCGGACTCGGTGTCATATGTGGGCTGAGTTTGTTGGTTCTCTACTCTGCTCCGAGAGGTTTTTCTCCGGGTACTCCGGTTTTCCCCTCTCCTAAAAAACCAACATTTGATTTAATTTGATTTGATTTGAGATTTGTAATTAGTAGGCGAAGAGCCACCTTGTGGAAGTACTACTAATAAATCGTTATTATTATTATTATTATTATTATTATTATTAAATACAGACAATTTGGCAGGTCATTAATATATAACAGAAAAAGTAAGGGTCCTATAGAATTGGTCCCTTGGCCGGGGACACCACATTTGACTAATTTTGGAGTAGACATAAAGGAGTTCATTAGACAAGTTTGAGTGCGATTGCTTAAATATGATGTAAACCATTTGTGACAGAAACCGCGTATACCATAGAATTGCAATTTCAAAATTTTGAGTGGATCTTTCAGAAATTTTTTTCTCGTTTAAAACAAAAGTTTTTTTTATTTAGAATCTTTGCACTTGTGTCAATAGCAAAATATTTACATTCCAACTAATAAAGCCTTACCCAATCCCCACTAGTTTTAAATACTAGGTGTGCGAACACTGTTAACTCTGTGGGTGTTTGCTCGCAAACCTCCATATTTTTGTGTAAAATTTATCAGTAGTTTGTATTGCTGTATGGAAATAAAAGAAATCTTTGAAACCTTTGAAACCCCCTTCCCACCCAAAAACAAGATGGTGTCAGAAACCATAGGAAGGTCCGATTGACACAACGGAATTTTTATCAGGAGAGTCGGACGGAGAAAGAGAAAACTTTATTGCACATTGCGTTTTTTACCCGCCGAGTCACTCACTGTTTAAATGGTGGGGACAAAATGCTGGGGTGATCATTCTATACTAGAGGACGGAGTCCGAGTCGGAGTTATAATCAGAAGAGTAGAGCGTTATGGATGAAAATCAAAGCGACGGAGTCGGTAGCCTCCCACGCAGTCGTTTTTAGGGGAGTCGTATTTCACCTCCTCCCCACAAGGGAGGAGGTGAAATACGACTCCCTTAAAAACGACTGCGTGGGAGGCTACGGAGTCGGAAGCACATTGCTGATTCCGTAGCTTATGACCTAATGGAAACTAGATTGTCGCAAGGGCTATTTTGGAATCAAACTGTAATCAGAGAGCGTGAGAACCAGAATTGAGATTAGTTGGTTCTTCCGGCGGCATCTGCTTCCGACTCCGACAATCTAGTTTTCACTGGATCATAAGCGACGGAGTTATAAGAGGAACCGGAAGAAAATTGAAACGGTCTGATTCTTCCGACACTCCGATTCCGTCGAGCTTATGACTCCGCTTTATGATTTTCACTGGGTTATAAGCTCTCTTATGACTCCGACTCCGACTCCGTCGCTATTGAAAACCAGCCTGGAGTATCATTCCTTCATACTAACAACTCCAGGTTAAACAACGGCTGTATATTTATATGAACACAGACAGAAAAAGAGCTGGACAACTTAAATGGTATTGATCAGTTTTATTACTCAATAACCATTTCTTGGGTTATCAAAACAAAGCCTTGACAAGATGCTGTTTGTGAAAGTCCAACAAGACTATCAGACGAAACTCCTCGATCCGGACCATCCGCTGCCTTTACAGCATTTCCTGTACTCTTGATAGCACTTTCTGAGCGCTTTCCTGTCCCTTCGTTTTCCCTTCACGCACGATCGCAACGTTTCAAGGCACTTTGTCTACGATAAGAGAGAAAAAAAGTCGAGAACATATCAACAACAACAACAACAAATGTTTTATTTGCATGACCATAAAGGAATTACAGTATTGCAAAAGCTACTAGTCTAAATTTAATTACTAATTCAACTAATTCGTGTAAAGCATTACAAAAACATCACAATTCTCATTCATTCATTGGTATTAATTTGTTCCTTAATTCAAAGCATTGCGAGATAAATGAAATTAATTGACAGTTAATTAAATAATCAGAAGAATTCATCAGAATAGATATTTAAGTATCGCGTGAAAGTGTTTTGAAGTCAGGAATTTTACTTTCTATTTTGGGGAATAAAATGTCTCTGATCTGGGAATAAGCCTTACAATCTAGTAAGAAATGATTTTCATCTTCAATTTTGTTACTCTTACAAAGGGAACAAACCCTTTCATTGCGAGGGATTTTTTCGTATCTACCTGTTTCAATTCTAAGTTGATGACTACTTGTTCTAATTTTGACTAATGCTTTTCTCGAAGGATTTTTTTCTGTTAAAACTAGGTACGGCGAGGGGCTATAGTCCTCATTGATTGTACAATAAAAACTGAGTTTTTAGGATTGTTGAAGAGACGTATTTATATTTCATTTTGCCGCAGTGTACCGTTTAACTATGGAGTCATTCAATGAATTACAAGAAAAGTCACAGTTTAGATCGTAGTAGTCAACCATCCTCATGAAATTAGAGTAAAAGCTTTTTTTTCCGCTATAATGAAGGTCAATTGAAATTTGTAAGGCTTTTGTTTTTAGAATCTTTATCTTTACCTTTCACTGAAATAGTTTAGGTAATTTAAAATCTTTTTATTTATATCAATGATCATGGGGAATTTACCGAGTTCAGCAGTCTACATGCAATGTTGGATGCCTTGTTGTGTACTTGTAAATTACGTATCGGGACTCCGAAAGTTTCAGTTGACCTAGCCTGTTCCAGGCCCTCAGAAATTTGGGACGCCGAGAGCGCCCGACAACGAGCGAAAAAGATTTAGTCTCTGCTCGATTTTCTTCCCTCGTTCCTCGCTCGTTGTTTAGTGTTTCGTTCTTCGCTGGCCCCAAATATCTGAAAGCCTGGAACAGGCTACAGTTGCATCAGTTGCATGACCAGTGACGGATCAAGGCGGTCTCCGTGAGACACACAGAACAGCGCTAGACTACGAGGCCAAAACTATGGTGTGTC
Source organism: Pachyseris speciosa (assembly GCA_016490735.1). NCBI lineage: Eukaryota > Metazoa > Cnidaria > Anthozoa > Scleractinia > Pachyseridae > Pachyseris > Pachyseris speciosa. Next base: position 86,655 of record JAEMWC010000164.1, on the reverse strand, counting down.
ACAGGCACAGGGCGGTTTTAGGACGTAAAACTAAAGCTTTTGTAATTATACTGACCAATCATAGCAAATGCAAACAAAGCGAAGAGCCAATCAGAATTTAAAGGAAATATATATAACCGGTGCCAAACGCGGGGAAATGCATGCGTGCAAGGTGCGATTGCTTCTCGTTGGTGGAGAAAGTGGCGCGAGGCTTGTCAACGAATCAAATCAAGAAGTAAAGAAAAAGGAAAGAAAACGAGAATTACTTTCAACACTAGCGACTTCACCGCTCTTTGAACAACTTGGACCTGGTGTACATACAAGGAATTAGTATAGGTTGTTGGCATTTTAATACACATTTAGGGAGTGACCTGTCCGCATACTTGATATACTGTGACTCCCGCTGCTAATGATTTAAGAACAATGATTCTTTAAAAACTGACTTCGTCCAGACTTCCGCCTAATTTGAGTCAGCTAATCAAACCGCTTGGAAAATGTCAAGTGACGCGCGGCATGCGGGCATGCTAACGAATCTAGCCAGGATACCAAAAGACTTACGTAGGCAGGCTTGCATTTCCTGACGTAAACAGTGTAGCATCTTCTGCGGCGGCCCTTCTTCACACATCTCCTGACCCTTTTGTAAACACATCTTCTCTGTCGAAGGAAGAGGTCAACCAGGCATATAAGTATATGTTGATCTACAAAAGATTTTACGAGAATGATTATATGAAAATCATATATTTGAACTGCGGATTAATGATATAATATATGAATGATCATCGCAGTGTGAAAACAAAGCCTGAAAAAAAAATTCAGGCTTGTACGGGATTCGAACCCACTACCTCTACGATATCGGTGCAGCGCTCATGATCATTCATATATAAAATCATTAATCCGCATAAAAGTTAAAAAAGTTTTACAAACTCGGAGCTAAAAGTTAAAACTTATGAAATATTTCGTCCGTTTTTTTCAACCGGACTTCATCAGTCAATGATATGAATGTTAAAAAGATGAATTTTAAAAAAGGGTTTTAACGCCTCTTGGGGGTTAGAAATTCAAAAAATTAAAATTCATCTTTTTAACATTCATATCATTGACTGATGAAGTCCGGTTGAAAAAACGGACGAAATATTTCATAAGTTTTAACTTTTAGCTCCGAGTTTGTAAAACTTTTTTAACTTTTATTATGTTTCCGGAGCAGGAAACAAATGTTTTTGATTGCATTAATCCGCAGTTCAAATATGTGATTTTCATATATTCTTACTCATATATTCACCACTCACGGGTATATTACGAACCAACAAAACGACCAACTCTCAGATGGCTTGTTAGCCCAGTCGTAGAGCACTACACCGGTATCGCAGAGGTCGTGGGTTCGAATCAGCAATATCACCACCACCGCCATTATCATCATCATCATCATAATCATCATCATCATCATCATCATCATCATCATCATCATCATCATCATCATCATCAACAATATCACCACCACCTCCATTATCATCATCATCATAATCATCATCATCATAATCATCATCATCATCATCATCATCATCAACAATATCACCACCACCTCCATTATCATCATCATCATCATCATCATCATCAACAATATCACCACCACCGCCATTATAATCATCATCATTGTCATCATAACAGATGGGCTCCTGTCATAATCATCATCATTAATATCATTGCCATTCTCCTTCTTTTCTTTCTTGTAAATTCTTTGTTTGTAAGCGTTCTTTATATTAACCATGCATTCTTTTTCCGAAGAGTTGATCCCGGCCACCACGTGTCACCACGGGGAAATAGTGAGATAATTAAAGAGTGGAAGAAATCTCTTTGTTCTCTCAATACATCAAATACAGTAGTTCAAAGGAAAGATATCATACGAGCGATATTGATTTTGAAACTGACATTCCGAAGAGTTGCATTAGCTCAAAGCTACGCAGTAAGCCGTGCGCAATGACTATTAGCGCGAACGTGGTTGAATTCAAAGTTTCATTTTCTTACCTTCGTTTTATCGCGGCGTGCATCATCGTCGTTTTCGTTATAGTCATCATCATCTTCACGCAATTCGTCGTCGTCATCATCACTCAACTCGTCAGCGTCATCGTTAAGCTGGACATTCCCCTCGGTCTTCTCACCATCTGCAGAATCTTCAGCCAAAGGGTGAACACTACAGTCGTCAGAACGACGAAAATTAGTGCAAGGATCAGCTTCATGGTTCTGAATCCGGTGATGTCTTGCCTGTTTCGATTCGGTAGATGTGGGCAAACACGAGGTAACTTTACGTCGGGTCTATTGGTCACGAAATGGTGCAAATATGGAACTTGCTGTTCTTTTTATGCAGACTTAAAGTGGGGATGGTTTGTGGTGATTGACGTGAAAGACAAGCACGACTGAACGTGGGCAAATCTGAGAGCAATGAAAGAAAACAAATTCAATTGTGCCTTAAGTATATTTTCACAGCTTTATGCTAACGTACTTAGTCCTTATAGGTTTACGTGTCAACGGCAAGCGTGTTCCATTTATAGTTAAAAAAGAAAACGTTTAAAACTGAATTTTAAGTTAAAGATAACAGACTAATCTGCTATTAGTATCTAACAAAGAAAAGACACTTATCCTTCCTAGACTGTATATAACGCCATTTTTTATTTTCTCCTTGTTTTAGGCATCGGTGAATAATTTTTTATTGTGCAAACAAAGTCATGTTGAAGTTGTCGGATTTACTATCTCCTTTGTAAACATTATGATTATTTTGTTCGCTCGATAGCTAATTTATGGAATTTTTTTCCGATTGCAGAAGGATTTTCTTCGTACTGTCGGATGGGGAATTTTTATGAATCAAGGTAGACTTGTGCACAAAATCTACGTTACCCTTGCAACAGTAAAGGAGGGATAGCGTAAAAACAGGTATACATTTTACTAACGAAACACCTGCCACGTTTAATTCATAACAGGTAAACTTCTCAAGTAGTTCAAGTTCTAGATGCAAAGAGGAATTAAAAAAAAACACCCTTTCGTTTTTGGCTTGGTCCGTGTGATGCGCCATCAAAGTTGTTTTTCAACAGCTTTCAAGAAAATAAAGGCCTGGCTAAACTAGCAAACAATGTTGTTGAATTATTGTTGAGGACGCAAATGTTTCCCAGTTTAGCCGCGCGGGAAATTTTGTGTTTCGGAAACAGAAAATGTTTCTGACTTTCGGACAAAAACATTTTCGTTTCCCGGACACAGATTTTGTTTCCGCAACAGATGTTTTCCGCGCGGCTAAACTGGGAATTTGTTTCCACAACAATGTTTCTTAGTTTAGCCAGGCGTTAAAGGAGGGTCCCCAATACTTATTTCGTGAAACGTGATTGAGCCTATTTTTTCCTCGCGAAACGTGATTGAAGTTTTTATTTATTCGTGATTCGTGATTGACCGTGTCAAGTCCATTTTCACGTAAGCGTGAAAGCGGTTTTTGAATTAAGCGTGACGCGTTAACGAAGATTTTAATTAAACGTGATTCGTGAACGATCTTGTTTTGCGTGAATTAATTTAAAGTTATTTTAGTGTTATGACCCGTAATTGAGCTTCCGTCGTCTTTTGTATTAAAATTTTGATCTGCGATGGAATTGAGATACTAATTTGAGTAGTAAATAGAGATACTAACCGACCGGTTAGCACCGGACTACCGTGCGGGAGGTCGCGGGTTCAAACCCCGGCCGGACCAACACTCAGGGTCTTTAAATAATTTAAGAGAAAGTGCTTCCTCTGTGATTACATCTGCAAACGGTTAGACTTTCTAGTCTTCTCGGATAAGGACGATAAACCGTAGGTCCCGTCTCACAACACTTGTTCCAAACAATCTGTGGGACGTTAAAGAAGCCACACACTGTTCGAAAAGAGTAGGGGACGTAGTTCCCGGTGTGGTGGTCTATCTCTATCTTTCATCTGTCTCTGACAGTCCCGTATTCAGATCAAATATGGACTGATAGCGGCTGCCAGGGGCGCCTTTACAGGCTGACGTCCGATCTCACCCTAGAGAAGCATTGTAAACCGCCATGAAACTATGTGATATATGCAGTATATAAATCCATTACCATACTAAATAAACCATTTTGTCTCGTAATTCGTATCTGTGAGACTTCTGTTTCTCCTGTGACGTCAATGACACGCCATCCATCAATGAACTCAACGACTGCTCTGAGTCTGCTCTCACTTGCTACTATCTCTGCACGAAGGAAAACTGTTGAAGTGTTTCACAAACAAGGTGATACAAGATTGTTTTCTATTTGAAAAACTGAGATTACTTCGTTATCTCGTTTTTCTGCTTGAAATTCTGCGGAAGAAAGCCGCAGAGATTTCATCACACGAGTTGGTGGGCGAATTAAAAATATCCGAGCCGCGAAAATATTCACCAGTGACACCGACAATGAGGTAAATAATTGTTTTAGTATATACTAAAACAGTGAGGCTCAAAAATGGCCATTTTAACTCATTTATTCCCGTCAACAATTACTTCTTTCACGCGCGAACGATCGAATTGCTCCGTGGTGTGTAGCACTTGCTATCGCGAGTCTGATCTGAGTAGCCAATCATTTCGCACGAAAAACGCTATCCACTGTTTCAGTATACACTGAAAAATCGTATAGGCAACAGTGATAGACTCCGTGGCAGCCCCACGCTATTCTTGGTGCTATCATTTTTTTAAAACCTTGGTACTGTACTAAGTCGTCAATCACCTAGTATCATCCGACTGGTTCACAACCCTCAAAGTCTGTAGCGTGAAACCTTAGCGTCCTTAGGAGATATTGCCCATACTCTAGCATTTGCTTGGAAAATCGTCCGCAAACAGCCGTTAAAAGTCCTCTTAGACCTAGCGACATTGAGATTGCAAGTAGAACGAGCTACCTTTGGAGTGTAAACAGCCTAAACTGGTTACTCGATGGGAAACATTAATCCGTGAATTTGTTTTTCAATTTAACGTGAAACGCGAATTACTCAATTTTTGCGTGAACGTGAAGTAATTTTGGAAATTATCCGTGACGCGTGAAAAGTCCCAATATTTTTACGTGAATGCATTTTACTGAGGGGTATAGGGGACCCTCTTAAAGGCCTTTTCCTTCCAAAATCACACGTCACTCAAACAAAGCAAAGAATTTTCCAGCGCCCGCGTGGCTACAACGGAGCTGAACTGTTAAGTTACGACCGCGTGGGTGTGCCGTACCTGTGCAAACGCTTTAGCAATTGTATTTATTATTTATTATTATTATTTATTTATTTATTTGCCATACACAATGAACTTGAATGATGAACTCTAGGAGGCTTAAAAAAATTCCTGCTAAACCTTTAAGCCCTATGTCAACATCTGCATTCTCCTCTCTAATCAGCAAATATTTCGTACCGTATAAAGTGAGAAGAATATCGATGTTTAACATCAGACTGAGGATTCATCTCTGCTAATTATTTCCTATATTCTCGTATGCTGTATGCTTAATGAATAAGTAGTATTGAAAGGAGAAGTTGCATGTGGATCACCCAGGAGGGTTAAGAATCAATCCCGTATACTAGTTTGACCCGAGTCACATATTTCGCTGATGTTCATGTACAAAAAGGGATCATCTGTCAAAATAAATATATACTTAAGCAACAAAATAGCTCAGTCTACGCGTCGAGCGTTAACGTTTCATGAGGGTAAAATGAGAACTGGGATTTGTCTTGTCTTTTGTCTGGTAAAACAAAAATTGACTCAGTGATAATGGATTCTTCTTCAGCTTTCACGCATAGAAATGGAGAGTGAATAATCTAATTATTTTAGCTGATAAATCTACTCTGTACTAGTTCAAAACTAAACAAGTAAATTATCTAAATCCTCTTCGCGGACACTTCGAAAACGCGAAGAAGCGGCAGCCATTTTGTAGACAACCGTTACTTAACAATTAGATTATGAGCTCGAGATTTCTATCTCGTGATAGCTGATGAGGGCGCAGCCCGAATCAGCTATCACGCATAGAAATCTCGAGCTCATAATCTAATTGTTTTAGTATGAATCTACTAGTCGTTAAAAACTAAACAAATAAATTATCAAAATCCTCCTCTCAGGACTTCGAAAACGCGAAGAAGCGGCCGCCATTTTGTTGACAATCGCTACTAACTATCACAGAATAAATGGCGAGTAGCGTAGCCAATCAGAGAACGGCATTCGTGATAGAACGCTAGTAGATTTATACTAATAGCTGTGATTCCAGCTTTATCTAAGTGATAAAACTTACTTGCACACCACTGCAAAAAAAAGACATTAACGATTTAATATAATGTGCTGGTTTTTAACTACCTAAAGAAGGCAGTAATGCCGAAACGTTGGTGATTTGACTGACACATACAGCGCTAAATCTTTGAATATATTAAATTATATAGTTCAAAGCTCTGCGCATCTTACATCGTTTCAGCTATTCTCATAAATGGCCCCCTTAACACAGATGTTTTGATGAACTAACCTCCCCAGCCTAATAAACACTCGGTAAATAAACGCCCCCTTTTCTGTCTGACTTAGAAACACAAGGTTTTTAATGCAATTGCTGAGAAAATGACTGTGAAACTACCATTGGTAAAGGATCATTTTACGGCTCTATATTTTATTTTGTAAATGGCAGTGGAAAATAGATTCGGGCGACTTGCAATGCCTGAGTTTATCGTATCCAAAAGATTAAACTGGTTTCATTTGAATTCATACTCTAACCACACTCAAGATAGACGATGTCGTATTTCTATTGTGGATTATCTTAGGCAATGAAACCAATAGGAGCTTCTAGTCCAATCCTCCATCCTTTTAACAATCAATACCAAGAGACCTTGCGCACAGCGCACGAAGATATGTCATGTAAACTATTCTTAAAGGTATTTTGTGTGCGCTACACACAACTTTTTGATTTTTTTTTTTACTATTTTGGCTACGGAAATGGAAATGGGGAAAAGTTTTGAGCATGGAAATCGATTTGTCAGAACTTTCTCTGTTGCCAAAAAAACTTTTTTCATTGAGACTCTTTGCAATGACAAAATAAACTGGTGTCAATGACAAAATAAAGGTCTGTTATTTCCATTTTTCGCTTATTTAGCCGTATTTACACTCCTCCACCCTACCCTCCACCCCTAATCTAAGCGTCAGATCCCCTGGGACCCTCTACTAATCTGAAAGGTCGGTCACATGATTTTTAAAAGCTGAGTCACTCCCTGTAAAAATGGGGACATTGCCTGGTTTCATACCGTGAGTTACTGGGTCGAGTGCGGACATTCGAGGACAAATTCAAAAAACAAACAAACATGGCGTCCGCTGTTGCGAAGGAACAGGCGTCCTCATCACGAGTTTGTCGTTTCAAAAACAAAAGGAGGCACAACTCCAGTGCCTTTTCGTGGCGGACGCCATGTTTTTTTTAATTTGTCCGCGCAAGTCCGCACTCGACCCAGTACCTCACAGTATGAAACTTAGGCAATACTGCTGGGGTCACTCCAGCAGTGGTATGAGTAAGCATCCGATTCTGTGGCCGAAATACTCCTTTGAGTATAATTCCTTCATGCTAGAAAATCCAAGTTAAGCAACGGTTGTATGAGTATTTGAATTTCATAGCCCAGAATATAAAGATGCACAGAAAAGAGCTAGACAACGTTCTTAGTACTAATCAATTTTATTTATCAATAACCATTCCTTGGGTTATCAAAACAAAGCCTTGACAAGAATGACTGTTTGTGAATTTCAAACAAGAATATCATGTGAAACTCATCCGGACATTCCGCTGCTTTTGCAGCATTTCCTGTACTCTTCATAGCACTTTCTGAGCGCTTTCCTGTCCCTTCTTTTTCCCCTCACGCACAATCGCAACTGTTTGAGGCACTTTGTCTACGATAAGAGAGAAAAAAAGTCAAGAAATTACTCGGAAGAAAATTTCAGTGGCCTTGCTCATATCGGGATTCCGAACGTTTCCTTGACCAGTGAAGGATCATGAAGGTCAGACATGCAGCCCGTGCGACGCCAAAACTATGATGTGTCATAGGCATAGAGCAGTTTTTAACTGAGTGTCGTCAAACCAAAACTACTGTCATTACACTGGCCAATCACAACAAATGGAAACAAGTCAATGAACACGTAATATGTAACTGGTACCAAGCGCTGGAAAATGCATATCATACGTGCAAGGTGCGATTGGTTCTTTTTGGTTGAGAAATTGGGGCGAGTTTTCTCAGTGAATCACAGAGCGAAGTAAAGTAAAACATAAGAAAACAAGAATTACTTTCCACGCTCAATCGAAAACCGCTCAAAGGGATCAGATATTGCACAGCATTGCAGGTAAGGGTATGTATCGCTTCCAAAATAATCTGTATGATTAAGGAAACAGAAAATAAATAATTATTGTTATTAGCGAATGAGATATCTTTTTTATTTATTTTTCATTTTTTTGTTATTTATTTATTTATTTATTTATTTTATTTTGTTATTTTTTTATTTGCGAATGAGATATCTTATCAACCTTAGCTGTGTGGAGCTACGCAGTAACAAGTTAAGCCAACTGTAAATTGAACCTTTTCCCGAAGCCTCAGTCTCGTTATTAGTTTAGGTTGTTGGCATTGGTATACTTTTAAGGAGTTTAAACCTGTTCACCTATTTGTTACTGTGGCTCCTGTTGCTAATGATTAAGCACTTACTCATAAAATAGAGATCAAGTTGGTTGGTAAAAAGGTCTGTAACTTCGTCCAAGACTTCCGCCTAATTTGAGTCAGCTAACCAAACCACTTGGAAAATATCACGTGACGTGTTGCAGCAACCTCGTCCCAGGGCGACTAGGGACGAGGTTGGTGTGGCAGGCGTGCTAACGACTCTAGCCAGGATACAAAAAAACACTTACATTAACAGGCTTGCAAATCCTGACATAAACCGTTTTGCACCTTCTGCGGCGGTCCCTCTTCACGCATCTCCTCACCCTTTTGAGAACGCATCGTTTCTACAGAAGGAAGTGATCAACAAGACATGTCCAATTACACTAGAGATTTTGCTTAGCCAACTTACATTTTAAAGGTTCAAGTAAGAAACATAAGCCCAAAAAACTAATGCTCTTCGTTTGCATCAAGGGCCTTCTCCTATCATCAACATCACCATCATCACTATCATCTTCATCATCATCATCATCATCATCATCATCATCATCAATATCGTCGTTGTCTTAGTCATCATCATCATCATCATCATCATCATTATCATCAATATCGTTGTTATACTCCCTTTTCGCCTCCTTTTCTCCATTGTAATTCTTTCGTTGTAAGTGCCATTTTTTATTAGCCACGCATCTGATCTTACTCCGTGTAGTTGAAATTCCATTCTGGTCAATTTGTTACCTTCATTTGTATCAGCAGAATAAATATGGGCAAAAAAACGATGGAAGTCAACGCGGTTGCCACTGACAGGGAAATAGTGAGATAATTAACTAGGATGGAGAAAAACTCTTTCTTCACAATAAATTAATACTAAATAGTTCAATTCAAAGAGAAAGTACGAGTGATATTTCATGCTGATGTTCCGAAGAGAAAGTGATTTACCAAAAGAAATCCAAGGGTCACCGTGCATCTAAAAGAGCTGCATTAGTTCAAAGCTACGCAGTAACTGGTGTGCAATGACAATTAGCGCGAACTTCCTTGAATTCAACGGTTAATTTTCCTACCTTCTTTTTCCCGCGGCGTGCATCGTCGTCGTCGTCGTTTTTTTTGTAGTCATCATCATCATCATCATTATCATCATCTTCGAGCAATTCGTCGTCGTCATCATCACTCAACTCGTCAACGTCATCGTTAAGCTGGACATTCCCCTCGCTCTTCTCGCCATCTGCAAAATCTTCAGCCAAAGGGTTGGCGTACACTACAGTCGTCAGAACGACAAAAATTAGTGCGAGGATCAGCTTCATGGTTCTGAATCCGGTGATGTCTTGCCTGTTTCGGTAGATGTGGTCAAACACGAATTAACTTTACGTCGGGTCTATTGGCCACGAAATGGTGCAGATGTGGAACTTGCTGTTCTTTTTATGCAGACTTGAAGTGGGGATGGTTTGTAGGAATTGGCGTGAACGACAAATACAGCTGAGCGTGGGAAAATCTGAGGGCAATCAAGCCAAACAAATTCTATTTTTCGTTAAGTATGTTTTTACAGCTTTATCCTAACATACTTAGTCATTAGGTTTACGTGTCAACGGCAAGCGTTTTCCGTATTCAGTAGAAAAGTAAACAGTTTAAAATGAATTTTAGCAACAAGTTAAATATGACAGAATTATTTGCTATAAGAATCTATTAAAGGTTTGAAAAGACACTGATCCCTCCTTACCAGTTTCAAACCATCTTTTATTTTCTCCTTGTTAATAGCAGTCAGTAAATAAGCTTTCATTTAGGCTCGATTATATTACCAGCCACTGTTTCGGGAAACGAGCCCGCACTCATTATCGCCCTCTAAAGTCTCTTTGTGTGAAGAATATTATTCAGGACCCAAGTCAGCGGTAGAAATCGAGCCTAGCTTTTAACGGTTTTAATGGTCAAATAAAGTAATGATGAAGTTGTCGGATTTTCTATCTACTGTGTAAACATTTCATGATTTTCTTCGCTCAGTTGCGAAATTATGGAATTATTTTTCTTTACATTAGAGTCCATTAAGACCTGTGCACAAAATTCACGTTACCCTTGCAGCCACAAAGGAGCCCAGAGTAAAAAACAAAATTCATTTTATCGACCAAACACATGCCAGGTTTAATTTCATACAAGATTTGCGATAGACTTCCGAAGTTGTTCAAATTAAACTGCTCAAGAATATTACAGATCAAAAAATGTTTACAGTGGCCTTGCATCTTTTCGGTGTACCTTCGAGACTGCTTTATATAATAATAATAATAATAATAATAATAATAATAATAATAATAATAACAATAACAATAACAATAACAATAATAATAATAAACGATTTATTAGTAGTACTTCCACAAAGTGGTTCTTCGCCTACTAATTACAAATCTCAAATCAAATCAAATTATAAATCAAATGTTGGTTTTTGAGGAGAGGGGAAAACCGGAGTACCCGGAGAAAAACCTCTCGGAGCAGAGTAGAGAACCAACAAACTCAGCCCACATATGACACCGAGTCCGGGAATCGAACCCGGGACACATTGGTGGAAGGCGAGTGCTCTCACCACTGCGCCAACCCTGCTCCCCTAACTAGTGTTAACTTTAGCAATTGTATGATCGTTAGGAGGCTTCAAAAACCCTGTTAAACCTTTTTAGCTCTAACATCAACTTTTCTTTTCCTCTCTAATCTCCCTATGTCTCCTACTGTATAGAGTAAGGAGAATATCAATGTCTAACATCCAACTGAGGATGTCGTGTCTGTTGATTATTTCCTACTATTCTCTTATGCTGTATGCTTAATGGTTGAACATTCTTATAAAAAAAAGAGTGTGAGTAATGTTGTAAGGAGAACTTAGATGTGGATCACCTGGAAGTTAAAGGGTTAAAAAATCAATCCGGTGCACTCCCAGTTGCCGACACCAGTCCCAGATTTTCGCTGGTGTTCATTTACGAAATGCGATCATCAAAAGAAATGTATACTTCGGCAACAAAATAGCTCGTCGTCGAGTATTAACCTGTTAACATTTCAGAAGTGCCGGGAATAATGGGAACGGGGATTTGTCTTGTGTCATGTCTGTTAAAACAAAACTTTACTCAGTGGTAATGGTCGAGGTCTCTCGTTAGGTGTTCCTCCAACTCTGCCACTTGCACAGTGCCAAAACTGTTAAAATGAACAGTTTTCTCCAGTTCTGCAGTTTAATCACGATAGTCTGCTAGGGGCAGACTAACACGCCATAAAAAAGCGAGTGGGTCTATTCGTTTTTTAGCTTTGCGGTCGATGCAAAGTGTGAAAGCTGGGTCTTAACAAACAAACAGAAACACCTTTGTATCAGCTCTCCGTTATAAGGACGTTCAACTTTCTGTTAAATTAACTTAATCCGGGAAAACAAACAGAAACGCCAACTGTGCAATGAATGCCAAGTAGCTCATAAACGCCACGCCATGCCACACCAAAACACCGTGTAAAATGGTCCTCATCTACTGCATCTCATACCGCAATTTTCCTGCGAGAGAAAGGAGAAAGATTTGGCAGATCTCTTCAGGGAATACCGCCACAATGTGCAACACCAGAGAGAACACATGCCACTAGCTCAACATTTCTCCAAATCAAATCATTCTATGGAGGACATATGCTAGTGGTAGAGGTGAAGTCCGGTTTACCTCAGAAAAGATCTGCGACAACGCAGAGATGCGCTACATTTAATTTCGATTAGCGCACTCTTGCTCCGCTCGCTATCAACTGTGATTTCAGCTTTCTCCAGGTGATCCAACTAGAGCTACCAACACGCGCGCGCATATCAACACGCGCTCTAGCTTTCATTTGCATACGATTTCAAGTGCTGCGTTTTGTGGGATCACCTGAGATCTTCAACCTACTCCAGAAAGCCTGCTTGTTGGGCAAAGCAAGAATCTTAGGTAGGACCTTAGACCTCCAAGGCTATGGGAAATAGCCTGATGATCTAGGAATACGTGACCATCAATACAACTAATGGTGTGATAAAAAATCCCCATAATAAGTAATGATAATAGGACTAAGTGGAGTACAATTGAGGGCGAGTGATTTCAAATTGGCCGAGCGCAAGCGCGTCGCGCGAGGCTGATTTGATATTACGATCAGTCTTGACAGAGTCATTAGAAATAACTGTTATTGTATAATTTCTTGTGGACAAACAAGATAAATTAACATAAAACCATCTAACGTTTGTAAGTTGAGTGGCGGTCTTCGATGCGACACCATTTGCCGGCGCTTTGTGCGAAAATAACCTTGCTAGAAATTAAAATCGACGACTTGTCCTGCTGTGCAGTGAAATTATTATTATTGATAATTTTTTACTACCCTCGACATGGGTCCCTCAACCCTCGACATCCCTCACTCTCGACCCTTCACTCTTGACCCTCGAGAAGTGTGGGTACGTTTTGGTATATATTGGTGGCAAGGGCTCAAATGTTTTGGGAACTTGGCAAGCCCAAACTTCAACAACGGTGAATTTTGCTGCCCTTAGCTGACGGGTTCGTAACCCAGTAAAACTTTTTCGTGGTCCGATCGGGGCAACACCGCGGACGGCCGTGGAAGAAACACCCCTGGTACTGAAACACGATACATTCCTTTTCTCCCAAGTAAAGCCCATCAACAGAATGCCTCAGAACAAACGGTTCACCACCATGACCACAATGGGAATGGTGAATATGAATTCCTCTTCGACGGGCTTCTCTTTCAAGCCAACGGATTGACTCGGGAGAGGCGTTTGATTTTGGAAAGAATGCCTTTTCAAACGCGGTTTCTGGTTTTTGAATTTGTACGTTGGGGCAAAATACCGTTGTTTCTCCTCGAGAACAGGTTTTAATGTGTTGTTGCAAATTACATGCCTGAGTGAAACGGGCTTGGCAATGCGGGCAAATATAGTTGTGCCCCAGTCTCTCAATCTTCTTTATTAAGAAGGACGCCAATAGTAAGAATGTTTTTAATTTCTGGGTTTGGTGTTCGAATAAGTCTCCAATTTATTTCTTCACCCTGTCTTTCAGGTTCATAAATGCGAATCCCCAACCATTCTAAAACGGGTTTTCCGTGGTTAAAATATTGTTCTATTTTGGTAAGATCATCAAAAGAAGTTTAAGGCTGTAAAAGCTTTGCGCCAACTCACAAGCCTTTTGAAAGCTTCGGTCTGGCCTGGCGCCATTATGAATCGCAAGACATCTCCAAAAGCACAAGTTGTCTTGGTAAGTATCCAAACAAACCATTGGGCCGTGGCGCCCGCGCGCTAAATCCCGCAACCATTCTGGCAAGTGTCCAATTCCCATCAAGGGTGGGCGAGTGAAAATAAGTTTTACATAAACAGCGTCAAAGCTGTCAAACGTCCATTGTGTAGAAGGGGCAACAGACCCGCCTACTTGGGCAAGTCTTTGCGCCTCTTTTTCTTCCAAAACCTCTCTTGCTTGCGAACGGTGGTTAACCCAGCGTGAATCTTCTTGACGATTGTGGTAAAACAGCATCAAAGAGTTGTCATAAATGTTTCACAATAAAACTGCATGTGAATGGCTTATATAAAACGAGGTGTTTGCCTTTTCGTTAATTTTATTCATCAACATTTCAGTTTTGTTTTCAAACAGATCTTCATGCATAATCCGTTCAATAAAACGACGGCCGCGTCTTACTTGCCGGCCTGTCTTGCCCGGTCGGTTTTGGCAAAGAAATCTTCCTAATAAAATACCGACCTGTAGCGGGGTCAAAACGAATAAGGTCTTCCATAGGGGGGTTATATTCAACGGGTAAATTTCTTCGTGGTGCAGGAACAGGACGAACGCCTGTCATAGCATGTTTTCTGCGAGGCGCAGGAACGGGACGAGGAGTTGCCATCGCTCTTGCCCCCTCCACCCCTTCCTTCAATTGGCGGGCCGCCATTTATTCCCAACTTATATCTTCCGACAAAAAAATAATTAATTATTTTGGTGTGCTCTTTTTTTTTTTATCCGCTTCGCTGCTGGCGCCCCTTTTTCGGTTAACTTTACTAATGAGTAGTATAGGGTGAATTAAATGAATACTCACCGGAAAACATATATCAAAATAAGATTTAATTTAGCAAATAAAGCTTAAAAGAGAAACCAATTTAACCGAGCCTGGTGACGTTAATTTGGTTTCTTTTTTAAGCTTCATTTGCTAGATTAAATCTTATTTTGATATATGTTTGTAGGTGGTATTCATTTAATTCACCCTATACTACTCAGGAATATGTTGAAATTTTTCAGGAATTTCTTACATCAGTAGTTAGAACAAAGTAGGAAATTAAGACCACCGTGTTTTCCATAGCCTGCGTTGCAAACGTTTCTTTTCGACGGGCGAGTGCCGTTTAAGTGTATTGGGCTGCCATATTGGAATTTCAAACCTTGGAGAGTTGGAACGAGTCAGTCTTTCTGCCTGACGCCCACCCCTTGGTCAAATTTGCTTCTCTCCCCAATCTCCTTGATACTCGGCCCTTGCTCACCCCAAAATACGCCTCCGTTCTGCACGCTGTGTTTTCCACACAAACGATTTGGGATTGATTTTCATGAGGTATATTCTAAATATTTTCGCTCAGTCGAAAGGAATCTAGAAACTCAGGTTAAATTTAAGGATTTAAACAGATTTTTAACGTTTGAGGCGTCAAAAGGCATTCCATAGTATATTGGTTTCATGTTTTCGGACGAAGAGAAATTGACTGAAAGCGACCATGACTCTCTAGAAAACACCCCGCCTTAAGAGTACAAAAACGAAAAGTCGTAAAGAAATGACGAACACGAACACCCTTAGAAGTGCTGAAATCATTTTACGGCTCTACCGTTCTATTTTGTAAACTACCGTAAAAGCAGACCGAGCGATTCAGCCAGTAACGTCTGGGCGACTTGGATCTAATGCCGGAGTTTCTCATGCCCAACAGGAAACGTTCTTGCCGGTTAACCTTTTTACACATCACGCACCGTTTAACCATGGAGTCATTCAATGAATTGCAAGAAAAGTCACAGTTTAGATCGTAGTACTCAATCATCTTCATGAAATTAGAGTAAAACCTATTTTTTCCGCTATAATGAAGATCAATTGAAATTTAAAAGGCTTGTTTACTTATAGAATCTTCATCTTTACCTTTCAAATAGTCTAGGTAATTTAAAATCTTTTTATTTATATCAATGATCTTGGGGAATTTACCGAGTTCAGCTCTACATGCAATGTTGGATGATTTGTTGTGTACTTGTAAATAACGTTTACAGAATTGTAAATGGGTTTTCTCAGTTGCAGAGCTATCCCAGGATTTAAAATCTGAGTTAACAAAAGCACCACAAACTTCACTGTTGTAGGTTAACATTGGTGAGATCATTGAGTCAAAAATCTTACATGCGAGTGAGGGCTTAAGACTGTTCAGATCCGTGTGCCGTCTTAAGCTGAAGAGCGCATGAAAAGCTTTTTGTCTAAGGTGCTCAAGCGAACGTATAAAATTTCCGGAAGATGTGATGCGAGTTCCTAGCTAAGTATAGTTTTGGACAACGTCAATTACATCATTGCCCATGCGGAAGTTATATTCACATTTTCGTGTGCATCGTTGAAATATCATTATTTTAGTTTTGTTACCATTTATTCTAAGCATCCAAGAGTTGCAATATGAAGATAGTACGTTAAGGCAGTTTTGTAGTCCGAGTTTGGATCGCGATAATATTATCAAGTCATTTGCGTAAAGGAGTGAGTTGAGTCTCATGCCATTTGGTAATACAAAAGGGTCTGATAAAACATTGTCAAATGAGAACGCTAGATCGTTAAGGTATAAGTTAAAGAGCAGTGGACTTAAAATGCAGCCTTGCCGCACACCCAATGCGTATTGAAAAGATCGCGTTTTGTTATTTCTAATCCTAACAGAGCACGTAGACTTCGAGTATAGGCTTTTAATAAGACTATAGAACTTTCCTCTGATATTGATTTTAGATAACTTATAGAGAAGCCCATCATGCCAAAACGAATCAAAGGCTTTCCAAAAGTCTACAAAACACGCGTATATTTTCTCCTTGTGGCAATGGACATATTTATCTTTTAATGATCGAAGTGTAAGGACATGATCTGCTGCCCTGTTATTTGCTAGAAAACCCATTTAAGACTTGTGAGTATGTAAGTTAACGTGTTTAAGAAGTCTCTGATTGAGAATTGAGCAAAATAGTTTTCCAATGCAACTGGAAATACAAATTCCACGGTAGTTTGATGGATCACTTTTAGTACCATGTTTAAAAATTGGTGTAATAAGACCATCACACCACGTTTGGTATGGCGCGTTTATACTGTCAAAATTCGACATTACAAATCGAGCGTCATTTAAACGGCTCAAGTTTCCGAAACGAGCGACTCTGAACAAATCGAGCAGGCGTCCAAATTCAGCTTTGCAAATCGAACGTCATTCATACGGCAGGAGTTTTCAAATCGATCGACGTACATTCAAATGGAATACCTTGTTCCAAAAACGAGCAGCACGTTTGAAACAATTTCTGAAATCGATCATACAATCAACAAATCGACCGGAAGTCCTTTAAATCGAACCGAAGCTTTTCAAATCGAGCAGGCAACCCATGATGCCTTGCGCTCGGGTGCCTGACCGCTGGCTCTAAAACCGCGGGCTTCTCTCTTTCCTCGTCCACGTGGAGGAAAACGGCGATGGGTAAGTTTTCCACTTCTTATTTCAGCCTTGTCAATGAATATTCAAGATTCTACGCGAATGAAATAGTACTTTAGTTTCCCTATCAAGTTATGTTATGATAGGTTTTAGTACCACGGGGGGTTTTAATGAAACATTGCCGGCGGAGCTTGTCTACTGTTCATGGAGCGATCTAAGGTTTTTCACGTAAGCTATTAAAGGATAATGGGAACTTCGAATTACAGTACACAAATGATAATACGATGTATGTTTGGCAAGAGCTCCTTAGAAGTGCTGACATCATTTTACGGCTCTATCGTTCTATTTTGTAAACTACCGTAAAAGCAGACCGAGCGATTCAGCCAGTAACGTCTGGGCGACTTGGATCGGATGCCAGAGTTTCTCATGCCCAACAGGAAACGTTCTTGCCGGTTAACCTTTTTACACATCACACACCGTTTAACCATGGAGTCATTCAATGAATTACAAGAAAAGTCACAGTTTAGATCGTAGTAGTCAACCATCTTCATGAAATTAGAGTAAAACCTATTTTTCCGCTATAATGAAGGTCGATTGAAATTTGTAAGGCTTGTTTAACTATAGAATCTTCATCTTTACCTTTCAAATAGTCTAGGTAATTTAAAATCTTTTTATTTATATCAATGATCATGGGGAATTTATTGAGTTCAGCTCTACATGCAATGTTGGATGATTTGTTGTGTACTTGTAAATAACGTTTACAGAATTGTAAATGGGTTTTCTCAATTGCAGAGCTATCCCAGGATTTGAAATCTGATTTAACAAAAGCACACAAACTTCACTGTTGTAGGTTAACATTAGTGAGATCATTGAGTCAAAAATCTTACATGCAAGTGAGGGCTTAAGACTGTTCAGATCCGTGTGCCGTCTTAAGCTGAAGAGCGCATGAAGAGCTTTTTGTCTAAGGTGTTCAAGCGAAAGTATAAAATTTCCGGAAAGATGTGATGCGAGTTCCTAGGTAAGTATAGTTTTGGACAACGTCGATTACATCATTGCCCATGCGGAAGTTATATTCACATTTTCGTGTGCATCGTTGAAATATCATTATTTTGGTTTTCTTAGCATTTATTCTAAGCATCCAAGAGTTGCAATATGAAGATAGTACGTTAAGGCAGTTTTGTAGTCCAAGTTTGGATCGCGATAATATTATCAAGTCATTTGCGTAAAGGAGTGAGTTGAGTCTCATGCCATTTGGTAATACGAAAGGGTCTGATAAAACATTATCAAATGAGAACGCTAGATCGTTAAGGTATAAGTTAAAGAGCAGTGGACTTAAAATGCAGCCTTGCCGCACACCCAATGCGTATTTAAAAGATCGCGTTTTGTTATTTCTAATCCTAACAGAGCACGTAGACTTCGAGTATAGACTTGAGAAATTTCCTTGGATATTGATTTTAGATAACTTATAGACAAGCCCATCATGCCAAACCGAATCAAAGGCTTTCCTAAAGTCTACAAAACACGCGTATATTTTCTCCTTGAAGCAATGGACATATTTATCTATTAATGTTCGAAGTGTAAGGACATGATCTGCTGTCCTATTATTTGCTAGAAAACCTTTTTGAGACTTGTGAAGTATAGTATGTAAGTTAACGTGTCTAAGAAGTCTCTGATTGAGAATTGAGCAAAATAGTTTTCCAGTACAACTGGAAATACAAATTCCACGGTAGTTTGATGGATCGTTTTTAGTACTACATGTAAAAATTGGTGTAATAAGAACATCACACCACGTTTGGGGCATAATTTCCAAGTCAAAGATCGTGTTAAATAGTTTTAGATAAACAGGAATTAATTCGTTTAGGCTAGATTTGATCATTTCGTTTTTGATTTTGTCTGAAAAAGACGATTTGTTGTTTTTGAGTTTTCGAGCTGCAGTACGAATTTCATTTTCAGTGATGGCGTAATCCAAGGAGTAAGATAGTGTTGTAATATCTTCTGCATTCTGAAACTCATTGATGATTGCCTCCTGTTGTTCATTAAGGGGTTCATTCGAGTGTAGAGATTGAAAGTGGGACATCCATTTTCCTTCAGAAATTGGAGGGGTGTAGGTTTCCTTCATAGTGTCGTCGATTGACTTCAAACCGTGTAGCTCTAAATTTTTAAGACGAATCGTTTTCCCAAATAAACTGTTTTGGTAGAGGAGTCAAAGAATCATTTATATTCGTCTGGTTTGATGAATCATTATCTAAATGACGGTTAACCTTACGCCATGGTATTATTACTGGGGATACTGTAAGTATACCGAGTTATAAAGTGTGTCAGATTTCAGTCTTTTTTTTTTTTTTTTTCTGTGCAGCAAAATGCACAATACAATTACGTTCGGTGTTTGGATTGGCCAATGCACAATAGCAGGCACGTGGCGGTGTGTTCATTGGTTAAAGCAAACCACAGAGTCCATAGGTCGAAAGGCTAACATCACGCGACGGTTGTTTACAAGTTATGCAAATTCATCTTGTTTGAGTTGTGAAGCTAGATATTTTAAGACAGCACAGTCTGTCCCCGTGAAAAGGTTTGCCGAGTGTTAAGAAAACGTTGGAAGCCTCGCACGTGTAATCGATATCACAAGTCGAAATCGAATGCTGTGACAGAGAAGTTACAGATTTGCACAAAGTTGTTTTCGTAATGTGATACCTTCGATTTAATACGTGACCGCAAGTGAACACTCAAGGTTAAATAATCCACTTCGACCGCGGAACAAATTTTCCTGTACATATCTTTGTAAAGTTGTGAAACTGGATTTTAATACAGTACAGACTGTCCGTGTGAAAAGGTTTGCCGAATTTAAGACAAGGTTGGAAGCCTCGCACGTGTTGTGAGTATCGACTCGAATTAGAACGTTGTGACAGTTCTATATTTAGATAATCGCAAAGTTGTTTTGATGTAATTTGATCCGGATTATACCACAACTCAATCGCTGTGACAGATCTATATTTAGAGACAAGTTTGCGAATTTTTGGTTTTCACGTGCGTCAGAAAAAAAAAACTAAAATTAAACATTTAGTTTTTTTACCTTCATCAGGTAAATGACATTTAAGCCAAGTAACACGCTTTGTTTTGAAAATAGAGCAGTTTGAATTTCAAGTGCTTTTTACAATGCGTGACATCTGGACGTGTCACATACACGGAAACGATTCGCCTTGTGTTTTCAAGTTTGTTTTCAAGCTTCGCAGAGAGAAAAAACTCCAGATGTTGCCACTTAATCTAGAAGTAAACAACAACAGCTGACAAGGAATATTGATGGCAACTCTCAAAACGGTTTAACGAGCTTTGCCCGAACGTGAACAAAAAGGTCTTACGTGAACCCAAAAGCAAACCATTAGCCGGATAGTTTCGAGAATCAGAAAGCGTGCGTCCGGCTTCTGGAACAAAAAAGTATCCCGAGTTAACGCTCATAGAGCGTCTTGTTGGACTATGATCTGACAAACTGTTGGGTTCTTTCACTATAAAAGATGTTATATTTTGTCATAAATTTTGGTCACACATGGAGTAATCAATAACACTGATTCCCGATTTACCATGAAATGTAGGTCTACCTAACGAGTCGCCATTAATTCTACCGTTCAAAATTCTTAAGTCCGCGCTCCTACAAATTTCCAAGAGTCGTTTTCCATGATTATTCAAATCATTATCGTTATTCAAATTATCGTTATTCAAATCATTATCAAATCTTGTTGATGTGCAAACTCCAACCGTAACCCTAGCCCCAACCTAGCCCTAACTCTAACCTTCAACCTAACCCCAAGCCAAAAACTAACCCTAACCTTGGCAATAACCCTAGGTTTGAGTTAAGGGTGGCCATTGCTTTTTGCTGATGATGTCAAATTCCCAGGTCACGTGGTGTCAAATGTTCCTATAACCCTTTGAGTCCTTAGTTATTGCAAATTTTTGTAGTAAACGTTTGGTGATAATTAGTCTGGAGCTCTAATCTTCTCCATACAAGGAGTTGCGATGGAAATAACTGCAGTCTTGTGACACTGTGGGCTCGAACTAAGGTGTGACGTCACGCACATTAGCTGCCGTTGTTCGTTTACCGAGTCAACAAACTTGATTGTGGTAAATTTGCCGCTTTATAAGTGTTTTTTCAGCCATTTTCCTTAACAAAATTCCCCAGGCCGGCTTCATTAAGCTGGAATGTGGATAAAACAATCCAGAGGTGAGAGACGGTTTCATGCTAAATGAGACGCCAAATATGCTTCGTAGGCAATATGGCAGTCGACAACTAAAGCTGTCTCTCTTGTCACTTTGTGGAAGGATTCCAGGACCTACCAAGGCAATTTGGGCTACTTTTGACTGGTAAAGAGTTCAATCGATGTCATATTTTCCTGGTAGTAGTGGGTGGCCCGGCACTTATTAAAGAAAAGAAAAAATTATAACATGGCGCGCGTGCTTGTGCTATGTAAGTCCTATTGAGCCGCTATGAACAAAATCTTTATTGACGCACGCCACACTGGGGATTTAATACCTTCCAGGCGCTCGGGTTGAGAGGTGTTCTACACGCGCAAGGCATCTTGGTCGTAATACCGGCGGGGAAGCTGGGCTCGAATACGGGCATTTTGCTCCGTACTGGCTGTAAACAATAAATTTTCATGTATGCCATGTTACGAAGAAAAGAAGGAGCTTTCGAATGGTGCCTAAAACAGCACTAATAGACGTTTTGCAAGCAATTGAGCGGCAATGATAGGTAGGTGTAATTAACGCGGTATTTTTCTGTTTGAATGAGGATATTTTTTTTCGCTTTTTAAGCAGTATTTCAAAAAACTAAAACAATAGCATTGTTGTTTAAGAGTCATTAGCTTGCTTGCAAAAATTTGGTATTGTTTGGTTGAATTATAGGGAATTTAGACCAAGCGGTTTCATCGCCACCCAATCTAGAGCAAACAGTTTCATCGCCACCCCGCGTTGAAGGGTTGAACTGTGACTATCAAGTGAAAGGTCGTTTTAACATTGGGGCCTCCTCAAGGGCAAAAGGCTTGCTAAAGAAGAAGCTACTGCAAATGCCTTGAAGAAATGTAGTGATTTGCAGATCATAAAGGGAAGATGCCTCGAGCTTGAAGACGACATAAATGCATTAAGACGTAAGGTATGTAAGCTTAATTTAGGCTGTGAATTTTAGCACTGAAGTGAAGAGTCTGAAAGAACGTTTGAAAAACTCTTTAAAAGAGGTGCAATTTTGGCAATGTTAAAAAATGTAGGGAGAATACAGTTTGGGTTTGAATGTTTTTACCATAAAGAATGATAAAAATATAGATTATTTTAAAAATAATTATTGTTTGAAACTATAAATAAAAGAGGGTTACCAAATGACTCTCAAGACTATAGGTTGGTAGCAAGCACCCTGGCCTATTTATACATTTTGACTATGGGCTGCCTAAAGTTAACATTTTAGCATGTATTTTTTTTGATATTTTACAGAGAGGCTTGCTTGAAGACCAAAAAGTTCATCTCCCACGAGGATCAACACAAAAAGTGGAGACCAGTTTTAAAGATGGTGACAGTGAAATTTTAGATCTTCCTCCTACAGTGTAGTTCAGCAAGAAAAAGGAGACAGAAAACCATGGAAAGTGCTGCTGAAATCCATGGCAGGTCTGGCATATCATCTTTAAAGAAATGAAAAGCATCCTTGAGAGGGCTGTTTAACACTGTTGTGAACATTGCAACAACAAAAGAGCTCACTGAGATGTCAAAAGGGTTCAAGAAAATTTATGACAAAGTAGTTCCATCTCTTGCCAATCTGGCTGTGTATGCATTTGAGAAATCTATTGATAATGTCAACCGCTCTGTCATGACATTGTACAGAGGAGGGCTCTTCAGTAAATCCAAGTACAATAGTATTAGGAGTTCACTTATGTACAAAAGGGGAGAAGACAATAAGAAAGCAAGGTGTGGGTTAAGTAATGGGATTCTCCTTCCTAAACTCCTAGCCTATAAGGAACTGATGCAGGTTATCAAATTGATAGATGTAGGTGAACTAAAGCAAATTCCCCAGGCAGAACAGCAAGAGGGTCAAGATAACCCAGATGTAAGAGTTAAGGTGCCTGGCTGCTTTCTTGATCTTGAATCCCGTTTACTGCAGTTGGCAGGTCTGTATCTATCAATGCATAAGGTAACACCAATTCTAAATTGGTTTGGCAAGGCCCCAGGGCCTTTTTTGGTGGCAATAGGGGCAGATGATTGTCCTTTTGGTAAGGACAATGAAGCCACTTCATGGCTTGTTAGTTTTCTAAATTTAGGGAACCGAATTGCCAGCTGTGATGACAATTTCCTCATACTAGGTGCTAACTGTAAGGAAGATCATCCAGCTATGATCAAGTATGCTACAAAAATTAAGAATGAAATAGCACTGATTGAAACCAAGACCTACCATATCCAAGGGCATGACATTGCTGTTAATTTTAAGTTTGAACTTGTCACTAGTGACATGAAATGGCTTGCCACTTTTTCTGGGGAAGTTTCAAATGCAGCCATTTACCCTAGTTCATTTGCAAATGTTAAACTTGCTGATTTGAAAAATGTTAATGGCTCATTTGGAAGAGAAAACACCTGTACTTGGAGGCCATGTTCATATGACCAGAGGATTAAAGTTGCTAAATTGGTAGAAAACTACAAAGACACAAATGTTGTAAACAAGCCTCTTAAACAGCAGATAAGTCTGGTCACTAAATTTATTGCTAGTAAGAATTCTAGGCAAGAATTTGAACCCATTTTAGGCCATGTTGTGGATAAAGCTAAATGTGAACCACTCCACTTGAGCAATAACTGTTGGCAGGAATGGAATAAACAAGTAATGACCATTGCACTAACTCGTACTAATACTGATGCTTGTGCAGCCGTTTTTCAATTGCCATTTGATTGTTGTTTTTGGAAGTATCTTTGTGCAATCAGAAACAAGGTCAAGTCTCATAAATTGTACAAGAAGAATGTAAAGTGGTTTAGAGAGAAAAAAAAAGCAGGAAAAGAATTTTGAGTGTAGATTCACAGGTGAAGAAACTCGAAAATTTTGCGGCAATTTTATGGATGTTATTGAAGCTGTCATTTCACCAACTGACACTGAAGATAAGAATGTTAGGTTGTATGCTCTGGCATTTTCTGGTTTGAAGCTCAGAAATGCCACTTCATTCATGAACAGAATCACTGACATTGACCAGAAGGGTATTGATGACTTAGAAAAGTGTTGTCAGCAGTATTTCATTTGCAGTTCACTGTTTTCTAACAACATCACTATTAGCATGTGGACAGTGGGTTTCTGTGTCCCATATCACTCCAGGTCCTTGTTTAATGCATTTGGGGTTGGTCTTGGCATAAATACTATGCAGGGGAAAGAAGCAAAACACCAGAAACTTGCAAATTATGCAGAGTTTTCTCTTCCCAAGGAAAGATGGGAAAAGGTGTTCTTACATGAACATATGTCACTGATATGGCTTCGACAACAAAACCATATCTTGTCAAATATTCCAAATCAAAGGTTCAATACATCCCAAAAAGGTGTTATACTAACACTTTTTGTTGTTGTGGCCTTCCAAAACCACAGGATGAGTCTGGGTGTAACCATTGTCAGTCACTTTTAATGGCAGAAATTTCTTCATGCGTTACAGAAAGAAAGTTAACTGAGAGAATGAGGCACATTCTTGAATGATGGTTACAGCAAATATTAAGTCAGTTTTAGGTGACAATGAATAGTCACATTTTAAAATGTAACTTCCATGTTAAGTGGTAAACTTGTTTATTGTTACCAGGGGCTCTTGAAATCATACCAACAACCTCAATATTTTATTGTTATATACAAATATATGCCAACACCTGGTTGATACAAGGTATTTCCTGTTATAAATATGAACCTGCAGGTTGATTCTCACTTGTTTTGCTTGTTACATGCAGTCAGACTTGTTAATCATTATATCATTGATTTTGCAAATTACTTGCATTCAGTTACCTAAAATAAAAAAAAAATATCATGTTGGCATTGTGTACTGTTGTAATTTTTCCCTTATAAAAGAAAATGTTATTTTTTAACATGTTGATCTGATTCATTGGGTTGTATAAATTATCATCAAGACTGAGGGGGAGGTTCCAAAAAATGTGCATAAAAATATTGTGGACTGAAAACCCCAATTTGATCAATGAAGCACCTTCCTTAAGACTCACAAGTAAAGCAGATCTGTATTTGTTAACACAGATTCAGACCCAAGTATGTCTTCTCATCATTATCTTAGTCCCTCACCATTGGGTTTTAGGGTTACCGGTAATACTTGATACTTTTTTTGCTCAGGCAATTTCGGTTACCCCATATACCACTAAATAGTAATTTTCAGTTTTCCAGTTCATACTTAACAGACCTTATATATTTGATGCATAAGATGATAACACACTGTAAGGCTGTTTAGGCTCTTAACCCTTTAACCCCAAAAGTGACTGGTATCTAATTTCTTTTTTAAGAAGACAGGAGATGATTGCTCAGAACCTGTTGAACAACTTCTCCTAATCATTACCATAAAAACACATGGGGAACAGTGTAGAAAATATGCATGTTGATGTAAGGGGTTATATATTCTTCTTCTTCTTCTTCTTCTTCTTCTTCTTCTTATTATTATTATTATTATTATTATTATTTTTATTATTATTATTTTATTTTTTTTTTGGAGTCAGCTGCAGGTCATTAAATTTTAAATACAGATGTATAACATTATGGTGTGGTATAAAAGTTACTAGTTTCAGACATTAAAGACTGCAACATTTTCATGAAAATAAATTTTGAAATCAACAGGCTTCATACACCGAAACTCACCTGGAACTGTATCACCGCCAAGCCTTCAGTCTAAATCCTCATTGTATAATTGTCACCTACCTGGCGAAACCTTATTCCAAATTTCAGGGTGAATCGGCTCCTACAAAAAGGGTGTCTAAATACCACACTTCAGACTGTAGGTTCTTAATACACCACTGGTTCTTATAGACAAGAATTTTTATTGCATTTGGGTTTCCCAATTAATAGCACCCTAACTTGTATAAACACAACTTAATTAAAAGGACACTTTTTAGTTCTCCTTTGTCAATGTTTCAAGTGCTGAGTATCAAAGCAAACCTTGCTAATTTACTAAACATGAGAAGTCATAAGTGCTGTGGCACATGGTGCTCATTCCATACACCATAAAAACAGGTTATTTAAATTTTCTCTGATGTCTTAGTATACTTAAGAGAAAACACCTTTTGCTCAGATACTAAAATTTTCACAGTGCCATCTTTGATAACTTTTGTTGGTAGGCCACCACTAGCTGGACCAAGGATATCATTAAAAAAACAATTCAAGTTTTCTCTTCCTCCAGATCTTGATTGTTGTAACACTTTTTGATTGATGCACCTCCAAGCCATACTGAGACACACATGTCAGAAGATCTTTAATGCAACAAAATATTTCTTCACTCAGCCTGTACGAAATGTCGATCTGGTAAGGGCAAGATTGCCTCGGCGTTTTATGCATTCGTCTTTGGATAACTTTTTTCCAGTAAAGCACTTCCTTAACAACAAGTGTGTGAATTTTTCCAATCTTCATGGTGCAATGCAATTTCTTCCTCTCACACGTGGCTTCCTTCTTCTTTACAATTAAATCTTTTACGGATCCCAGTTCCTTATAAAAGTCCACCAAAGCAAGTCTTTGATCAACATCAATTGTGGGAATGTTACCGTACAGCTCAATTTTTTTCTTCTTCAATGGGTCATCTAAAACTGACTTAAGATTTGTAGCAGCCATCATTCGGGCGGCCGCCATTTTCAATCTGATTCTGATTCTGAGCCTCGATCTGGTGCCGAGCGTTTAGAACGCCTCGTATCCCCAGTGTGGCCCGTGCGTAAATAAGATGGCGTGAGCATTTTTTTTTACCTGGCTGCAGAGTTGCCGTCCTGTTAAGCTACAGTGCAGTTTTCCTTCTCTTTAAAATATGGAAGAAACAAGCGAAGAACTGCCCAATTTTTCTATCAGCTTTGATCCAACAAGCAGCAAAAATAAACCCGAAAAAACAAACTCTCCAGTTGCGCGTTTCGCAAATTTGTCAGAAGACCAGCTGCAGCAAATTATGACCGAAAGCCATTCACTGGGAACCAAAAAAGTCACCAATTGGTCATTAACAACATTCAAAGGTAAAATTTCCGTTTTTATTGTTGTTTTTAAATTTGTTCAACCTGGGGAATTAAGTATACAGTTGTTAATTGGGAATTTACCTTGCATATTACAATACATGACCATCCACTTCACAGCTACGCAACTGTAGTGATGTCCTATCAAGAAGCTTCAACACTTGCAATGTTAGCAGCCAACCTGAGTCTTCTGCTGCAGCCATAAGTGTTCGTCACAATAACAGGGCGGTGGTTGCCCATGAGAAAACTGCAAGTTTCCTGCAGTCTGTCTTCTCCAATTGCACCGTGCACGGCAGCGTAAACATTATTTTCAACAATCAGGATCCTTGATAAATTCGGGTCTTTGACTTTTAAAGCCTTCTTTAGTAACACTTGAGTTCATTTGGCTTTGATTTTCTCCATTTTCCCGGAATATTTTGAGCTTTTCATTCACAGTTATCGGTTAACATGGTTAACTGCATCAAATGTTCTCGCTCAAACAAAAGTATAAATTGTGGCATGTTTTTGACCAGCCAGTAGGGACGTTTGTTTAGTTTTTTCGTGCGTTGTGAGAATTTTGGACTCTATCACAATAAAAAGCTTATTCGCTCAGAGCCTTCTTCTCGCTATGTTATAAAAGAATTTGCTCATGCTTTTAGCTGTGCGTATATCGAGTTGTGGATGCTCTTGGTAAGTTTGAAGAGCACTCAAAAAGCTAGAGTTGCTCTCGGCTGCGCCTCGAGCTACTCTTACGCATTTGTCGTGCTCTCCAAACTTCCCGCCTGCATCCACAACTCGATATACGCACGCTAAGCATGAACAAATTCTTAACTTTGAAATAGGAAATGGTAGGCTTCTATGCCCGTGGAATAGTTGAATCTCCCAAAATTCTTTTGGGGCGTGAAAAAGGCAGCTTGAGATACGCGAGACTGGCTCCAATAAAATGGCTAGAGCATGGTTCGCCGAAAAAGTGAAAGGAAAATTTCCATCCAGATACTAGGGTCTGACTTTAAGGTTCGCTGTAAATGTATAATTTTGATTTTTGGGCAATGTTTCTCGTATTAAAAGGTTGACAACGAAAATGTGTAATTTTTGGTGCTGTTCTTTGGTCAAAAGAATGGTATTTTGGGGTTTGTTGCCAAACAAACAATGCTATGCAGCAAAAATCGGGTATTGTAGTCGGTATTTTTGGCTGTAATAGTTGTAAAAGACACCAATTGGTGCTATTCACACATTATTATGACGTTCTGACATTATATAAACAAGAAATAAATCATAAAAGCGAAAGCGGTATGTATTTTCCACGCATATATGCGTGGATGGGATGTAAAGGGTTAAGATATGATTAAAATATTTTTTACGAAGCCACTGACCATTTGTAACTGTTTCAGAAGTGAAGCTTCCACGTTCCACTCGGCTAGTTTCATCGAATTCAGTCAACTTTGCCCCGGTTTCCTCTTTCTCTGGATTCCTTTCTTTCACCATTTTTTGTTAAATGAAACAATAAAACAATTATTCTACTCGGGCTTTCTGGATCTGAAAAATGATAACCAATTATCATTTCATAATCGCCCCAGCCTGATAAACTCTCAGTAAATAAACGCCCCCTTTTCTATTTGACTTAGAAACACGAGGTTTTTAATTCAATTGCTTGGTCCTTTCTTTCTTTCTCCGGGAGTAAGCGACCTGAATTCAGCTATTGCGATTTAGACAAGGGTATTTATGGTGAGCATTGATTTGCAATTTGCATCGTGATAGCTGATTCGAGCAACCTCGTTCCCAGGGTCACTCTCTCGCTCCGGGGGCGGGAAGAGGAGAGGCCCTGGGAACGAGGTTTGCAATTCGGGCTGCCCTTAAGGCTGCGCCGTCATCAGATATCACGCGATAGAAATCTCAAGCTCATAATCTAATTGTTAATTTTCTCAGGCGATGAAAACAGCACTAACTTCAAGTCCAATCCACCATGCTTTTAATAATCAATACCAAGAGAGAGGGGGGTGAATAGAGGTCAGCAAATCCGTCGATCCGTGCTAATTTTTCGGAAAATCCGCCAATCCGCAGATATTTTTACAGAAATCCGAATCCGCAGCGACAAGAAAGCCAACTAGGCACGTCGCGAAGTGTTACACGCGAGCGCGAGACGAGAAACAAAGAAAGGAAAGACATCCTCGCGCTTGCGGGCTTCCCCATCGCTCTAAGATTAAAATGTTTGCCGGCTGACATTTGAAACCTGATGTCATTAGAACAGCGTGAATTTTTGTATTTGGGTTACGTTTTAGGTCTTTTCGAATCAATCAGAGGACAGGCTCCTACAGGTCTTTGAAACGTCAAGTTACCATGTTTAAAAGAGTGTAGCTAAATCTGAGGTTTAACTCTTTTCTACCGGTGATTTGGTCGCCTTTTTTTTTTTGCAATAGGCCTTTTTGGCTTGTAGTTTTGTTTTCCCAATGTAGACCATGTGATCTTCCCAAGGGGATTTGCCTTTTGTCTTTTCATAAATTATACGTACACGTGCACGTGAATGAGGCGAAATTTCAAAGAAACAGTTCTCTAGGGTTACATCACGTGGTCTGCATTAAGAAAACAAAATCTACAAGCTAAAAAGGTCTATTTCCGGAGAGTAGGAAGTGAAATCGGCCTGGCTACTCCACATAAGGGGTTACCACGGAGATTTCGCTGGTCCACAACACCGAAGGCTCCATTTTTGTTGTCACGCTCGTCACGCTATCTGTGGTTTATTTCTAAACGATCACTGCAGCTACAAATCGTTAGTTATTTGATTTATAAGTGTGTTTTTCGAGCCACCTCAGAAGCCCCCTGCCTGGCATCATAAAGCTGGGTTGATGGGTAGAGGCCATCCTTTGAAAGAAAACAGAGGTGAGAAGCAATCTCACACGAAATGGGCCGCTCAAACTACACAAGCATGTTAAGGCGTGGCTCGGGCCCGAATTCACGAAAAATCTAAAAACAACCATAAAGTCCCAGACATTTAACGTATATTCGAGCGAGTGATGGCAATTCACAGAGTGAAGTTGTATCTTTAGTCGTTTTGTGAGTGGATTTCGGGACCTGGCATGGCAATTTTGCCGCGAGTTTTGACTTGTAAATAATGCAATCGGTGAAATATTTAGCCAGCAGGAACGGGTGGCTCGACACGGTTCTAAAAAGTATGTGAAATGGAAATTGGCAGACTTCTATGCTGCTGTTAGGCAAGAATATCCCAGAATTCCTTTGGGTCACAAACGTGATCATTACAGACCGTGAGAGCAACTGAAATCAAATAGCGTTAACCACGTCACGCTAAAGAAGTGAGCAGAAAAAAAGTGGAACAAATTGCAAGAAGTGGAGTCGAAGTTTGCTGGCCATGTAAACTTTTAACTTCAATGGGAATTTTTGTCTTAAAAAATTCAAGACAAAGTTGCGTAAATTTTGGTGTTGTCCGAGGGCGATTTTGGTTTTCAAAGAGAATAAACAGTCATATTAAGTGAAAATTGGGAATTTCGGTCAGTTTCTAAGGTGATGAAATCTGAAAAACTTATCATTTTGCAATAAAAATGCTTTATTTCAACCATAGTCCGGGATTTGGGAAAGTTGCAGATTTTCAAAGCATTGGTCTTCTACGACCAATATTTTGGTGATCGGTACAAAAAGAGTTAATCCCCACCATGACCACTGTTTTGTAATCATTAAAGAAATCTAATATAAAAAAAGACAACAGAAGTCTCGTAGTATAAAACACAACAATCCGTTTTAACCTCATATGCTCGCGTAGTTTCACTACGCTTTTCCAATTGCTGGAATCGACGCAGCACCGAAACTTGTATTTATGAAGGAAGTCATCGCCTTTGGCACCTTCTCGGTAAAAAAGAAATGCGAAGCAATCGATGGTCTTTGTCTCAATGACCTGACCCTCCATGTTGACCGTGCCGATGGTACACGTGGTGGTCTGGTGAGCACAATGGCTTTTTTGTCTGGCCAGAAGCCGAGTTCTTGGGGTCTTAGAGTTTTCTGGAGTCCTATTACATTGTAGGTCAAACATGTGTTAGCCCTTTACCTACCAAGCATTTTGCCGAAAAACACCTTTTTTTAAGCTTGTCGAGCCCTTTTCTGGCCAGAATTTAGCCAAAAAGAACCAAAACTGCCAAAAACTCTGTGTGCTGGTGGAACTCCTCGCGCCCTTCTGTCCCTGGTACTTAATATTAGCTTTCCAAGTTCGGCCATGACAGGGTTGAAAAGTTTCACTGACCCTTCTCCTTCTGCCTTTCGCTTTTCTTGTCTCGCTTTCTTTTTCTCTTGCTGGGCATTTTCTTTTGGTGGGGAAAGATTTGTGGAACACTTTTAGGATCATAGGAGTAGATGGAAGGAAGTGCAGGTGGGTAGTGGAACAAGATTTTCATTCAAATTTTCGGCTCAACGTCACTTGGTTTTTTCGCGTTTTCTCCGGCCTGCTGGACGGAATCGTGCTCATTTGGGTATGGTTTGGAAGATCTCTTCCCCCTAAACATGCTACATGTAAAAGTTGTCCATGAGCATTAAAACTGATGACGTCACAAGCGGTACGAGGGACGTTGTTCTGTGCGGCCGGTTTTGGCCGGTGTGGTAGTCAATGGTACTCTGTTTGGAGTTATGGGCAAATTGGGTTGTTTTATACTCAGAGGTGGATTTTTTTCAGAAAATTGTGTCCTCTGCTTAATCTAGTCTTGTTCTAAGGTCAGGCAGAAAAAAATTGAAACAGACCGCCAAGTTAAGTTCCGCGATCCGCACTTCAGAACAAACAAAATCCATAATCCACGCTGAAATATTGAAGAAATCTGTGATCCGCTGAGCGTTCAAAATCCGCCAATCCGCAAAATGTATCCTCAAAATCCGAAATCCGAGTAGTTTTTTTAGCCAAATCCGCCGATCCGCGAACCTATTCACCTCCCCAAGAGACCTTGTACGCGTAGATATGTCATGTAAGCCACACTGAAAGGTATTTTGTGTGCATCACAGACAACTTCTTGAATTTTTTATTTTTATTTTGGCTGTAGAAATCTGTGGAAATAGGAATGCGGATATTTTTGAGCGAGGAAATGGATTTATCAGGACTTTCTCCGTTGCCAATAAAGCTTTTCTTTTTCATTTAGACTCTTTGCACTAGTGTCAATAACAAAACAACTTAGAGGCAACAAGTCTGTTATTTCCATTTTTTCTCTTATTTAGTCGTATTTAGCCCCAAATACCCTATCCACCACCCCAAATCTAAGCGTCAGATCCCCTGGGAGTGTCTATTAATTTAACACAGCGGATCTGTTTATCAGGAAGATAGGTCGGACGGACAAAGTGCAACCTTAATGGCACACTGTTTTTTTTTTTTTACCAGCAGAGACACTCACTGTAAAAATGGGGACATAATGCTGGGGTCATACGGTGACGATTAAGCATCCTACAGTCTGTGTCCGAAATAGTCCTTTGACAGTATTATTCCTTCTTGCTACAAACCTAGGCCAAGCAACGCCTGTATGTGTATTTGAACATTGCAGCCCAGAATATAAAGCCGATGAACAAAAAGAGCTAGACAACGTTCTTGACACTAATCAATTTTATTTACCAATAACCATTCCTTGGGTTGTCAAAACAAAGCCGAACAGGACATCATACGAAACTCATTCGAACAATCCCTTGCGACATTTCCTGAACGCTCTATAGCACCTTGCAAGCCTTAACGGGTTCCTCCTGCTTCTCACCACGCACAATGCAAGCCTTCTTTTACACCCCGTCTACGATAAGAGAGAAAGAAAAAGTCAAGAAATTACTCGGGAAAAGATTTCTGCGGCCTTGCACATGTCGGGAAGCCTGAAGTTGAAGTCCTGAATTTTTTCAGGCTTGTTTTCGCAATTGCATAAATTGCGTTCACAACTGCGATGATCATTCTTCATTTGATTTCATTTCCGCAGTTCATGTATGATTGATTTCATATACGCATTCACACTCATTTCTTACACGGGAACATATTAACCCACAATTGACCTGCTCCCAACGTTAGTGGCTTCATAGCTCAGTTGGTTAGAGCATCGCACCGGTAATCGCGAGGTCACGGTTTCAAACCCTGTTGAAGTCCTGAATTTTTTTTCAGGCTTCTTTTCGCAATTGCATAAATTGCGTTCACAACTGCGATGATCATTCTTCATTTCAATCTTTGTCTTGTTTGCTATTTTTTTCTTGGCGGTTTGGCTTGAGCAAAGTGTTATAGTATAAGCTTAAGTTCAACGGCTCCGCTTTCGATTTCGTCGGTAATTCCCTTCTCTAGACATCACTTTCTCCAAAAACACCGCAAAAAAGCAGTGCTTTCCGCGCTGTACTCATTTTTAATGCTGTTTTCAGCTCCTCTGCAAAAGAAAACATTCTCAAAACGCCGGCCATTGTTTTATGTTTTCAAAATTTTAAACGCGGTTCAAACTTACCGCGAACTTGTTGCTATAGAAACAGCTACGATTTGATTGGCTAATTCAAATTTCTATTGTTTCTAAACCAATCAAAATAAAAATGCACTGTGTTACAACTTTACACTGGTGTTACATGTTTTTGCACTGTGTCACAGCAAAATTGCCCTGCTTTTTTAGCCAATTAGAATTGAGTAAGTTTTTTGAGTATATTA
Organism: Pachyseris speciosa; assembly: GCA_016490735.1. Classification (NCBI taxonomy): domain Eukaryota; kingdom Metazoa; phylum Cnidaria; class Anthozoa; order Scleractinia; family Pachyseridae; genus Pachyseris; species Pachyseris speciosa. Next base: position 52,612 of record JAEMWC010000164.1, on the reverse strand, counting down.
TTACTATTGTTATTGGCCAATGGGATATCTTATGACACTGACAGGGAAATTTCTCCATAATACATTAATACTAAATAGTTCAATTCAAAGAGAAAGTACGAGTGATATTTCATGCTGATATTCCGAAGAGAAAGTGATTTACCAAAAGAAAACTAAGGGTCATCGTGCATTTAAAAGAGTTACATTAGCTCAGAGCTACGCAGTAAAGATTCGCAATGATAATTAACGCGAAATTTCTTGAATTCAACGGTTGATTTTCCTACCGGCTTTCTTCCGCGGCGTGCGTAGGCGTCGTTTTCGTTGTATTCATTATCATCATCATCATCATCTTCGAGGGATTCGTCGTCGTCATCATCACTCAACTCTTTAGCGTCATCGTTAAGCTGGACATTCCCCTCGCTCTTCTCGCCATCTGCAAAATCTTCAGCCAAAGGGTTGGCGTACACTACAGTCGTCAGAACGACAAAAATTAGTGCAAGGATCAACTTCATGGTTCTGAATCCGGTGATGTCTTGTTTTCCGTATACGTGGAGGAACACGATGCAACTTTACCTCGAGCGAAATGGTGCAAATGTGGAACTTGCTGTTCTTTTTATGCAGACTTAAAGTGGGGATGGTTGGTAGTGATTGGCGTGAACGACAAATACAGCTAAGCGTGGGCAAATCTGAGGGCAATCAAGCAAAACAAATTCAATTTTGCGTTTGAAGTATGTTTTCACAGCTTTATTCTAACGTGCTTAGTCATTAGGCTTACGTGTCGATGGTAAGCGTGTTCCATTTTTAGCCGAGAAGCAAACATTTAGAATGAATTTTAAGCTAAATATCAAAGTAACAGACTTATCTGCTGTAAAAATCTTTTATTGTTTTGAAGAGATACTGATCTCTCCGTAGATATAAGACCATCTTTATTTTCTGCTTGTTCTTGGCTTTAGTGAATTAGCTTTCATTGTGCAATTAAACAACCATGATAAAGTTGTCGGATGACTTTTCTTATTTATGTAATCATTTTTTTCCGAATTTAGAACGATTTTTCTGCGTGCTTTCTTGTGGTGAATTTTTGTGAGGCAAGCTAGAACTGCCAGTGCACAAAGTCTACGTTACCCTTGGCGGGCTTGTAACAGCAAAGGATGGCTGGAGTAAAAATCATTTACTGGCGAAACACGTGTCACGGTTAAGTTCATACAAGATAGAATTCTCAAGTTGTTCAAATTCAATTTCTAGAGAAGATGGCCTTGCACCAACTCCGTCCCTTAAAATAGCTTTGTTAGTTTGGTTTTTACTTTTTCGACAACAAAATTTGGAATCTCTCTCTTTTAAAACAAATGCTACCAGATCTTTAGTTTTTGCCTAAGAATATCTTAAATAACTTCAGAACGTGGGAAATATAAAGAGCAGGTTAAAAGGGTTATAAAGAACTTTATGAAACGCACATGGAAAACCAACAGACAGAAGTGTTTATTGATATAACTGACGATATATTTCGACATCTATGATCACGAAAATTTTACGGTTAAAGAAAACTTACAAAAATTGTTGTGTAAGGAATGGTTTAAAGTTTAGTGGTTTCTAAAAGGTTTTTAAATTAAAAAAGAAACTATTTAGCATACGATTCTTTGGCAGCTGTATATTGACAGATAATGTATTTTGCGGCAAATGTCTCCCTTTGGTGACAGGCATCTTTCTTCTTCGTCGTCGTGGTCGTCGTCGTCGTCGTCTTCCTCTTCTTCTTCTTCTTCTTCTTCTTCTTCTTCTTCCTTTTTTTTCTTTTAGAATTTAAAAAAACCAACTTTCGCTTGCAAGTATGGCCGAGTGCTGCGTCATCAAAGTTGTTTTTCAATACATACATACATACATACATACATCACATCATTTACCCTCGGATTTTAGAGTAGCTTCTGCGGCCAATATCTCCGAGCATTTAATCATCAGAGAAAGATAGACCATCACACCGGGAACTACGTCCCCTACTCTTTTCGAACAGTGCGTGGGTTCTTTTACGTCCCACAGAATCAATTATGAAGAGTTGTGAGATGGGGCCTACGGTTTGTCGTCTTTATCCGAGAAGACTAGAAAGTCTAACCATTCGCAGATGTTATTACAAAGGCAGCACTATCTCCTCAATTATTTAAAGACCCTGAGAGGGCTTTAGCCCCCCATCCTCCCCCCCCCCTTTTCATCAGTAAAAAGGAAGTAATACTAAAAACATAAAAACAATCGAAGTTAGTTTTCTATTTAACGTTTTACCGAAAACTGATTATTCTTGTGTTGAAACACCTCTTTTTTTGTTGCTGAAAGTATACAAGTTTCACCACACCGGGGAGCATGCCCCTGAACTCCCTAGTTGACTCACGCTAATGCGTTCGGAGCGAGCCCCCCTCAGTTGGAAAGTTGCTGCGTTAGCCCTGCACGCCACGCCGCGCGAAAACGCCATGTTAAATGAACCGCATCTACTGCATGTTCTGCATTGGTTTACATTGGAGAAAATGGACGCAGATTGGCAGATCTCTTCAGGGAACACCGTTACGATGTGCAACACTAGAGAGAACACATGCCCCTACCTCAACATTTCAAATCATTCTATGGAGGACACACTGCTGGCACTGGTCATAGGCCAGTATTCCTTGAAAAAGATCTTCGACAACGCAAAGAGGATGTGCTTTATCTTCCACTACCGCACTCTTGCTCCTGTTGGTTTCAACTGTGACTTCAGCCGTTTCTAAGTAACTTTACATGCATAAGACTACAAATAACGACATTAACGATTTAATTTATGTACTAGTTTTTGTGTTTGGTTCTCAAGTCGCACCTTGTTTGCTTTTCTTTTTTCAGCTATTTTCTCATGAATTGAAACGGTATTAAAGATGGTAAATTATAAATAGCACGCTGATGATTTCATTGACGCTCGTCAGTTCCCAGGTTTTGAAAGTTTGTGATCTGGAAACCAGTTTTACCGTGCGCTGTTAACAGTGTTGGAGAGAAGGGTCGGATATGTTTTCTCTAGTACTTTGAGACAGAAGCAAAAAGTAACGTGGAAAGCGAAGGAAAATTGTTTTGCTTTGACAATTAAATTGTCGTAACGCAACATCTTGCTATTTTCAAAACGAATGACAAATTCGGCGCCAACATCCTCCCGGCTAAGCACAGTTTGAAAAATCCTGGTATTTCATTTGGGAAAAATCGGTAACAGTGGAAAGAAAAAGCTGGTAGGTGTTGCTGTGGAGAAATTTCTGTTACAAGATTCTTGGTGAGTTCTTGCCTTCACAAGCAAGTATTTAGGGATCGCTGTGCTAGAGTACTTGTAAGTAGCTCAAACCAGTGACACTTGATGAATGTAGAATTAAACGTCTGCTGCATAAAACGTTCCCACTGTGATCTAACAGATGCAGAACTTTAAGGACTCCATTCCAGGGCTCAAAGTTTACTTTTAATTTGGCTTTGGAGCACTTGTGCTACCAGGTGTCAATTTCGAGGAGCACTGACAAAAATTTAGGCGCACAGCCAAAATTGTTAGGAGCGTAGCTTAAAATACTGGTGGCACTAAAAAGCTTCAGACCTTGTATAAGTAATCATTTATCAGTATGTTATCTTTCATTTCTGTCAATTCTGTGTTTGTTCCTTTCAGGCTCTTACTTTACGTTGAAGATAACAATAACACTAATACGTTTCTTTAAATCAACCTTCTCCGCAATCTCAATAAGTATTACACCTTGTGTTACGTTAAAGATGACAGAAAAATTCCACATTCCATTTCCTAACCTTTTTTTTTATTTATGAAATAATATTACAGAAATGTGCACTCCCCGCAGTTAGCAAAGGCTAGTCGGGGCGAGCACTGTTAAATACGTATATTGTAAAATAAATAAAAGATTTACAGAGCAAGAGATTCAAAATTCTAGACAAATTATTAAATACATCAAAACATTTAAGATATGGCAAGAGAACAGAACAAGCTGAGGTCTTATAGTTTTGCTAATAAATTACACAGATCAATATAATCATCGTATTTTGCAAGTCTCTGGAGGAGGAGATCATGAATTTTACTTTTAAAATTGTGTTTTGATAGCCGGCGCACTTCACAAGACAAGCTATTCCAGATTCTAACACCATTTCTTGAAAAAGCCTTTTTTTGTATTTCTAATCTTGAACTTTCGTAAAAATAGTCGCCTCTTGAAGATGATCTTGTCTCATAGGAATGAATATTAGCTTGGGAAGTAAATAAGTTAGATATGTTAGGAGGTGCCAAGTTATTGGATATGTCATGCATCAAGATGGCAACTGATTTAAAGTAAAGCATGTCCATAGGAAGAAAACGAGAAGAAACAAAAAACGGGATTGCATGAGATCTGTAGTCACCAAAATACATTAAGGGAAGGGCTCGTTTGTGAGGAAATTAGAATCTTATCTCTATAAATTTTTGCAGCTTGACCCCACGCGACTATACCATACAACAGATAGGGCTGGATAAGTGACCTGTAAATGTGGTTTAGAGGGCACAAAGTGTCTTAACCTAGAGATAATGCCAATTGATTTACTTATTTTGGATGCAATATGAGCAATGTGATGACCCCATCAAAGAGTTTCATCAATAAGCACACCTAAGTATTTAATAAATTACTTGCGTTCTAAAGAAATATAACTGTTAATATGATGGTCAAACATTCTCAAATTTATTTGGTGATTCAGCTTTTTCTGTCTCGGCCGAAAAATAACAAAGTTCGATTAGTTTATATTCAGAGATAACTTGTTAGCGATTAACCAATCATACATGTTACAGAGTTCAGCATTAACTAGATTTTCATCAGGATATAAGAGATTAGTATCATCAGCGAACAAGTAAAATTTAAATCGATTGGAGCTATTAGATATATCATTTATATAAATAAGAAAAAAGTAGGGGTCCTTTTCTTTTGAAATTAACATGAATAACTACGACAATATAAACTGTCAGGTTACGGCTCACAACCATTTCATTTCATTTTGAAGTGCAATGCACTTTAGCTTAAATTAAAGCTGGGTCTGCTGGCCGTGACATACCACAAGAATTAGCCTTAAAAGGCTCTCTTACAAAAGATACGGCGATTATTCGTTTCAGTAAAAAAAATTGTGAACGATCGAGACAATTGTCATAAATTCACCTAAGGAGTTTCAGAAGCATATGGTAGTCAAGAACCATAAGGTTCATAAGGTTCATAAAGGTTCATAAAGGTTTATTTAAAAAATAAAGTGAATAGAGATATTACAATTTAGACTGACCTGCAGGTAGCTTAGCTAATCGTGGCAGGCCAGTCTATTGAAACAGAGGCAATTATATTACAGTACAGGATTAAAAAAGAGAAAAAAAAAAGATAAGTGTATTTGTGCGAGATTGAACAAACAAACAAAAACAAAAAAACAACAACAACAACAAAATTAAAAAAAAAAAGGAAAAGAGAGAGGGAGAGCTTGAGATATTAAGTTAATGAAAGTACTTTTACTTGTGTCTTCTCTAATGATTCTTTAGATCAAATATTATTTTATCGATTTCAATGTAGCTATCTTCAGTTTTCAAAATGTCAAATAGTATTCTTTTCATTTCTTTCTTAAAACTATTTTTTGGCAACTTTTTTATTCTTGCAGGTATCCCATTCCACACTTTTGCTCCAACACGTGAAAAAGAGTATTTTTGTCGGTCGATTCTAGAACTTTTAATATAAAAGTTCTGAGAGGTTGACGAGCGGGTAGCATATTTGTGTATGCTAGAAGTTCTACAGAAAAGATTTAGAATATTTGGCGGTGCTTGTTTTGCATTTATATCATACATTAAGTTTGAGACCGCTTGGACATAAAGAAAACTTAAAGGTAAAACGCTAGTTTTGACAAATAAAGGGATAGCGTGCTCATTTCTGTCTGCAAAGTGAATTAAGCGTAGTGCGCGCTTCTGTAGAATAGTGAGTTTATTTAGATGTGTTTTAGAGGCGTGGCCCCATGTAATAAGTCCATAGGAGAGATAAGGTGTTATAAGAGTATTATAGATGTTTATAAGAATACAAAATGGTATATAATGTCTTAGTTTACTTAACATTCCAACAGTTTTGCTTATTTTGGTTATAACAGAATCGATATGGTTCTTCCAGGAAAGGTTTTCATCGATAAGAACGCCTAAATACTTAATACAGTCTTTGTATTCAAGGTTTACATTTTTGTTTGAATCATGATCAAATATACAAATTTGAGGAATATTTTGGATTTTCTTTTGGTAGGGTCGGAAGATGACATAGTTAGATTTCTTAGTATTCAATGTTAATTTATTAGAAGTTAGCCAATCGTTAAGTTTTTCAATCTCGTTGTTTACAGTCACTTCTAATTTTTTCAGGTCTTTATCAGCAAATATAATACTGGTGTCATCGGCAAAAAGAAAGAACTTCAATTTGCTAGAACAATTATGGATATCATTTACATAAAGTAGAAAAAGAAGGGGCCCTAATACTGAGCCTTGTGGTACGCCGCATGTGCATGCGCACTTATCCGAGATGTGGGAGTCTGTCTGGGTTGTTTGGGTGCGATCAGTCAAATAGGATTTAAGCCAGTCATTGATAATTCCTCGAAAACCGTAATGATTAAGTTTGTCAAGTAGAATTTTATGATTAACAGTATCAAAAGCTTTCTTTAGGTCAATAAAGATCCCACAGGTAAACAAGCGTCGATTCATATTTGACTGAATAGCTTCAACTATATCGATGATAGCATGATTGGTAGAGTGCCCCTGGCGAAAGCCATACTGCGACGAATATAGGATGGAATGCTGTTCAATGAAACTGACCATCCGATTGTACATTATTTTCTCGAAAACTTTATTAAAGTTAGAAAGTAATGATATAGGTCTATAGTTTAAAGCATCCGTCTCATCGTCGCATTTGAATATCGCAGTTATCTTTGATATTTTAAGTTTTGAGGGATAAGCCCCTGATGAGATGGAGATGTTGAAGATTTCCGCTAAGACGGGAGAGATGATATCGCATGCACATTTCAAGAGCTGCGCGGGGCATGAGTAAAGTCCGTGCGATTTATTATTAGAAAGCGATAAAATTTCAAATTTAACCTCTTCTTAGCCATAACACAAACATCAGTCAACACCGGTAATTGATATGAATTGGGAAGATTTCTTGCAATCTAGTTGAGGTGCCGAAGTCGATGTTTCTTCACGCGGTGTCAAAGAATGTGAAATTTGTGGAGAAAGCGATCTCGACACGCCAGAAAGAGCATCTGGATGTGTTTCTTGTGAATAATTACTCGGAGAGCTAAAAGCTAGACAGCTATTACGTTAGAGGCTAATTTTAAGTTGACATCGGCAAACTCGACTTTCGGCGAGAGGCATGTGCTGTGTCAAAGAATGTGAAATTTGAGGAGAAAACGATCTCGACACGCCAGAAAGAGCATCGGGATGTGTTTCTTGTTATTAATTACTCGGAGAGCTAAAGCTAGACAGCTATTACGTTAGAAGCATCGGCAAACTCGACTTTCGGCGAGAGGCATGTGCTTTGGAAGGTGGACTTCTCTCGTTCGTGTCTGTGTGTCTTTACAAAACCGAAAAGAGTCTTTGATTTCAAATGGAAATGCCGTTCGGAGGACACTGAATAAAACATACACTGGCGCAAAGAATATTATGTGGCTTTATTGTTTGGAGCCTGATTGTGTTATACCTACGTGTTTAGTTAAATTCATTATTTCAAGCTTCCTTTTCGTGTCTAACCAGAGTACACGAGACGTCAGGTAAGTAGCATGAGCTCAGTCGCACTGAACTCGTGTGGTTTAGGTGCGCAAGTGCGATCAAACATGATTTCTTAGGCGCACGATAAAAACTCTACTTTCATGTGCGACCAGGTGGTCGCAAACTTTGAGCCCTGCATTCGCAGCTGTTGTCTCACTCGAACTATGTCTTCAGCTAGAAAATGAATCGCCAAACCGTATTTGTGGAAAACAGGAATATGTTGAAATTTTTCAAGAATATCTTACATCAGTAGTTAGAACAAAGTAGGAAATTAAGACCACCGTGTTTTCCATAGCCTGCGTTGCAGAAGTTTCTTTTCGACGGGCGAGTGTCGTTTAGGTGTATTGGGCTGCCGTCTTGGATTTTCAAACCTTGGAGAGCTGGAACGAGTCAGTCTTTCTGCCTGACACCCACCCCCTTAGTCAAATTTGCTTCACTCCCCAATCTCCTTGATACTCGGCCCTCGCTCACCCCAAAATACGCCTCCGTTTTCCACACAAACGATTTGGGATTGATTTTCATGAGGTATATTCTAAATATTTTCGCTCAGTCGAAAGGAATCTAGCAACCCAGGTTAAATTTAAGGATTTAAACAGATTTTTAATGTTTGAGGCGTCAAAAAGCATCCCATAGTATATTGGTTTCATGATTTCGAACGAAGAGAAGTTGACTGAAAGTGACCATGACTCTCTGGAAAACACACCTGCCTTAAGAGTACAAAAACGAAAAGTCGGAAAGAAATGGGGTGAGGCGTGGGGCCTAATGGCGGACGGCAGCACTTTTTCTTAGTCTGCCTTATATTCCCCGCTGTTGGGTTAAGGAATGGATGATAAGGAAAAAGGAAAGGAAGGGCAAATAACATACTATTTCCCGGGTAAACGTGTTGAAAGAAGTAGCGATAGCAGTTCTCCGGAGACCGAGAAACCGCCTGCAAAATCCGTGAAAGTTGCAAAATCTAACATGGCGGAACTGGAGGAGATTTGGAAAGTCTTAAACAACATCCAGGAAAACACAAATAAACTGCTTGCAGAGAACAAATTTATTCGTGAACACTACAACGAGCTTCAGAATTCACTGGAGTTCCATATAAGTAAAATAGAGGAACTAACGACTGAGAATAAAGATCTCAAGAGTGAAGTGAAGTCCATGAAGAAAATCTTAGACCAAGCTAACGAAGAACGGGACCAGTTATACGTCGATCTGGGGACAGCGATTAATCATATCGATGATCTCTAGCAATACACCCGCAAACACAATTTGGAAATACACGGTATACCGGAGAAAACGGAGGAAAACCTAACCGAGCAAGTTATTACGCTTGGAAATGCGCTCAATGTGAAGATTCGACGTGACGATATCGACATTTGCCACAGAATGTTTACAGGAAAGAACCGAAGCAAACCCAGGCCGATTATTGTCAGATTCAAATCATATCGTACAAAGAAGGAGCTATATGGAGTTCGCAAAAGTCTCAAGAATCAAAATATGAGCCACATTTTCCAAGGTGCTGGCATTGTGTACATTAACGAAAACTTGACAAGAATGCGACGTGAACTCTTTGCAAAGGTCTGGAGGCGCAAGAAGTTAGAGCAGTGGCACAGTGCTTGGACGATAGACGGTAAAATCTTTTTGAAATTATCATTAGGTGACCAACCGGTTAGAATTTATAGCCAGGAGGAATTAGATAAGATTTAAATTTATCCTTAGTTGTTCTCTTCGTTAGAATCTACAGATTTCAGTTTACTCCGTCTTAGCTACTCTTTTCGTTAATAGCCAATTTCGAACTAGTTTATCATAAACAAAGTTTGTGATTTCTTCGTTTTATTGCTTTCATTCAACTTACAAAATCTGAATCTTGACTCATTGGCGGGGAATGGTAGGGGAGAATATCGGCCAAATTGATTTGAAATTTTGGTGTATTACAAGTCTCAAAACGGCTTAATCATCATGTGATGTGTATTTTTTCGGATGTTTTTGTGTGTATGTTGTTCCTTTGTAATATTTTGATTTGGCACACATTCTGGAGAAAGCGTGTTTGTTTGCAGCCTTGCAAGTGTTAGTGTTTAATTGTACACGCTGCGATGAATCTGAAAAGTATTTCTCTAAATATTAGAGGCTTAAACAAGGCGATCAAACGCAGAAAGTTATTTCGGTGGCTCCACATTGGTAAATATGATGTAATTTTTTTTACAAGAAACCTACAGCGATAAGGCAATCGAAAATGTCTGGCGCGCGGAATGGGGAGGTGACATTTTCTATTCCCATGGCTCAAAACACAGCAGAGGTGTGATGACTCTCATTAAACCAACTGTAAATGTTGAAAATACTAACATAATCCGTGACAAAAATGGAAGAGTTCTTGTTGTTAAACTTACAATACAAGACGAAGAGTTTTGTCTGGCCAATATTTACGCTCCCAATGACCAAAATCTTCAGGTCAATTTTTATACTCAACTGACGAGTATGTTACGTCCCTATGTTAACTTAAATATTGCACTGGGCGGAGATTTTAACTGTCCTCTTGAAAATATCGATAAAAAAAGGTGGAAAAGACATCAATAAAAGAAAAAATGCCATTCAAAGTATAGTTGAAATGAGTAATAATTTAAATCTTGTCGACATTTGGAGACTCCACCATCCATCCCATGAGCGATTTACCTGGCAGAACAGCTCTGGAAAGATAAGATGTAGATTGAACTATTGGCTTATTTCGAAGCACCTGATTCCTCGCACAAGTAATACAGATGTGAACGCTTACTATGATTCGGATCATAGTCCTATTTACGCGGAGATCCAATATAAAAACAACCAAAAATCGTCTGGCCCAGGGTTCTGGAAATTTAATAACTCCCTCCTGGATAACGAAGAATTCGTGACACATTTAAAATTCTTTTTAACACATGCCAAAGAAAAACATCGCTACATCGAAGACAAAAGACTTTATTGGGAAATGATAAAAATGGAGATCAGAGACTTTTGTATTCGTTTCTCTAAGCGGCTTGCCAAAGCAAATAGGAAATAAGAAATAGATTTACTCTGCAAGCTAAAACAACTGAATGAGCGCCTTGATCAAAACCATCAGGATACAAATTTAGTAGTACAAGTTGAACGCGTCAGACTCGAATTACAAAAAATCGCTGAACATAAAACAAAAGGTGCGATAATAAGAAGCAGAGCTAGGTGGTATGAACATGGTGAAAGGAACAGCAAATACTTCATGAATTTAGAAAAGCGGGCTCACGAAAGGAAACACATAGTGAAACTGAAAACAAATGAAAATGGATATTTAGAAGAGCCGAATAAGATCTTGTTAGAAATGGAAAATTTTTATAAGACCTTATATTCCTCTCAAATATCAGATGATACATTTAATGCTTCAGCACCGCCTTTTCTAAATTGCAACAACATAAAAAGACTTGATGGTGATCATCAGAAAACCTGTGAAGGTCTTCTCACTGAGGAAGAATGCCTATCCGCTCTTAAACAATTTTCGAAAAGTAAAACCCCAGGTTCTGACGGACTCACTGCGGAATTTTATTTGTGTTTTTGGGAATATGTAGCACTTCCTTTAATAGACTGTTTAAACGACGCCTACCAGTGCGGTGAAATGTCGATCTCACAAAGAAGGGGTGTGATCTCCTTGTTACCAAAAAAGAACAAAGACACTCTTTTCTTAAAAAATTGGCGTCCGATTACCTTGTTGAACACCGACTATAAAATAGCCACGAAATGCATTGCAAAGCGGTTAGAGAAAGTTTTGCCAATACTGATTGACAGAGATCAAACAGGCTATGTAAAAAATCGCTTTATTGGAGAAAATATTCGGTTGATCTCCGATGTGATCGAATTGTATGAGAAAAAAAACTTGCCAGGCATGTTACTTTTTATAGATTTTGAAAAAGCGTTTGATTCTTTAGAATGGAATTACCTGTTCAAAGTACTAGAGGTTATGAATTTTGGCCCGATGTTTCGAAAATGGATTCAAACCTTTTACTCTAACATCACAAGCTGTGTTATGAACAATGGTTACGCGTCAGACTTTTTCCAGCTCTACAGAGGTGTTCGACAAGGTTACCCCTTGTCAGGGCTTTTTGTCCTAGCAATTGAAGTCCTTGCCCAAGCGATCAGAGAAAATGAAAATATCCGTGGTTTGACAATTAACGAGACTGAATTAAATCTAAGTATGTATGCAGATGACCTTACAGCGTTTATAAAGGATGAGTGCTCGGCCAGCAACTTATTCAGTCTCTTAAATGACTTCGGAACCTGCTCAGGGTTGAAAATAAATATCTCGAAAACGGAAGGAATGTGGCTTGGAAGCCTAAAATGTCACTTAGGCAAACACGCTCCATTCCACATTGCATGGCCAGAAGAATACGTATTTGCGCTAGGTGTCGCATTCGCCTATGACTACACCACTAGTTACAAAATCAATTTCGAAGAGAAGCTTGTGACGCTAAAGAACGTTTTAAATAGATGGACGACTAAAAATTTAACTCTCATAGGAAGAATTTGTATTGTTAAGACGCTTGCAATTTCTAAGTTAGTTTATAATACGTCTGTTCTTACAGTGCCTCCGAACTTCGCAGAAAAAGTTAATGATATTTGCTTCAAATTCATCTGGAACTTCAAGCCCGATAAGGTAAAACGTCAAACAATAATACTTCCTGTGGATAAAGGCGGTCTTAATATGTTGACTTCACCATATTGGATAAATCGCTTAAAGCAGCCTGGGTCAAACGCATACATGAAGCAGACGGTAGTAAATGGTGTTCCGTTTTCTCCTCTGTTATATCTCAATATGGGGGTCGATTTATCTTTGAATGTAATTTCGACACACACGATTTAAATTTGACCACACAGGTGCCAAGGTTTTACAGAGATATACTGACTATTTGGCAGGAATTGCACTCTACGAACCCTTCTACGATTATGGAATATCAACATGAAACTATTTGGAACAACCGTTTCATAAGAATAGATGGGAAACCTGTTTTTTACTCGTCATGGTATAGAAAAGGGGTTACTAAAATTTATCATCTTTTAAACGAAAGCGGAAACTTTCTATCGAGATCCGATTTCCAACGAAAATATGGTTTGCAAGTGGACTTTCTAACTTATAATGGTCTCCTTTCTGCGATTCCTAACCTATGAAAAAAATCAATTCTTAATTCAGAACCTCTTAATAAAAGTGGCGAACGCAACCTCACTTCTGCGAACGTCACGGCCAAAATTGCGCGTAAAATATTTGTGTTGAAAACGCTTAAGCCTCCGAACGTAGAATGGAAACTAGAGGAACAAAATCTTACGGCTAAAGCTAGATATGAGTTACCCTTCAAGGTCACTATGGAAAATAAACTAAGATGTTTTCAATATAAGGTGGTACATAATATTCTACCAACTAATAGCAAACTTTACAAAATGAAGCTGAGAAAATCTCCAAGCTGTGATCGTTGTAACCACCCCCATGAAAATTTACTTCACCTTTTTTATGAATGCCCCAGTACTCAAATTTTTTGGCAAATGGCAATCAGTTGGTGGAATGAAAAGAGATCGGAAAATGTCACCTTAAACGCTACGGATATTTTATATGGCTATCACCCTGAATTAAATACTTGTCTAGCCCTCAATCATTATGTCATTTTTGCAAAATATCACATCTTTCTTTCGTGGTTAAACAAAGCCTCTCCCAGCTTTGAAATCTTCAGCTTGTTACTTAATGAAAAGATCCTTTGTGAACGTACAATTGCTTTTAAAAATAACACACTGAGGAAATTCAGAGCAAAATGGACAACACTATGTGCATGAGCTGCACTAAATACGCTTGTCTCGAGGATGTGCCTCTTCTACTTTACTTTCCTTTTTCATTTCTATTTACGTCTTGCTTATTACTTATGATTTCTCTCTCTTGTATGTATACTAGCCCTGTTGAAAAAACAATGTATAGAAAAGTAAAAATTCTCTGTATTCTAGTTGTGTATGTATCTGTAGTGCTAGTTATGTGGCTGGCTGGCTCTATTGTATGTAAATAATTCAATAAATACATTACAAAAAAAAAAAAAAAAAAGAAATAACAAACACGAACACCCTTAGAGGTGCTGACATCATTTTACGGCTCTATCGTTCTATTTTGTAAACTACCGTAAAAGCAGACCGAGCGATTCAGCCAGTAACGTCTGGGCGACTTGGATCGGATGCCAGAGTTTCTCATGCCCAACAGGAAACGTTCTTGCCGGTTAACCTTTTTACACATCACACACCGTTTAACTATGGAGTCATTCAATGAATTACAAGAAAAGTCACAGTTTAGATCGTAGTAGTCAACCATCTTCATGAAATTGGAGTAAAACCTATTTTTTCTGCTATAATGAAGGTCGATTGAAATTTGTAAGGCTTGTTTAACTATAGAATCTTCATCTTTACCTTTCAAATAGTCTAGATAATTTAAAATCTTTTTATTTATATGAATGATCATGGGGAATTTATCGAGTTCAGCTCTACATGCAATGTTGGATGCTTTGTTGTGTACTTGTAAATAACGTTTACAGAATTGTAAATGGGTTTTCTCAATTGCAGAGCTATCCCAGGATTTGAAATCTGATTTAACAAAAGCACACAAACTTCACTGTTGTAGGTTAACATTGGTGAGATCATTGAGTCAAAAATCTTACATGCGAGTGAGGGCTTAAGACTGTTCAGATCCGTGTGCCGTCTTAAGCTGAAGAGCGCATGAAGAGCTTTTTGCCTAAGGTGTTCAAGCGAAAGTATAAAATTTCCGGAAAGATGTGATGCGAGTTCCTAGGTAAGTATAGTTTTGGACAACGTCGATTACATCATTGCCCATGCGGAAGTTATATTCACATTTTCGTGTGCATCGTTGATTTATCATTATTTTGGTTTTCTTAGCATTTATTCTAAGCATCCAAGAGTTGCAATATGAAGATAGTACGTTAAGGCAGTTTTGTAGTCCAAGTTTGGATCGCGATAATATTATCAAGTCATTTGCGTAAAGGAGTGAGTTGAGTCTCATGCCATTGGTAATACGAAAGGGTCTGATAAAACATTGTCAAATGAGAACGCTAGATCATTAAGGTATAAGTTAAAGAGCAGTGGACTTAAAATGCAGCCTCGCCGCACACCCAATGCGTATTTAAAAGATCGCGTTTTGTTATTTCTAATCCTAACAGCGCACGTAGACTTCGAGTCTGATAGACTTGAGAACTTTCCTTGGATATTGATTTTAGATAACTTATAGACAAGCCCATCATGCCAAACCGAATCAAAGGCTTTCCTAAAGTCTACAAAACACGCGTATATTTTCTCCTTGTAGCAATGGACATATTTATCTATTAATGTTCGAAGTGTAAGGACATGATCTGCTGTCCTATTATTTGCTAGAAAACCTTTTTGAGACTTGTGAAGTATAGTATCTAAGGTAGCGTGTGTAAGAAGTCTCTGATTGAGAATTGAGCAAAATAGTTTTCCAGTGCAACTGGAAATACAAATTCCACGGTAGTTTGATGGATCGCTTTTAGAACTACATTTAAAAATTGGTGTAATAAGAACATCACACCACGTTTGGGGCATAATTTCTAAGTCGAAGATCGTGTTAAATAGTTTTAGATAAACAGGAATTAATTCGTTTAGGCTAGATTTGATCATTTCGTTTTTGATTTTGTCTGAAAAAGACGATTTGTTGTTTTTGAGTTTTCTAGCTGCAGTGCGAATTTCATTTTCAGTGATGGCGTAATCCAAGGAGTAAGATAGTGTTGTAATATCTTCTGCATTCTGCAACTCATTGATGATTGCCTCATGTTGTTCATTAAGGGGTTCATTCGAGTGTAGAGATTGAAAGTGGGATATCCATTTCCTTCAGAAATTGGAGGGGTGTAGGTTTCCTTCATAGTGTCGTCTATTGACTTCAAACCGTGTAGCTCTAAATTTTTGCGACGAATCGTTTTCCCAAATAAACTGTTTTGGTAGAGGAGTCAAAGAATCATTTATATTCGTCTGGTTTGATGAATCATTATCTAAATGACGGTTAACCTTACGCCATGGTATTATTGGACTATGATCTGACAAACTGTTGGCTTCTTTCACTAAAAAAGATGTTATATTTTGTCATAAATTTTGGTTACACACGGAGTAATCAATAACACTGATTCCCGATTTACCATGAAATGTAGGTCTACCTAACGAGTCGCCATTAATTCTACCGTTCAAAATTCTTAAGTCCGTGCTCCTACAAATTTCCAAGAGTCGTTTTCCATGATTATTCAAATCATTATCGTTATTCAGATTATCGTTGTTCAAATCATTATCAAATCTTGTTGATGTCCAAACTCCAACGCTAACCCTAGCCCCAACCTAGCCCTAACTCTAACCTCTAACCTAACCCCAAGCCAAAAACTAACCCTAACCTTGGCAATAACCCTAGAATTGAGTTAAGGGTGGCCATTGCTTTTTGCTGATGATGTCAAATTCCCAGGTCACGTGGTGTCAAATGTTCCTATAACCCTTTGAGTCCTTAGTTATTGCAAATTTTTGTAGTAAACGTTTGGTGATAATTAGTCTGGAGCTCTAATCTTCTCCATGTAAGGAGTTGCGATGGAAATAACTGCAGTCTTGTGACACTGTGGGCTCGAACTAAGGTGTGACGTCACGCACATTAGCTGCCGTTGTTCGTTTACCGAGTCAACAACCTCGATTGTGATAAATTTGCCGCTTTATAAGTGTTTTTCGAGCCATTTTCCTTAACAAAATTCCCCAGGCCGGCTTCATTAAGCTGGAATGTGGATAAAACAATCCAGAGGTGAGAGACGGTTTCATGCTAAATGAGACGCCAAATATGCTTCGTAGGCAATATGGCAGTCGACAACTAAAGCTGTCTCTCTTGTCACTTTGTGGAAGGATTCCAGGACCTACCAAGGCAATTTGGGCTACTTTTGACTGGTAAAGAGTTCAATCGATGTCATATTTCCCTGGTAGTTGTGGGTGGCCAGGCACTTATTAAAGAAAAGAAAAAATTATAACATAGCGCGCGTGCTTGTGCTATGTAAGTCCTATTGAGAAGTATGAACAAAATCTTTATTTACGCACGCCGGTTAGTAAATAACATGGCGTGAGCATTTTTACCTGGCTGCAGAGTTGCCGTTCTGTTAAGTTGAAGTGCAGTTTTCCTTCTCTTTAAAATATGGAAGAAACCAGCGAAGAACTGCCCAATTTTTCTATCAGCTTTGATCCAATAAGCAGCAAAAATAAAGCCGAAAAAAAAAAAAAAAAACTCTCAAGTTGCGCGTTTCGCAAATTTGTCAGAAGACCAGCTGCAGCAAATTATGGCCGAAAGCCATTCACTGGCTGGGGGAACCAAAAAAGTCACCAATTGGTCATTAACAACATTCAAAGGTAAAATTTCCGTTTTTATTGTTGTTTTTTAAATTTGTTTAGCCTGGGGAATTAAGTATACAGTTGTTAATTGGGAATTTACCTTGCACATTACAATACACGACCATCCACTTCACAGCTACGCAACTGTAGTGATGTCCTATCAAGAAGCTTCAACACTGGCAATGTTAGCAGCCAACCTGAGTCTTCTGCTGCAGCCATAAGTGTTCGTCAGAATAACAGGGCGGTGGTTGCCTTTGAGAAAACTGCAAGTTTCCTGCAGTCTGTCTTCTCCAATTGCACCGTGCACGGCAGCGTAAACATTATTTTGAACAATCAGGATTCTTGATAAATTCGGGTCTTTGACTTTTAAAGCCTTCTTTAGTAACACTTAAGTTCATTTGGCTTTGATTTTCTCCATTTTCCCGGAATATTTTGAGCTTTTCATTCACAGTTATCGGTTAACATGGTTAATTGCATCAAATGTCCTCGCTCAAACCAAAGTATAAATTGTGGCATGTTTTTGACCAGCCAGTAGGGACGTTTGTTTAGTGTTTTCGTGCGTTGTGAGAATTTTGGACTCTATCGCAATAAAAAGCTTATTCGCTCAGATCCTTCTTCTCGCTATGTTATAAAAGAATTTGCTCATGCTTTTAGCTGTGCGTATATCGAGTTGTGGATGCTCTTGGCAAGTTTGGAGATCACTCAAAACGCTAGAGTTGCTCTCGGCTGCGCCTCGAGCTACTCTTACGCATTTGTCGTGCTCTCCAAACTTCCCGCCTGCATCCACAACTCGATATATGCACGCTAAGCATGAACAAATTCTTAACTTTGAAATAGGAAATGGTAGGCTTCTATGCCCGTGGAATAGTTGAATCTCCCAGAATTCTTTTGGGGCGTGAAAAAGGCAGCTTGAGATACGCGAGACTGGCTCCAATAAAATGGCTAAAGCATGGTTCGCAGAAATAGTGAGAGGACAATTTCCATCCAGATACCAGGGTCTGACCTTAAGGTTCGCTGTAAATGTATAATTTTGATTTTTGGGCAATGTTTCTCTTATTAAAAGGTTGACAACGAAAATGTGTAATTTTTGATGCTGTTCTTTGGTCAAAAGAATGGTATTTTGAGGTTTGTTGCCAAACAAACAGTGCTATGCAGCAAAAATCGGGTATTGTAGTCGGTATTTTTTGGCTGTAATAGTTGTAAAAGACACCAATTGGTGCTATTCACACATTATTATGACGTTCTGACATTATTTAAACAAGAATAAATGTATGTATGTATTTTCCACGCATATATGCGTGGATGGGATGTAAAGGGTTAAGATATGATTAAAATATTTTTTACGAAGCAACTGACCATTTGCAACAGTTTCAGAAGTGAAGCTTCCACGTTCTACTCGGCTAGTTTCATCGAATTCAGTCAACTTTGCCCCGATTTCCTCTTTCTCTGGATTCCTTTCTTTCACCATTTTTCGTTAAATAAAACAATAAAACAATTATTCTACTCGGGCTTTCTGAATCTGAAATAATGAAAACCAATTATCATTTCATAACCGCCGCAGCCTGATAAACTCTCAGTAAATAAACGCCCCCTTTTCTATTTGACTTAGAAACACGAGGTTTTCAATGCAATTGCTTCGTCCTTTCTTTCTTTCTCCGGAAGTAAGCGACCTGAATTCAGCTATTGCGATTTAGACAAGGGTATTTATGGTGAGCATTGATTTGCAATTTGCATCGTGATAGCTGATTCGAGCAACCTCGTTCCCAGGGTCACTCTCTCGCTCCGGGGGCGGGAAGAGGAGAGGCCCTGGAAACGAGGTTTGCAATTCGGGCTGCCCTTAAGGCTGCGCCGTCATCAGCTATCGCGCGATAGAAATCTCAAGCTGATAATCTAATTGTTAATTTTCTCAGGCGATGAAAACAGCACTAGCTTCAAGTCCAATCCACCATGCTTTTAATAATCAATACCAAGAGACCTTGTGCGGGTAGATATGTCATGTAAGCCACACTGAAAGGTATTTTGTGTGCATCACAGACAACTTCTTGAATTTGTTATTTTTATTTTGGCTGTAGAAATCTGTGGAAATAGGAATGCGGATATTTTTGAGCGAGGAAATGGATTTATCAGGACTTTCTCCGTTGCCAATAAAGCTTTTCTTTTTCATTTAGACTCTTTGCACTAGTGTCAATAACAAAACAGCTTAGAGGCAACAAGTCTGTTATTTCCATTTTTTTCTCTTATTTAGTCGTATTTAGCCATAAATACCTCATCCACCACCCCAAATCTAAGCGTTAGATCCCCTGGGAGTGTCTATTAATTAAACACAGTGGATCTGTTTATCAGGAAGATCGGTCGGACGGACAAAGTGCAACCTTAATGGCACACTGTTTTTTTTTTACCAGCGGAGACACTCACTGTAAAAATGGGGACATAATGCTGGGGTCATACGGTGATGATTAAGCATCCTACAGTCTGTGTCCGAAATACTCCTTTGACAGTATTATTCCTTCTTGCTACAAACCTAGGCCAAGCAACGCCTGTATGTGTATTTGAACATTGTAGCCCAGAATATAAAGCCGATGAACAGAAAAGAGCTAGACAACGTTCTTGACACTAATCAATTTTATTTACCAATAACTATTCCTTGGGTTGTCAACACAAAGCCGAACAAGACATCATACGAAACTCATTCGAACAATCCCTTGCGGCATTTCCTGAACGCTCTATAGCACCTTGCAAGCCTTAACGGGTTCCTCCTGCTTCTCACCACGCACAATGCAAGCCTTCTTTTACACCCCGTCTACGATAAGAGAGAAAAAAAAGTCAAGAAATTACTCGGGAAAAAATTTCTGCGGCCTTGCACATGTCGAGACTCCGAACGTTTCCTTGACAAGTGAAGGATCAAGGAGGTCACAGACATACAGACCGTGCGACGCCAAAACTATGCTTTGTCATAGGCATAGAGCGGTTCTTAACTGAGTGTCGTAAAACCAAAACTACTGTAATTACACTGGCCAATCACAACAAATGCAAACAAGTCGATGAACACGTAATATGTAACTGGTACCAAGCGCTGGGAAATGCATGCTTGCAAGGCGAGATTCCCTCTTTTTGGTTGCGAAAGTGGGGCGAGTTTTGTCGATGAATCACAGAGCGAAGTAAAGTAAAACATAAGAAAACGCAAACTACTTTCCACGCTCAATCGAAAACCGCTCAAAGGGATCAGAAATTGCACCGCATTGCAGGTAAGGGTTTGTATCGCTTCCAAAATAATCTGTATGATACAGAAATAAATCATACATGAACTGCAGAAATGAAATCAAATGAAGAATGATCATCGCAGTTGTGAACGTAATTTATGCAATTGCGAAAGGAAGCCTGAAGTTGAAGTCCTGAATTTTTTCAGGCTTCTTTTGGCAATTATAAAATTGCGTTCACAACTGCGATGATCATTCTTCATTTGATTTCATTTCCGCAGTTCATGTATGATTTATTTCATATACGCATTCACACTCATTTCTTTCACGGGAACATATGAACCCACAATTCACCTGTTCACAACGTCAGTGGCTTTATAGCTCAGTTGGTTAGAGCATCGCACCGGTAATCGCGAGGTCACGGGTTCAAACCCTGTTGAAGTCCTGAATTTTTTTTTAGGCTTCTTTTCGCAATTGCATAAATTGCGTTCACAACTGCGATGATCATTCTTCTTTTGATTTTATTTCCGCAGTTCATGTATTACTTATTTCATATACGCATTCACACTCATTTCTTTCACGGGAACATATGAACCCACAATTGACCTGCTCACAACGTCAGTGGCTTCATAGCTCAGTTGGTTAGAGCATCGCACCGGTAATTGTTAGGTCACGGGTTCAAACCCTGTTGAAGTCCTGAATTTTTTTTTCAGGCTTCTTTTCGCAATTGCATAAATTGCGTTCACAACTGCGATGATCATTCTTCATTTGAATCTTTGTATTGTTTGCTATTGTTTTCTTGGTGGCTTGGCTTGAGCAAAGTGTTATATAAGCTTAAGTTCAACGGCTCCGCTTTCGATTTCGTCGGTAACTCCCTTCTCTAGACATCACTTTCTCAAAAAACACAGCCAAAAAGCAGTGTTTTCCGCGCTGTGCTCGTTTTTAATGCTGTTTTCAGCTCCTCTCCGAAAGAAAACATTCTCAAAACGTCGGCCATTTTTTTATGTTTTCACAATTTTCAACGCGGTTCAAACTTACCGCGAACTTGTTGCTATAGAAACAGCTACGATTTGATTGGCTAATTCAAATTTCTATTGTCTCTAAACCAATCAAAATACATTTGTAATTGCACTGTGTTACAACTTTACACTGGTGTTACACGTTTTTGCACTGTGTCACAGCAAAATTGCACTGTTTTTTTAGCCAATTAGAATTGAGTAAGTTTTTTGAGTATATTATTACTATTGTTATTTGCCAATGTGATATCTTATGACACTGACAGGGAAATTTCTCCATAATACATTAATAATAAATAGTTCAATTCAAAGAGAAAGTACGAGTGATATTTCATGCTGATATTCCGAAGAGAAAGTGATTTACCAAAAGAAAACCAAGGGCCATCGTGCATTTAAAAGAGTTACATTAGCTTAGAACTACGCAGTAAAGATTCGCAATGATAATGAACGCGAAATTTCTTGAATTCAACGGTTGATTTTCCTACCGGCTTTCCTCCGCGGCGTGCGTAGGCGTCGTTTTCGTTGTAGTCATTATCATCATCATCATCATCATCATCATCTTCGAGGGATTCGTCGTCGTCATCATCACTCAACTCTTTAGCGTCATCGTTAAGCTGGACATTCCCCTCGCTCTTCTCGCCATCTGCAAAATCTTCAGCCAAAGGGTTGGCGTACACTACAGTCGTTAGAACGACAAAAATTAGTGCAAGGATCAACTTCATGGTTCTGAATCCGGTGATGTCTTGTTTTCCGTATACGTGGAGGAACACGATGCAACTTTACCTCGAGCGAAATGGTGCAAATGTGGAACTTGCTGTTCTTTTTATGCAGACTTAAAGTGGGGATGGTTGGTAGTGATTGGCGTGAACGACAAATACAGCTGAGCGTGGGCAAATCTGAGGGCAATCAAGCAAAACAAATTCAATTTTGCGTTTGAAGTATGTTTTCACAGCTTTATTCTAACGTGCTTAGTCATTAGGCTTACGTGTCGATGGCAAGCGTGTTCCAAACATTTAGAATGAATTTTAAGCTAAATATATAAGTAACAGACTTATCTGCTATAAAAATCCTTTATTGTTTTAAAGAGATACTGATCTCTCCGTGGATATAAAGCCATCTTTATTTTCTGCTTGTTCTTGGCTTTAGTGAATTAGCTTTCATTGTGCAATTAAACAACCATGATAAAGTTGTCGGATGACTTTTCTTATTTATGTAATCATTTTTTTCCGAATTTAGAACGATTTTTCTGCGTGCTTTCTTGTGGTGAATTTTTGTGAGGGAAGCTAGAACTGCCAGTGCACAAAGTCTACGTTACCCTTGGCGGGCTTGCAACAGCAAAGGATGGCTGGAGTAAAAATCATTTACTGACGAAACACGTGTCACGGTTAAGTTCATACAAGATAGAATTCTCAAGTTGTTCAAACTCAATTGCAAGAGAAGATGGCCTTGCACCAACTCCGTCCCTTAAAATAGCTTTGTTAGTTTGGTTTTTACTTTTTCGACAAAAAAAATTTGGAATCTCTTTCTTTTAAACTAATGCTACCATGCCAAATCTTTAGTTTTTGCCTAAGAATATCTTAAATAACTTCAGAACGTGGGAAATATAAAGAGCAGGTCAAAAGGGTTATAAAGAACTTTATGAAACGCACATGGAAAACCAACAGACAGAAGTGTTTATTGATATAACTGACGATATATTTCGACATCTATGATCACGAAAATTTTACGGTTAAAGGAAACTTACAAAAATTGTTGTGTAAGGAATGGTTTAAAGTTTAGTGGTTTCTAAAAGGTTTTTAAATTAAAAAAGAAACTGTTTAGCATACGATTCTTTGGCAGCTGTATATTGACAGATAATGTATGTTGCGGCAAATGTCTCCCTTTGGTGACAGGCATCTTTCTTCTTCGTCGTCGTACGTTTCCCTAAATTTTTACTTTCATTTTTTAACATGTTTTAGCAGGATTTTGTCAACCAATTTTGGCTGTTGTTTTTATTAGCATTGAGATTCTTAAGAGGTTTTGGCATGTTTTCTTCATCCCGTAACTGGCTTTTAAATTGACTTTTAGTTTTTTAGTGCTGCTCTCATTTTTGCTTAGGGAACGTTCCCATGATGGGACGATTGTTCCTATTTGGAGTGGTCCTATAGTATGAAAAGGAACAAATTGTTGTGAAAGATAGGAACAAAGTGTTCATATGACATTCAGAGCTAAAAAGGAATCTTTTGTTCCGAATTTTAAACATTAAAAGCAACCTTTTGTTCCGAAATGAGTCGCTGAGGAACAAATGTTCCCATTGGTATTGTTCCTCTTTTTATCATTTTGGTCCGTTTTATTCGTTTGAGGAACAATTGTTCTCATTCGCGAGTTCCGTTTTGAATGAAATGTTCCTTTTTATTGACACGCGGAACAATTTGTTCCTAACAAGTAGTTCCCATTGATGTAAAATGGTTCCTATTAAGAAAATGACAGTTCCTTTGTACATGTTCTTCAACAGAACCATTCTTCTTTTCTTCTCATCTATGTTTTTATCGCTTTTTAATTGCATGGCGAAACGTTTGTCGTAGTGTTTTAAGTTTGACTCAACACGAAACAGAGTCAATAGCAGATTCTAACAGACTTCTCGAGGCGCTTTTTGAGTTGTCCGGGCAAGGTAAGGTTGAACACCATCACACCAACACCATACTAATGCCAACTTGGGTTTGTAAATTAACTCAAGAATAATGAAGAATGGCAAGCAGAGGTATACCTCAGTAAATTTGACCTTGCACAATGCAACCATTGTTGTAGGTATGCACAGTTTGCCCGGGCAGGCCCGCAACCATTTGGGATGTAACTCTCTGCTATGAATTGAGTACAATGGTAATAAGCTCGGGCAAGTAGGGACAAGTGCTGACAAGCTCCAAATTAAATGATAGCTCTATTGTTTGCCAATGGGTGTGATTGTTTCGTCGGTTTTTGCTAAGCGGTGCAAACAGAAGTCTGTTGGCTAAGCCAGTTCCTCTTTTTCAAGAATGAACAAGA
Organism: Pachyseris speciosa; assembly: GCA_016490735.1. Classification (NCBI taxonomy): domain Eukaryota; kingdom Metazoa; phylum Cnidaria; class Anthozoa; order Scleractinia; family Pachyseridae; genus Pachyseris; species Pachyseris speciosa. The sequence continues at coordinate 28,244 of JAEMWC010000164.1, read as the reverse complement.
AGGTCAAAGTCGATTGGTCTACAATTGATGGTGCATCGCCAAAACCAAAACGGCTTCACTTAGAAAAAGAAGATACGGACAGCTTGTTCCATTGTCCAATTCAAGTATGCGACCACGAAGGATTTCAAAGTCAGCGTGGATGCAGGAAACATGTCAATTCTAAGCACAGCTGGTTCTTTTATTTTGACGAAAAACCCGACCTGAGAGAACTTCAACATTCATTGCAAGTGCAGGACACTACGTTGTCAGAGACCACTACAAATGACTGTGAATCAAGCCGAAGGCAAAAACGTCGGTGGTGTCATAGTTGTTCCTTCATTTTCAGTCTCCGGCCAAATTGGCGAAGCATTCGCGAAATGGTTGACTGGTAGTGGAGGGGGTTGCAAGAAAGATTGCACAGCTCAACAACTAGTGAAGAGAAGCTTTAAATTTCTGAAATTTTGTTGTGAAAACGAGGAGGAATTGACGTTTGAAGTAATAGACTACAGTCTGTGCTCGCCAAATCTCTTGTTCAAGTTCATAGACTACTTGCAAGACGAGTGCAAACTCAGACATGGTGGGCGATTGGGCTACATAGACGCAATTTCCGAACTAATGGACTTTAGAAAAATCAATGGGGCATCCGACGCAGTTCTGCGAAACCTATCTGCTACTGAGTTGTACCTTAAGAGAGCTCGAAAGACAGTGGCAAAAATGATGAGATTGCAGTGGACCCGAGAGCTGGACATCGACACATTAGAAGCCGGAGGTCACTGGGCGACAATGGAGGAATTGGTGCAAGTAGTGACATTTCACCTGCCACGTTACGGAAACATCGTAAAGACGTGTAAAAGCAATCCAGGTCAAGTGAACCCAACCGACTTAACATTTGCCACGAGATTTGTGTCGGTGTACTTGTTCATCAAAGTAAAGGGGTCGCGTCCTATGACTTATCAGCACTTGACAGTCGACATGGTTAGAGCAGCGAAGGAGAACGGGGGATTTATTGACCAGAAAAAGTTCAAGACTGCCAGCAAATACGGATTTGACTCCTTGATTCTAACCGATGCAAGCGTGCAGGTGCTCGATAGCTACATCAACTTCGTGAGGCCATTGCTAACACCCCAGTGCGAGTTCGTTCTTGTCACGAGAAATGGAGGCCAACACAGCAAATTGGGCGACATCATGAGTAAACTAGTTTTTGACGCAACCGGAAAGTACATTCATCCGACGCGCTATCGTCAAATCGTCGAAACGCAAAGCCTCAATCAGCTCACTAGCAAAGAGCAAAGGATTCTGTCGGAAGATCAGAAACACAGCTCGGCCGTCGCCAAAGTTCACTATCAAAAGCAAAGGTCGCGCGAAGTTGCTGTGAAGACTCACGAGTGTCTGCAAAAGCTACAAGGTACCAAAGGCTCTGAGTTGGATAAGGAGGTGAGCGCGAGGTTTAGCGATGCAACTTCAAGTTGTGCAGCACTGGCTGAAACTACAGAACCGAAAAGCGTGCCCCCTAAGAGGGATGCCCCACCGACAAACCGATTGCAAGTCCAAAGAAGTCATCGCCGCGTGTTGAAATTTACGGCGGATGAAGACCATTTTCTCGAGAAAGGGATGAATAAACACGGATTTGGACAGTGGACAGCTATTCTAAGAGATCCTGATTTGAAGTTTCAAAACGGAAGAACGGCGGGTTCTCTGAAGAAAAGGGCTGCAATCAAATTTCCGTAAGGACAATGCACCGAGATACGTCTGTTTTGGATATCTGTTCCTCAGAAAGCTCCTTTGCCATTCAGTAAAATATAGACCACAATACTGTTGCCGTTATTTATATATATATATATATATATATATATATATATATATATATATATATATATATCTAGCTGGATTTTTCAAAACAGGGTCAGTCATTTGTGATTTTCACCGCCGATTCCGGTGGAACTTGCTGCCTCCGGGCAGCAAGTTTCGGGGTAATGCGGCCGATGAATTTTGAGGGGGGGGTTCCGTCAAGGCGGGTGGCAGGGCACTCAAGAGGGACAGGGCTACAAGACCATCTGCATTTGAGCTGGCCAGCTCTTAAAGCAGGGGGGATAGGCCAGCTCAAACTTTGGCCTTGTGATGTTGGTTTTTCTATTGTTAATTAATTTTCTGACTTTTTTGCCTGCAGGACTGCAGCTGCATGAATGGCTGAGTGTTGGGAATTTTGACCAACAGGCACACCGGGCTGGCAGGCCTGCAACAAAGGCATGAGCTGGTAAGAATTGAATCTATCTGCAAGCAAAGTCCAGGCATTTTCCTGGCCATTTTACAAAAACTCAAGTTCTGGAGTCTAGCCCGGTTTTGAAAAGGTCAGCTATATAGCTCCAGGGAATGAGGGGCCAACTGGGGCAATTTTAGTGCCGGTGAGCTCAGCTGATGACAGTGAGCTCCCCGAGCCCCTTGAAACTGCAAAGGGGTCGATTTGGCTAAGACATCTAGCTGGATTTTTCAAAACAGGGTCAGTCATTTGTGATTTTCACCGCCGATTCCGGTGGAACTTGCTGCCTCCGGGCAGCAAGTTTCGGGGTAATGCGGCCGATGAATTTTGAGGGGGGGTTCCGTCAAGGCGGGTGGCAGGGCACTCAAGAGGGACAGGGCTACAAGACCATCTGCATTTGAGCTGGCCAGCTCTTAAAGCAGGGGGATAGGCCAGCTCCAACAAAGGCATGAGCTGGTAAGAATTGAATCTATCTGCAAGCAAAGTCCAGGCATTTTCCTGGCCATTTTACAAAAACTCAAGTTCTGGAGTCTAGCCCGGTTTTGAAAAGGTCAGCTATATATATATATATATATATATATATATATGCAGTTCTTTATTGCATGCTTTGAGAAATGGTAAGAACTTGGAAAGAAACAATGTGCCTAGGTTAAACTACATCTCACATGAAATCGCAAGGTCAATTTGTGACACAAATGCTAACTTTGTTCACTGTCGTTTACTGTTGACTCGGAGAGAAAAAGTGGGTTATTTTTCCTCTCTTGGGCACTGGTGTACTGGTTGACCCACTTCGTCGTTTCAGAGGTTTTCTTTTCAGAGGCTGACTGGATGAGCGGCGATACGCTTTGGGCGACGTCGAAGGTGTTATGAAGATCTCCGCCTCGGCTTCATCTTCCATCTCTTCACAAGGATAGGGTAGGGGGCACCAGATGCTGTTCACGCGTTGCGCTTGAGACGAGGAGACCCACTGCATTTGGTAATCGCAAACACAGCTGTGTTGGCTCTTTACAAACTGTGAACAATGAGCCATCAATCAAATGTATCACTGCCACAACTGGTTTTAGAATTCCTTTTTTTCCTTCCACATCAAGTGTAGTCAAGTATAGGCATTCTTTGTACAATCACCGCAAGCAGTTAAGCAGTTTGTAGATGTTTTTTTTTATGACATTTTTTTATTCTGTGTAAAGCCCTTTGTTAGTTTTGTTTAGAATATAGAAAAAAGGGTATCTTTCGGTTGGTATGTCATTGTGGATAACGTCTCCTTGGCAAAATGTTTTCTGATAAAGAATCCCGGAAAAGCTTGCAGCGCAAACAAAACATACATACCGGCAGATGATCAACGCCTTAAAAGCATGTCATTTTAATAATTTAGCAGCGAGCAAGCAAAACCAAGAATGAACGAAAACCTTAGGGACACTTGGAAATATCAAGGAGCTACTTGGCAGGACAATTAATTTGTATAACAAAAATGTAATTAGACAGCTGTCCCCGGTTTATCCGTCATATCCGTGACACTATAAAGAACTCACGCTAAATGAAAAGAGCAAAAAGGAATATCAACTGAAACAAGCTCAAAGTACTGTTCCTCGCTATCTCCGTAGTATCCGTCACACTAAAGCCATAATTGGATTTACAGTCAAATCACAGAAGTCAAAAGATCTTAAGTATAACGGGGATAGCGGAGACGACGGGGAAGGACTTACAGCACATCACATCTGCTTCAAGGAATATTAAAAAGATGAAAAATACAACGGAGATAACGGATACGGCGGGGACAGAACTTACAGTACTACTACTAAAACTACAACAACAACTACTACCACTACTACTACTACTACTACTACTACTACTACTACTACTACTACTACTACTACTACTACTACTACTACTACTACTACTACTACTATTACTACTACTATTACTACTACTACTACTACTACTACCAATAATAATAATAACAATAATAATAGTAATAATAATATTATTATTATATTAATAATAATAATAATAATATCATTATTATTATTATTATTATTATTATTATTAGAAGTAGTAGCAGTAGTAGTAGTAGTAGTACTACTACTACTACTGTAAGTTCTGTTCCGCCGTATCCGCTATCTCCGTTGTCTTTTATATATTCCTTGAAGCAGATCTGATGTACTGTAAGTCCTTCCCCGTTGTATCCGCCATCCCCGTTATACTTAAGATCTCTTGACTACTGTGATATAACTGTATCTCCAATTTCATCTTTAGTGTGACGGGTACAACGGAGATAGCGGGGAAGAGTACTTTGAGCTCATTTCATCCGTTATACTTGAGGTCTTTTGACTACTGTGATATGACTGGAAATCCAATTGTTTGTTTAGTGTGACGGATACAACGGAGACAGCGGGGAATAGTACCTTGAGCTTGTTTCAGTTGATATTGCTATTTGCGGTTTTCATTTACTTTTTTCCCCTGTGCATCTATGATCTATTTCTTACTTAAACTAATCTGATCTATACAATTGTATAACTTCAACGGGTATAACGGTTATGCTGGGAACAAAATTCATATATTTGTATCATGAAACAAGATCGCTTTAAGATAACCATTGTTTTGCTGATATAAATTTAAGACCAACTCCTCTTAATAGTTCTAAATGAGCAAGTGTGCCTTTTCATAGCTGTTCCTCTTAAGAGGAACGCTTATGAGTATAAAACATCCAGTTTGAGTGGTTTGGGGGTGACAAAAAGGGAAAACATAATCTTTGGAATTGTTCTACATAAAACTTCACGAAAACAAAGTTATGGAGGTAATTGCGTGGCACTTAGGAATATCTTTGAGTTTTTAAAATCGGGAACAAGGAAGTTAGGGAAACGATCTTCTACGTTTCCCTAAATTTTTACTTTCATGTTTTTACATGTCTTAGCAGGATTTTGTCAACCCAATTTTGGCCGTTGTTTTTATTCGGCATTGAGATTCTTAAGAGGCTTTGGCATGTTTTCTTCATCCCTTTACTGGCTTTTAAATTGACTTTTAGTTTTTTGGTGCTGTTCTCATTTTTGCTTAGGGAACGTTCCCATGATGGGACGATTGTTCCCATTTGGAGTGGTCCTATAGTATGAAAAGGAACAAATTGTTGTGAAAAATAGGAACAAGGTGTTCATTTAGAGCTAAAAAAGGAATCTTTTGTTCCGAATTTCGAACATTGAAAGGAACCTTTTGTTCCGAAATGAGTCGCTGAGGAACAAATGTTCCCATTGGTATTGTTCCTCTTTTTATGATTTTGGTCCGTTTTATTCATTTGAGGAACAATTGTTCTCGTTCGCGAGTTCCGTTTTGACTGAAATGTTCCTTTTTATTGTCACGCGGAACAATTTGTTCCTAACAATTAGTTCCCATTGATGTAAAATGGTTCCTATTAAGAAAATGACAGTTCCTTTGTACATGTTCTTCAACAGAACCATTCTTCTTTTCTTGCCATCCACGTTTTTGTCGCTTTTTAATTGCATGGCGAAGCGTTTGTTGTAGTGTTTTAAGTTTGACTCAACACGAAACAGAGTCAATAGCAGATTCTAACAGACTTTTCGAGGCGCTTCTTGACTTGTCCGGGCAAGGTAAGGTCGAAGACCATCACACCAACGCCATACTAATGCCAACTTGGGTTTGTACATTAACCCAAGAATAATGAAGAATGGCAAGCAGAGGCATACCTCAGTACATTTCAACTCGCACAATGCAACCATTGTTGTAGGTATGCACAGGCTTGCCCGGGCAAGGCCGAACCCATTTGGGATGTAACTCCCTGCTATGAATTTAAGTACAATGGTAATAAGCTCGGGCAAGTAGGGACAAGTGCCGACAAGCTCCAAATTAAATGATGGCTCTATTGTTTGCCAATGGGTGTGATTGTTTGGTCGGTTTTTGCTAAGCGGTGCAAACAGAATTCTGTTGGCTGAATCAGTTCTTCTTTTCCAAGAATGAACAAGAAGGTCAAAGTCGACTGGTCTACGATTGATGGCGCATCGCCCAAACCAAAACGGCTTCACTTAGAAAAAGAAGATACGGACAGCTTGTATCATTGTCCAATTCAGGTATGCGAACACGAAGGATTTCAAAGTCAGCGTGGATGCAGGAAACACGTCAATTCTAAGCACAGCTGGTTCTTATATTTTGACGAAAAACCCGACCTGACAGAACTTCGACATTCATCGCAAGTGCTCGACACTAGGTCGTCAAAGACCACTACAGATGACTGTGAATCAAGCCGAACGCCAAAACACGGTGTCGTTGTTGTACCTTCATTTTCAGTCTCTGGTCAAATTGGCGAAGCATTCGCGAACTGGTTGACTGGTAGTGGTGGGGGTTGCAAGAAAGATCGCACAGCTCAACAGATAGTGAAGAGAAGCTTTAAATTTCTGAAATTTTGTTGCGAAGACGAGGAAGAATTGACGTTTGAAGTGATAGACTACAGTCTGTGCTCGCCAAATCTCTTGTTCAAATTCGTAGACTACTTGCAAGACGAGTGCAAACTCGGACATGGTGGGCGATTGGGCTACATAGACGCAATTTCCGAACTAATGGACTTTAGAAAAATCAATGGGGCATCCTACGCAGTTCTGCGAAACCTATCTGCTACCGAGTTGTACCTCAAGAGAGCTCGAAAGACGGTGGCAAAAATGATGAGATTGCAGTGGACCCGAGAACTGGACATCGACACGCTGGAAGCTCGAGGCCACTGGGCGACAATGGAGGAATTGCTGCAAGTGGTGACATTTCACTTGCCGCGTTACGAAAGCGTCGTAAAGACGTGCAAGAGCAATCCGGGCCAAGTGAACCCGTCCGACTTGACATTTGCCACGAGATTTGTGTCGATGTACTTGTTCATCAAAGTGAAGGGGTCGCGCCCCATGACTTATCAGTACCTGACAGTCGACATGGTTAGGGCAGCGAACGAGAACGGGGGATTTATCGACCAGAAAAAGTTCAAGACTGCCAGCAAATACGGGTTTGACTCCTTGATTCTGACCGATGCAAGCGTGCAGGTGCTCGACAGTTACATCAATTTCGTGAGGCCATTGCTAAAACCCCAGTGCGAGTTCGTTCTGGTCACGAGAAACGGAGGCCAACACGGCAAGCTGGGCGACGTCATGAGTAAACTAGTGTTTGACGCAATCGGAAAGTACGTTCACCCGACGCGCTATCGTCAAATCGTGGAGACGCAAAGCCTCAATCAGCTCACGAGCAAAGAGCAGAGCATTTTGTCGGAGGATCAGAAACACAGCTCGGCCGTCGCCAAAGTTCACTATCAAAAGCAAAGATCGCGCGAAGTTGCTGTGAGGGCTCACGAGTGTCTGCAAAAGTTGCAAGGTACCAAAGGCTCTGAGGTGGACGAGGAGGTCAACAAGAGGTTTAGCCATTCAACTTTGAGCCTTGCAGCACCGACCGAAAGCACAGAATCAAAAAGCGCGCCCCCTCAGAGGGATGCCCCACCGACAAACCGATTGCGAATCCAAAGAAGCCATCGTCGGCTGTTGAAATTTACGGCGGACGAAGACGAGTTTCTAAAGAAGGGCATCGATAAGCACGGATTTGGACAATGGACCGCTATTTTGAGAGATCCCGACTACAACTTTCGGGAAGGAAGAATGGCAGATTCTTTGAAGAAAAGGGCAGAATTGAAGCTCAAGGCTAAAGACTAGCAGCTCGATGAATTAAAACGATTTGCGGCGTAACGCGACCCCCACCCTCCACTCAAACAAATAGACAATGACGAAATAATAAAAATGCCAGTCGTCTTTGCACTTCATTTCTTTAATCTATCGACAAGCAATCAGAATTACATCATGTACTCGCGTGAGGTCAAACAATAAAACAACATTGCCCTCGTACGACTCTCTGGTTGAATGTCGTTTCCTTTCGTTTAACTCCTTTTGACTAGATCGCATCAATAAATTTACCGCGATAACGTGGACAGCTTTAATTTTGCTTGCTTTGGACTCGAAAAAAGCGCGTTGTCTTTCGTCGTTTTGCTTCAATCTACTTTTGACTTGCGCTAGAGAAATAATTGGTAATAGTGTTCCTGGGCGCCTTGGTTATGCGCTGACTACCGGAGGTTCTCTTCCGTTTCGCGCTGCAGCTTGCCCGGAGCAGTTCGTCAGAGATTTCGCAGTCGCCTCTCTCACGCATCGGCAGAGTACGAGTGCCTGGGACGGGAGTGACGAAGATTGTGTCGTCGTCCTCGTCGTCCGCATCCCCTCCTCCAGAACTTTGCGTGCTTTGAACCTTGAGTACCGGCAGCCTCTCCGAAACACTCGTGACCAGGTGATGCTGCTTTACGCTCAACAGACCCAGTGCCGAGCAGACGCGCTTCCGCTCGGCCAAGGCTTCAGCGGTACCATAAGTGCCCAGCGACATGTGATGATCTTTCAGTTTTTCCGACAGCGCTCGTATACAGGTCTTCATGTTGGTGCGAATCGTAGGGTCGGTGCTCGCTTGGAATCGGTCGCAGCACTCCTTGAGTTCCTTTTCCGTGGCCCGGAGCCAAGCGCCCTCGAATGCTTTGCTAGCAGCTTCTCGACGTGCCTGCTGTTGGGCTGCCTTCTGCGCCTGCTGATACTGCTGAAGGTCCCTCGCGACTGGACTAGGGATCGGTTCTTCGGGATCCGAAGAGACGAGTTCCGCGTTCTGGGTCGACACACCCTTGTTCCTTAGCAGGATTTTGCGCCGTTCGTGCTGTTCCCTTTTCAACGTCTCCGCTCTGCTCCTCTTGGTCCTCTCCGCCTGAATCATATGCATCACTTGCCTGTGACGAAGGGTCTCCGGTTGCAGCCCCCTGAGATGTTCTTCCAAGGACAGCATGACGTCGCCCGCCTGGCTGGCATCTGATTGGCTGTCGGAAACTTCCGTGGCGTCTTGAGAGCGTTGGCCTTCTGCGGCAGCTGGCTCGGTGTTTTCTGCCATGCCCTCATCCAGTGACAGCGCTTGTAGTGCTTCTTTCTCGCTCTGCCGCAAGATGCCGTCTTCGTAAAACGATCGCTCCTCGTCCGTTTCCGTTTCTGTTTCCGTTTCTTCTTCGTCGTCGGGCGCACGATGTCGTGCCTCCCTGGCCTTTGCTGTGGCCCAGACCAGACAATCCATGGGGTGCTTTTTCAACCAAGTGGAAGCACTCCTTCTGGGGTTCGCCAAACTCTTGAACTGGTATGTCCTTAGTCTTCTCTCCATCGCTGGTTGATCGGACGGTCCAAAGTTGAACCTTCTCTGACTCGTTATCAACATGGGACAGCGATTTATGAACGACTTTGCCCTCTGATACTTTACGTCGTGGGCAGAATAACCACCCTGTGTCAACGTCTTCCAGTCGTCTATCTCGAGGGTTGACTCCGTAGCCTCATCCAGGAATATCACCTCCGTGAACGGTGTGATCATCGACTTGTTAAAAGCGCGCTGTTTGGTAACCGTGGCTACGTTCCCGTGATGTACGAGGCTGAGGATCGGGAAAAATAAGCTAGTCTTACCGCTGTTCGCGTCTCCGACCAGGCACGGCACCTTGTCCTTGTGCTTTTTCTTGTTGTAGTTGAGCAGCTTGAGGAAGTCTTCGCAGAATCTGCGTACGTCGTCTGGACTGAGACTGTTCTCCAAAATCTCGCGAAAGTATTTTGCGTCTGGTACTTGGTTTGGCTCGTACGGGCAGAATGCTCGAGGTGACACTTTACCAATTTGGTGTTCTTCGATGGCATCCTCCACGAATTTCCCTTTCTTCAATGACCAGCAAACGCCTCTGCTCACTTCAATGAGATCGTAATCGACGGTCAATGGTCGAAACAGCTCACAGTAAGGATCCGATAACAGCTCGATGACTCTCTTCATCTGCGGAAGTATCCTCGACTTAAAGCGTTCGTTGGTGGCCAGGGTGTTCACAAAAACCCTTGCCTCGCACTTGTATGAGAAAGTGAACATGGACCTGGCGTCTCTCTTATAGATCTTTCCCCTGTAAGTACCATAGTCAAGCTTTCCCATAGCAATCGCTATATCGTTAACGAGGATGGCAAGTTTATTGGAGAGCATCTTTTCTTCGTCGCAAGAAAGCTGGCTGGTGGACGCTTGGGACGTTGCCATGTCGTTCGCGAAGCCGAATTTGTCCAGTTGTAGCTTAGCCACGGTCAGACGTTCGATTGCACTCAGTAAAGATGCGTGAAATTTCTGATTAACCAGGGTCACTCGCACCACGTTTTCACTGCCGCAATCGTCCAGTTCTTGGGTACCGAACACATCATCACCAACCACCTTCCTAACTTCTTCTTCGTAGCAGTGTTTGTACGAGGATCTTACAAGGTCTTTCACGAAAGGATTTTTGTGATCCTTTAGCACTTTGTAGAGTTCGCTTGTGGCCGGAGAGTCCGCACCCTCTTGGAATTGAACCTGAAAGGCATTAAATTCAGTATAGGAGATCGTTAGTGGCCACTTTGGAGAGAAATGACACTAAACTGTGTGTGCTTTCAAAAGACACACAAGGGAACCGTGGATATTATTCTTTTATGTCCCTCTAGTTTCGACTACAGTCAACTCTCCGCTAACGGACACTCTCGTGAGCGGACCGCTCTACTTACGGACACCTTTTTCAATTCCCCTTTTTACCTCCCAGTCAAACTCTGTATTTACATATTCCCGTAAGCGGACACTCCATGTAGAAAAATTGACACTTGGCAATGAAAGTTGTCTATAATTTGCAATTAATCCACAAAAAATACTCTATGACCTTTGTCAGAGCAACAAAACAGTGGAGATGGGTTTTGTCAACTCTCCATTTGTCCGCGGGAAAGAAAGCTGTCAAACGAAAACAAAAAAAAAAAACAAAAACAAAAACAAAAACAACAACAACAACAGTCCGACCTAAAAACAATGTACAATGTATACTGAATATTTCTTCTTTTTTTTTTTATTTTCGACCTTTAACATTTGACATCAATAAAGAGTTTCAGTTTGTGGCTATTTTTGGCTACCCAATTAAAACATGTAATTAACGCCCGCTAATTAAACTCTCACGTAAGCGACCGCCTATGGGAATAATTCTCGTAAGCGGACAGCTCTACTAACGAGCACTTCTCCAATTCCCGAGGGTGTCCGCTTACGAGAGAGTTGACTGTATTTGTTTGGCTGAGAGAGCGCTTGGATTATGTCAGAATTGGTAATCCATTCGAGAAAAATTATAACTGAAGAAAGTAACGTCGTTACCTGAGTCGCTGTGACATCCAGTCCGCAATTCAGCAGAGCCTTGTGTACTGAAATAGGGCTGGCAGGGGCTCCGTTAGTCGTTGTCAATGCGACCCAGTACGAGATTGCGGGGCAGAGCGATTTGTTGATATTTGTCAAGCTGCCTTCGAGCCATTGTTGAGTTATAGAACTGGGTATTTCATCGCCCGAACTGCTTGCATCATCAGTATCTTCCGTTATGCAACCACTTTTGTTTTCTTGGGTTGAAATAGCGCTGAAGAAAAACGCCACGTTCTGAATACCTGAAATAAAATAGAGTTTAAATGCGTCAAATGTTGAAACTGACCGCGTTCTTAAACTTTCCTCTGAAACCAGTATGTCGAAAGTAAACCTAACCTGAAATAGCACTGTCGCAAGAATCCCGTTTGGTGCAAATAGATGCCCACGCCCTTGGCAAGGCCCTGTCCTTCACTTTCCAAGCACATTTAGCGCTGATTATGCTACACCTTCCACTGATAACTGGCGTCAGATAACAAAGTGCTGCGCTCTTTATTGTTTCGCTGTTTAGCTGCCGGCAAGGTTTTCTGGCCCGTTGCATACTTCTCTCGTTCTGGCTTGAAGTGGTGCAAATGTAGTTTGGTTATGCTGTTTATATAGTGGATCAACGCGAAGAAATCTTGACGAATAAATTTGCAGACTTAGCCAATTCTTGCTTTTGTCTTCAAAGTGCTAATGAAGAACGGTGGAAGACGACTCATTACTTGTTTCTCTTGTTTTCAAATGCGATTTTTTGACGAGGAAGTGTTAGAACTGATGCAGTAATCAAATGAGAGCGAATAAGGGCTTTTCCTTATTTGCAGTTGTCAAATGAGAGTGAGTGAGGGCGTTTCTTCTTTGTCACATTCCTTTAGAAGTGGTGGATCGCTGTTGCCACATGCAGTAATACAATAACGCCCATCAGTGGTGTGATTTACCAGAAGAGCAGACTTCAATGAAAATGGTATGATTAAGAGGAATATTATGCCTGCACGGTGAGGTTGTTTCTTAAGAGAAATTGAAGCACACAGCCTGCTGACATTAGCAAAGTAACACTTGACCGACATAAGCCTGCTTTCTTGATCAAGATGGTCCTGTGAAAAAACGTGCGGCAAACGATGTAAACAAGGCTATTATTCTACCCAATCAATGGCGCTTGTTTTCCAAGAATAAGTCAAAGGAAAAACCGAGATGTATGCTGCATTTTTGTCACGATTCAGGATCAAACTTGTTGATAAAGTTCAGAAGTGATGCTATCGTCAAAGTTATTCACCACGGCTCTCTTTCGTTGTTTATTTGTTTGCTTTTTTGGCTTCTCTTGGCTGCCTTTTGCAGCATAAAACTAAATTCAATATGCCTGCTATCTCAATCAAAGTAATTCTGTGTTCGATAAGTGGTCGGCACAATAGCTGTAAAACAAAAAATAAAATTCTTTGTCACGCCTGTTTGTTGTTCAACAAACACAGCATCCATGCAAACAAAACCAGTATTTTCCGTACGCGCTGAAAAGATCTTTGACATAAAACAGAAGTTGTACCAAGACTTGACTGCTGGTGAAATTCATAGAGTAAACACAACTGAACACCTAAAAAATCTGACTTAAACATTTTATCCCAACAAGTAACCCAAGTTTCCTGTCTCCGAGAAATCCGTCTTTTCCGTATGTGCTCAAAAATGGTTTGACATAAAACAAGAGTTGTATCAAGACTTGACTGCTGGTGCAATTCATAGACTGAACACAACTGAATATCTAAAACATCTGACTTAAACTTTTCATCCCAACAAGTAACTCAGGTTTCATGTCTCCGAGAAATCCGAGAAATCCGTCTTTTCCGTATGCGCTGAAAATTTGATTGACATAAAACAAAAATTATATCTAGACTTGACTGCTGGTGCAATTCATAGAGTAAACACAACTGAACATCTAAAACATCTGCCTTAAACTTTTCATCCCAACAAGAAGCTCAAGTGTAATGTCTCCGAGAAATCCGAGAAATCCGTCTTTTCCGTGTGTGCTGAAAAGATGTTTGACATAAAACAAAACTTGTATCAAGACTTGACTGCTGGTGCAATTCATAGAGTAAACACACCTGAACATCTCAAACATCTGACTTAAACTTTTCATCCCAACAAGTAACTCAAGTGTAATGTCTCCGAGAAATCCGAGAAATCCGTCTTTTCCGTACGCGCTGAAAAGTTGATTTACATAAAACAAAAATTATATCTAGACTTGACTGCTGGTGGAATTCATAGAGTAAACACAAGTGAACACCTAAAACATCTGACTTAAACTTTTCATCCCAACAAGAAGCTCAAGTGTAATGTCTCCGAGAAATCCGAGAAATCCGTCTGTTCCGTGTGTGCTGAAAAGATGTTTGACATAATACACAAGTTGTATCAAGACTTGACTGCTGGTGGAATTCATAGAGTAAACACAACTGAACATCTAAGACATCTGACTTGAACTTTTCATCCCAACAAGTAACTCAAGTGTAATGTCTCCGAGAAATCCGAGAAATCCGTCTTTTCCGTATGCGCTGAAAAATTGTTTGACATAAAACTAAACTTGTACGAAGACTTGATTGCTGGTGCAATTCATAGAGTGAACACAAGACTTTTTTTTATAATGGCGGAAAAGGCGGATTTCACGGAAACATGAATGATTAATGTTTAAAACTTACAGGAATGACTGACTGCTGAATGAATTCATTCAGTGAGCCCAAACTTTTCCATGAAGGCGGAAAAGACGGAAAAGACGGATTTCCCGGAGATATGAATATATAATATTAATTTAATATATCTATATATATAATATAATACTTCTCTTTATTACTGTAAGTATCTATATATATATATATATATATATATATATATATATATATATATATATATATATATAAGATACTTACAGTAATAAAGAGAAGTATTATATTATATATATAGATATATTAAATTAACATTATATATTCATATCTCCGGGAAATCCGTCTTTTCCGTCTTTTCCGCCTTCATGGAAAAGTTTGTGCTCACTGAATGAATTCATTCAGCAGTCAGTCATTCCTGTAAGTTTTAAACATTAATCATTCATGTTTCCGTGAAATCCGCCTTTTCCGCCATCATAAAAAAAGTCTTGTGTTCACTCTATGAATTCCAGCAACAGTCAAGTCTTGATACAACTTTTGTTTTATGTCAAACAATTTTTCAGCGCATACGGAAAAGACGGATTTCTCGGATTTCTCGGAGACATTAAACTTGAGTTACTTGTTGGGATGAAAAGTTTAAGACAGATGTCTTAGATGTTCACTTGTGTTTACTCTATGAATTCCACCAGCAGTCAAGTCTTGATACAACTTGTGTTTTATGTCAAACATCTTTTCAGTGCATACGGAAAAGACGGATTTCTCGGAGACATTACACTTGAGCTTCTTGTTGGGATGAAAAGTTTAAGTCAGATGTTTTAGATGTTCAGTTGTGTTCACTCTATGAATTCCACCAGCACTCAAGTCTTGATACAACTTGTGTTTTATGTCAAACATCTTTTCAGTGCATACGGAAAAGACGGATTTCTCGGATTTCTCGGAGACATTACACTTGAGCTTCTTGTTGGGATGAAAAGTCTAAGACAGATGTTTTAGATGTTCAGTTGTGTTCACTCTATGAATTCCACCAGCAGTCAAGTCTTGATACAACTTGTGTTTTATGTCAAACATCTTTTCAGTGCATACGGAAAAGACGGATTTCCCGGAGACATTACACTTGAGTTACTTGTTGGGATGAAAAGCTTAAGTCAGATGTTTTAGATGTTCAGTTGTGTTCACTCTATGAATTCCACCAGCACTCAAGTCTAGATACAAGTTTTGTTTTATGTCAAACATCTTATCAGCACACACGGAAAAGACGGATTTCTCGGATTTCACGGAGACATTACACTTGAGCTTCTTGTTGGGATGAAAAGTTTAAGTCAGATGTTTTAGATGTTCACTTGTGTTTACTCTATGAATTCCACCAGCAGCCAAGTCTTCATACAACTTGTGATTTATGTCAAACATCTTTTCAGTGCATTCGGAAAAGACGGATTTCTCGGAGACATGAAACCTGAGTTACTTGTTGGGATGAAAAGTTTAAGTCAGATGTTTTTAGATGTTTAGTTGTCTTTACTCCATGAATTCAACCAGCAGTCAAGTCTTGATACAACTTATGTTTTATGTCAAACATCTTTTCAGCGCATACGGAAAAGACGGATTTCTCGGAGACATGAAACTTGAGTTACTGTTTGGCGTGAAAAGTTTAAGTCTGATGTTTTAGATGTTCAGTTCTTGATTTGTTATTAGTGCGGAAAAGTCGGATTTCACGGAAACGTCAATTTTTAATGTCCGTTTAGTTTTTCTGTAAGTACGCTTAAAAGGAACAAAGAAGTACGGGAAACGATCTTCTCCTTTTTCTTCTTCTTCTTCTTCTTCTTCTTCTTCTTCTTCTTCCTCTCTTCTTCTTCCTTTTTTTTTCTTTTAGAATTTAAAAGAACCAACTTTCGCTTGCAAGTATGGCCGAGTGCTGCGTCATCAAAGTTGTTTTTCAATACATACATCACATTATTTACCCTCGGATTTTAGAGTAGCTTGTGCAGCTAATATCTCCGAGCATTTAATCATCAGAGAGAGATAGACCATCACACCGGGAACTACGTCCCCTACTCTTTTCGAACAGTGGGTGGGTTCTTTTACGTCCCACAGAATCAATTATGAAGAGCTGTGAGACGGGGCCTACGGTTTGTCGTCTTTATTCGAGAAGACTAGAAAGTCTAACCATTCGCAGATGTTATTACAAAGGCAGCACTATCTCCTCAATTATTTAAAGACCCTGAGTGTTGGTCCGACCGGGGTTTGAACCACCTACCTCCGCACGCTAGTCCGGTGCTCTGCCACTGAGCTAACCGGTCGGCGGTCAATAGCTTTCAAGACTTAAAGGCCTTTTGCTTCCAAAATCACACGTTTCTCAAGCAAAGCCAATAATCTTCCGGCCCCCGCGTTGTTACAACGGCTGAGCTGTTACGAGCATGTGGGTGTACCTTCACCAATGATTTACCATTTGGATGATCTTTAAATGGCCTTAAAAATCTTTTTAGCCCTAATGTCAATATATATAGTCTTTTTCCAATCTCCCTATATAAAAAAAAAAGTGAGGAGAAGTTCTATGTTTAAGCATCAAACTGAAGATTCATATCTGCTGATGATTTCCTATGTTCTTGTATGCTGTAAGTGATATTCTAATATTGTAAGGAGAAGTTAGATGTGGATCACTTGAATTTTGATCTCTATCACAATAAAAAGCTTATTCGCTCAGATCCTTCTTCTCGCTATGTTATAAAAGAATTTGCTCATGCTTTTAGCTGTGCGTATATCGAGTTGTGGATGCTCTTGGCAAGTTTGGAGAGCACTCAAAAAGCTAGAGTTGCTCTCGGCTGCGCCTCGAGCTACTCTTACGCATTTGTCGTGCTCTCCAAACTTCCCGCCTGCATCCACAACTCGATATATGCACGCTAAGCATGAACAAATTCTTAACTTTGAAATAGGAAATGGTAGGCTTCTATGCCCGTGGAATAGTTGAATCTCCCAGAATTCTTTTGGGGCGTGAAAAAGGCAGCTTGAGATACGCGAGACTGGCTCCAATAAAATGGCTAAAGCATGGTTCGCAGAAATAGTGAGAGGACAATTTCCATCCAGATACCAGGGTCTGACCTTAAGGTTCGCTGTAAATGTATAATTTTGATTTTTAGGCAATGTTTCTCTTATTAAAAGGTTGACAACGAAAATGTGTAATTTTTGATGCTGTTCTTTGGTCAAAAGAATGGTATTTTGTGGTTTGTTGCCAAACAAACAGTGCTATGCAGCAAAAATCGGGTATTGTAGTCGGTATTTTTTGGCTGTAATAGTTGTAAAAGACACCAATTGGTGCTATTCACACATTATTATGACGTTCTGACATTATTTAAACAAGAAATAAATGTATGTATGTATTTTCCACGCATATATGCGTGGATGGGATGGAAAGGGTTAAGATATGATTAAAATATTTTTTACGAAGCCACTGACCATTTGCAACAGTTTCAGAAGTGAAGCTTCCACGTTCTACTCGGCTAGTTTCATCGAATTCAGTCAACTTTGCCCCGGTTTCCTCTTTCTCTGGATTCCTTTCTTTCACCATTTTTCGTTAAATAAAAGAATAAAACAATTATTCTACTCGGGATTTCTGGATCTGAAATAACGATAACCAATTATCATTTCATAACCGCCCCAGCCTGATAAACTCTCAGTAAATAAACGCCCCCTTTTCTATTTGTCTTAGAAACACGAGGTTTTTAATGCAATTGCTTGGTCCTTTCCTTCTTTCTTTCTACGGAAGTAAGCGACCTGAATTCATCTATTGCGATTTAGACAAGGGTATTTATGGTGAGCATTGATTTGCAATTTGCATCGTGATAGCTGATTCGAGCAACCTCGTTCCCAGGGTCACTCTCTCGCTCTGGGGGCGGGAAGAGGAGAGGCCCGGGAACGAGGTTTGCAATTCGGGCTGCCCTTAAGGCTGCGCCGTCATCAGCTATAACGCGATAGAAATCTCAAGCTCATAATCTAATTGTTAATTTTCTCAGGCGATGAAAACAGCACTAGCTTTTAATAATCAATACCAAGAGACCTTGTGCGGGTAGATATGTCATGTAAGCCACACTGAAAGGTATTTTGTGTGCATCACAGACAACTTCTTGAATTTTTTTTTTTTGGCTGTACAAATCTGTGGAAATAGGAATGCGGATATTTTTGAGCGAGGAAATGGATTTATCAGGACTTTCTCCGTTGCCAATAAAGCTTTTCTTTTTCATTTAGACTCTTTGCACTAGTGTCAATAACAAAACAACTTAGAGGCAACAAGTCTGTTATTTCCATTTTTTCTCTTATTTAGTCGTATTTAGCCCCAAATACCCTATCCACCACCCCAAAACTAAGCGTCCGATCCCCTGGGAGTGTCTATTAATTTAACACAGCGGATCTGTTTATCAGGAAGATCGGTCGGACGGACAAAGTGCAACCTTAATGGCACACTGTTTTTTTTACCAGCGGAGACACTCACTGTAAAAATGGGGACATAATGCTGGGGTCATACGGTGATGATTAAGCATCCTACGGTCTGTGTCCGAAATACTCCTTTGACAGTATTATTCCTTCTTGCTACAAACCTAGGCCAAACAACGCCTGTATGTGTATTTGAACATTGTAGCCCAGAATATAAAGCCGATGAACAGAAAAGAGCTAGACAACGTTCTTGACACTAATCAATTTTATTTACCAATAACCATTCCTTGGGTTGTCAACACAAAGCCGAACAAGACATCATACGAAACTCATTCGAACAATCCCTTGCGGCATTTCCTGAACGCTCTATAGCACCTTGCAAGCCTTAACGGGTTCCTCCTGCTTCTCACCACGCACAATGCAAGCCTTCTTTTACACCCCGTCTACGATAAGAGAGAAAAAAAAAGTCAAGAAATTACTCGGGAAAAAATTTCTGCGGCCTTGCACATGTCGGGACTCCGAACGTTTCCTTGACAAGTGAAGGATCAAGAAGGTCACAGACATACAGACCGTGCGACGCCAAAACTATCCTTTGTCATAGGCATAGAGCGGTTCTTAACTGAGTGTCGTAAAACCAAAACTACTGTAATTACACTGGCCAATCACAACAAATGCAAACAAGTCGATGAACACGTAATATGTAACTGGTACCAAGCGCTGGGAAATGCATGCGTGCAAGGCGAGATTCCCTCTTTTTGGTTGCGAAAGTGGGGCGAGTTTTGTCGATGAATCACAGAGCGAAGTAAAGTAAAACATAAGAAAACGCAAAACTACTTTCCACGCTCAATCGAAAACCGCTGAAAGGGATCAGAAATTGCACCGCATTGCAGGTAAGGGTTTGTATCGCTTCCAAAATAATCTGTATGATACAGAAATAAATCATACATGAACTGCGGAAATGAAATCAAATGAAGAATGATCATCGCAGTTGTGAACGCAATTTATGCAATTGCGAAAAGAAGCCTGAAGATGAAGTTCTGAATTTCTTCAGGCTTCTTTTCGCAATTGCATAAATTGCGTTCACAACTGCGATGATCATTCTTCATTTGATTTCATTTCCGCAGTTCATGTATGATTTATTTCATATACGCATTCACACTCATTTCTTTCACGGGAACATATGAACCCAAAATTGACCTGCTCCCAACGTCAGTGGCTTTATAAAATTTATAAAATTAGTTTATTAATAAAACTCTCTTGCAGTAAAAAGAACTGAATTATCGAGTATATTTACAATGTAAGGCAACCATTATCTAAAATATAATAATTTACAGTTATAACAATGATAGTAACAATTGAATCACTTAAAATATTTAAATGTAAAAAAGTCCTCCGCTTTCTTTGTCCTACAGACCTGCATGTTCCGGAAAAGATAATACTTTTGTGCTCTCTGCCTCAAGGTGTAGTTGGACGCGTCTAGGAGTGGGCTGGGAAGCAGGTGGTGCAGAGGATGGCTGGGGGACTTCATTTTCGCCATATATTTGTAGCACAAGTGTACTCTTCTATCATTCAACCTATCTAGTTTACCTAACTGTAAGGCATGAGCATATGACTCTGCCTCGGGGTAGATTATGTTAAGCGCCCTTTTTTGCACTCGCTCTATGGCTTCGGACAGGTAAGCAGGGATGCCCTGCCAGACTGGTAAAGCATACTCTAAAACTGGCCGAATTGTGCTAAGGTATATCCTCAAGATGTTGGGTTGGCTCACCCGGGCTCTGTGCAAAACTCTAAGGGAGTATAACTTCTTACAAGCTTTCTTAATAATGTAATCAACGTGACAGTTCCATTTCAGGTCATTGTCCATAATAACTTCTAAGATCTTATAGGTATTGACACGCTCGATGACATTGCCGCCAATTATTATCGGGTTAATGAGACAATTAGAGTTGCGTAAGAAATTAATATGCATTTCTTTACACTTGGTTGGGTTGAGTCTCATATTATGAGCAATGGCGAAATTGTGAATGTCTGAGGCCACAACATGAAGTAAGCTAGGGGAGTTCCTTGGAATTATTTCGAGAGCACTGGTATCATCGACGTATTTGATGCACAGCCGCCAGTCAGACAGCAGTTTATTTGTCATCACCGTAAAGAGGATCACACCCAATTTAGTTCCTTGGGGCACTCCTCCTTTTAGTGTTAACCAGTCTGACAGAGTTCTTCCGATTCTAACTGCTTGCTTCCGGTATGTCAAGAATGCCGCAATCCAAGATAAGAGGACTGGGTGAACTTCAAGATCTGCAAGTTCTTGCATCAATATTGAATGATCAATCAAATCAAACCCCAAAATCAAATCTGCGAAGAAAATCCGAGCCGACGCCTCACCACTATCAATTGCCTCGTAGATCGCTTGAAGCATATATATAAGGGCATCTGTCGTAGAATGCCCCTTACGGGAGAACTGACAAGGGTCGATCTTACCTTCCAACTGGGGTAGGAGTCTGGAACAGGTAAAGCCCTCCATAACTTTTGCCACGGTACAGGTAAGAGATATAGGTCGTAGATCTTGTTCAATAAGTCCGGGTGGAGACACTTTAGGGATAGGTGTAACAATAGACGATTTCAGAAGAGCTGGTATGTACCCTTCCCTTAGAGATTGGTTGTAAATGTCACAAACGAGGGGGCTAACTCCAAGGCAAAATCTGTCAGGAGCCGATTAGGTATGTTGTCAGGGCCAACTGCTTTCGATGTCTGAAGTGAGGACAAGGACTTGTATGCCTCATACTCTGAAATTAATAATTCATCAGGAACAGATAGCGGGGGCACTCCTTGGCACAGAGGTTGGAAATGGTCAGTCAATCCAACAAAATAGCTATTGATCTTATTTGCTAAACGCTTGATATCTGTGTCTTTATCAAGGAACTGATGGTACCACCCCTGCTCCTGCTCCTGGCCAGCTAGCTTCTATATTTCCCTCCACCATTTCGCGGGATTCACATGATCGATCTCAGCAACCTTTTTCTGATAGTAGTGGTGTTTTTCTGTTTTTATTGCACCTTGAACTTTATATCTCCAATGACGATAGGCACTTTATAGCTCAGTCCGTTAGAGCATCGCACCGGTAATCGCGAGGTCACGGGCTCCCCGTTGAAGTCCTGAATTTTTTTTTCAGGCTTCTTTTCGCAACTGCATAAATTGCGTTCACAACTGCGATGATCATTCTTCATTTGATTTCATTTCCGCAGTTTATGTATGATTTATTTCATATACGCATTCACACTCATTTCTTTCACGGGAACATATGAACCCACAATTGACCTGCTCCCAACGTCAGTGGCTTCATAGCTCAGTTGGTTAGAGCATCGCACCGGTAATCGCGAGGTCACGGGTTCAAACCCTGTTAAAGTCCTGAATTTTTTTTCAGGCTTCTTTTCGCAATTGCATAAATTGCGTTCACAACTGCGATGATCATTCTTCATTTGAATCTTTGTCTTGTTTGCTATTGTTTTCTTGGCGGCTTGGCTTGAGCAAAGTGTTATATAAGCTTAAGTTCAACGGCTCCGCTTTCGATTTCGTCGGTAATTCCCTTCTCTAGACATCACTTTCTCAAAAAACACAGCCAAAAAGCAGTGTTTTCCGCGCTGTGCTCGTTTTTAATGCTGTTTTCAGCTCCTCTGCGAAAGAAAACATTCTCAAAACGTCGCCATTTTTTTATGTTTTCACAATTTTTTAACGCGGTTCAAACTTACCGCGAACTTGTTGCTATAGAAACAGCTACGATTTGATTGGCTAATTCAAATTTCTACTGTCTCTAAACCAATCAAAATACATTTGTAATTGCACTGTGTTACAACTTTACACTGGTGTTACATGTTTTTGCACTGTGTCACAGCAAAACTGCACTGCTTTTTTAGCCAATTAGAATTGAGTAAGTTTTTTGAGTATATTATTACTATTGTTATTGGCCAATGGGATATCTTATGACACTGACAGGGAAATTTCTCCATAATACATTAATACTAAATAGTTCAATTCAAAGAGAAAGTACGAGTGATATTTCATGCTGATATTCCGAAGAGAAAGTGATTTACCAAAAGAAAACCAAGGGTCATCGTCATTTAAAAGAGTTACATTAGCTCAGAGCTACGCAGTAACGATTCGCAATGACAATTAACGCAAAATTTCTTGAATTCAACGGTTGATTTCCTACCGGCTTTCCTCCGCGGCGTGCGTAGGCGTCGTTTTCGTTGTAGTCATTATCATCATCATCATCATCATCTTCGAGGGATTCGTCGTCGTCATCATCACTCAACTCTTTAGCGTCATCGTTAAGCTGGACGTTCCCCTCGCTCTTCTCGCCATCTGCAAAATCTTCAGCCAAAGGGTTGGCGTACACTACAGTCGTCAGAACGACAAAAATTAGTGCAAGGATCAACTTCATGGTTCTGAATCCGGTGATGTCTTGTTTTCCGTATACGTGGAGGAACACGATGCAACTTTACCTCGAGCGAAATGGTGCAAATGTGGAACTTGCTGTTCTTTTTATGCAGACTTAAAGTGGGGATGGTTGGTAGTGATTGGCGTGAACGACAAATACAGCTGAGCGTGGGCAAATCTGAGGGCAATCAAGCAAAACAAATTCAATTTTGCGTTTGAAGTATGTTTTCACAGCTTTATTCTAACGTGCTTACGTGCTTACGTGTCGATGGCAAGCGTGTTCCATTTTTAGCCGAGAAGCAAACATTTAGAATAAATTTTAAGCTAAATAGCAAAGTAACAGACTTATCTGGTATAAAAAATATTTTATTGTTTTAAAGAGATACTGATCTCTCCGTAGATATAAAGCCATCTTTATTTTCTGCTTGTTTTTGGCGTCAGTGAATTAGCTTTATTGTGCAATTAAACAACCATGATAAAGTTGTCGGATGACTTTTCTTATTTATGTAATCATTTTTGACGAATTAAGAACGATTTTTCTGCGTGCTTTCTTGTGGTGAATTTTTGTGTTGGAAGCTAGAACTGTCAGTGCACAAAGTCTACGTTACCCTTGGCTTGCAACAGCAAAGGATGACTGGAGTAAAAATCATTTACTGAAGGAAACACGTGTCCACGGTTAAGTTCATACAAGATAGAATTCTCAAGTTGTTCAAATTCAATTTCTAGAGAAGATGGCCTTGCACCAACTCCGTCCCTTAAAATAGCTTTGTTAGTTTGGTTTTTACTTTTTCGACAACAAAATTTAGAATCTCTCTCTTTTAAAACAAATGCTACCAGAGATCTTTAGTTTTTGCCTAAGATTATTTTAAATAACTTCAGAACGTGGAAAATATAAAGAGCAGGTTAAAAGGGTTATAAAGAACTTTATGAAACGCACATGGAAAAACAAACAGAACAGAAGTGTTTATTGATATAACTGACGATATATTTCGACATCTATGATCACGAAAATTTTACGGTTAAAGAAAACTTACAAAAATTGTTGTGTAAAGGATGGTTTAAAGTTTAGTGGTTTCTAAAAGGTTTTTAAATTAAAAAAGAAACTGTTTAGGCATACGATTCTTTGGCAGCTGTATATTGACAGATAAGTATTTTGCGGCAAATGTCTCCCTTTGGTGACAGGCATCTTTCTTCTTCGTCGTGTGGTCGTCATCGTCGTCGTCTTCCTCTTCTTCTTCTTCTTCTTCCTTTTTTTTCTTTTAGAATTTAAAAAAACCAACTTTCGCTTGCAAGTATGGCCGAGTGCTACGTCATCAAAGTTGTTTTTCAATAGCTTTCAAGACTTAAAGGCCTTTTGCTTCCAAAATCACACGTTTCTCAAGCAAAGCCAACAATTTTCCGGCCCTGCGTAGTTACAACAGCTGAGCTGTTACGAGCATGTGGGTGTACCTAGCCAATGATTTACCATTTGGATGATCTTTGAGAGGCTTTAAAAAATCTTTTTAGCCCTAATGTCAACATATATAATCTTCTTTCCAATCTCCCTATATTTTGTATGTCATAAAGTGAGGAGAAATTCTATGTTTTAAGCATCAAACTGAAGATTCATATCTGCTGATCATTTCCTATGTTCTTGTATGCTGTAAGTATTCTAATATTGTAAGGAGAAGTTAGTTGTGGATCACCTGAGAGATGAAAGGTTTTACACAAGTTCCAGTTTTCGCTCCTGTTCATGTACTTAAAGGAATCATCAAAAGAAATATACTTTATAGCAACAAAATAGCCTGACGCGTCGTGTCTGTTAACATTTCAGCAGGGCAAATGAGGACTAGGATTTGTGTTGTCTTATCTCTTTAAAGACAAAACTTGACTCAGTGGTAACGGTTCTTGTTGGCTGTCCTCCAACACCGGCAGTTAGTGCCAAAACGGTTAACAATGAACACAGATGTCGTTAGAATGAACAACACAATGCATCTTTTTTTCTCAGTAGTTCTGAAATTTATCACTGATAGAGTCTGATAGGGTTCAATCAGCCGAGTACACCATGCAAAGCGAGTGAGTTTGTCGGTTTTTGAGCGTTGCGGTTGAAGCAAATGCGACAGCTGGTTCTTAAGCGGATCTGAAATACCTTGTATCAGCTGTCAGTTAAAAGGACTTTGATAATTATGTTAAATTAACTTTAACCGGTACCACAAACATGAACGCCAACTGTGCAATGAACACTGAAGAATCTCATAAATGCCACGCCACGCCAGCACCGCGGAGGGGGAAAGTCTGGGGGGCTTTAGGTACGATGTGCAACACTAGAGAGGACACATGCCCCTACCTCAACATTTCAAATCATTCTATGGAGGACACACTGCTGGCACTGGTCATAGGCAAGTATTCCTCGAAAAAGATCATTGACAATGCGACGGAGATGTGCTTTATCTTCCACTACCGCACTCTTGCTCCTGTTGGTTTCAACTGTGACTTCAGCCGTTTCTAAGTAACTTTACATGCATAAGACTACAAATAACGACATTAACGATTTAATTTATGTACTAGTTTTTGTGTTTGGTTCTCAAGTCGCACCTTGTTTGCTTTTTTTTTTTTTCAGCTATTTTCTCATGAATTGAACGGTATTAAAGATGGTAAATTATAAATAGCACGCTGATGATTTCATTGACGCTCGTCAGTTCCCAGGTTTTGAAAGTTTGTGATCTGGAAACCAGTTTTACCGTGCGCTGTTAACAGTGTTGGAGAGAAGGGTCGGATATGTTTTCTCTAGTACTTTTGAGACAGAAGCAAAAAGTAACGTGGAAAGCGAAGGAAAATTGTTTTGCTTTGACAATTAAATTGTCGTAACGCAACATCTTGCTATTTTCAAACGAATGACAAATTCGGCGCCAACATCCTCGCGGCTAAGCACAGTTTGAATAATCCTGGTATTTCATTTGGAAAAATCGGTAACAGTGGAAAGAAAAAGCTGGTAGGTGTTGCTGTGGAGAAATTTCTGTTACAAGATTCTTGGTGAGTTCTTGCCTTCACAAGCAAGTATTTAGGGATCGCTGTGCTAGAGTACTTGTAAGTAGCTCAAACCAGTGACGCTTGATGAATGTAGAATTAAACGTCTGCTGCATAAAACGTTCCACTGTGATCTAACAGATGCAGAACTTTAAGGACTCCATTCCAGGGCTCAAAGTTTACTTTTAATTTGGCTTTGGAGCACTTGTGCTACCAGGTGTCAATTTCTAGGAGCACTGACAAAAATTTAGGCGCACAGCCAAAATTGTTAGGAGCGTAGCTTAAAATACTGGTGCACTAAAAAGCTTCAGACCTTGTATAAGTAATCATTTATCAGTATGTTATCTTTCATTTCTGTCAATTCTGTGTTTGTTCCTTTCAGGCTCTTACTTTACGTTGAAGATAACAATAAAACTAATACGTTTCTTTAAATCAACCTTCTCCGCAATCTCAATAAGTATTACACTTTGTGTTACGTTAAAGATAACAGAAAAATCCACATTCCATTTCCTAACCTTTTTTTTTTATTTATGAAATAATATTACAGAAATGTGCACTCCCCGCAGTTAGCAAAGACTAGTCGGGCGAGCAGTGTTAAATACGCATATTGTAAAATAAATAAAAGATTTACAGAGCAAGAGATCCAAAATTCTAGACAAATTATTAAATACATCAAAATTTAAGATATGGCAAGAGAACAGAACAAGCTGAGGTCTTATAGTTTTGCTAATAAATTTCACAGATCAATATAATCATCGTATTTTTTCAAGTCTCTGGAGGAGGAGATCATGAATTTTACTTTTAAAATTGTGTTTTGATAGCCGGCGCACTTCAAAGACAAGCTATTCCAGATTCTAACACCATTTCTTGAAAAAGCCTTTTTTTGTATTTCTAATCTTGAACTTTTCGTAAAAATAGTCGCCTCTTGAAGATGATCTTGTCTCATAGGAATGAATATTAGCTTGGGAAGTAAATAAGTTAGATATGTTAGGAGGTGCCAAGTTATTGGATATGTCATGCATCAAGAATGGCAACTGATTTAAAGTAAAACATGTCCATAGGAAGAAAACGAGAAGAAACAAAAACGGGATTGCATGAGATCTGTAGTCACCAAAATACATTAAGCAAAGGGCTCGTTTTTGAGGAAATTATAATCTTATCTCTATAAATTTTTGCAGCTTGACCCACGCGACTATACCATACAACAGATAGGGCTGGATAAGTGACCTGTAAATGTGGTTTAGAGGGCACAAAATGTCTTAACCTAGAGATAATGCCAAATTGATTTACTTATTTTGGAAACAATTTGAGCAATGTGATGACCCATCAAAGAGTTTCATCAATAAGCACACCTAAGTATTTAATAAATTCCTTGCGTTCTAAAGAAATATAACTGTTAGTATGATGGTCAAACATTCTCAAATTTATTTCGTTGATTCAGCTTTTTTCTGTCTCGGCCGAAAAAATAACAAAGTTCGATTTGTTTATATTCAGAGATACACTTGTTAGCGATTAACCAATCATACATGTTACAAGAGTTCAGCTTACTAATTTTATCAGCATATAAGAGATTAGTATCATCTGCGAACAAGTAAAATTTAAATCGATTGGAGCTATTAGATATATCATTTATATAAATAAGGAAAAGTAGGGGTCCTTTTCCTTTGAATTAACATGAATAACTACGACAATATAAACTGTCAGGTTACGGCTCACAGCCATTTAATTTCATTTTAATGTGCCAATGCACTTTAGCTTTAAATTAAAAGCTGGGTCTGCTGGCCGTGACATACCACAAGAATTAGCCTTAAAAGGCTCCCTTACAAAAGATACGGCGATTATTCGTTTCAGTAAAAAATTGTGAACGATCGAGACAAGTATCATAAATTCACCGAACGAGTTTCAGAAGCATATGGTATTCCAGAACCATCTCATCGTTTAGCCATAACACAAACATCAATCAACACCGGTAATTGATATGAATTGGGAAGATTCCTTGCAATCTAGTTGAGGTGCCGAAGTCGATGTTTCTTCACGCGGTGTCAAGAATGTGAAATTTGAGGAGAAAACGATCTCGACACGCCAGAAAGAGCATCGGGATGTGTTTTCTTGTTATTAATTACTCGGAGAGCTAAAGCTAGACAGCTATTACGTTAGACGCATCGGCAAACTCGACTTTCGGCGAGAGGCATGTGCTTGGAAAGTGACTTCTCTCGTTCGTGTCTGTGTGTCTTTACAAAACCGAAAAGAGTCCTTGATTTCAAATGGAA
>JAEMWC010000163.1:1197500-1211935 GCA_016490735.1 Pachyseris speciosa | reverse complement strand
TTTCTCTGCAAAATATATAAAAAAGAAATGCAGAAAAAAGATATCAATTCTTACCAACATTGCAAGTAACTCCAGCGTAACCGGCACGCAGCTACAGGTGTATTTCGTCAAACCGTTAGTACAGGAGCCACCATTCTGACAGGGCTGCTCAACACAGTAGTCAATATCACTGCAGTTTGATCCAGTATAGCCCGGGACACAGCTACAGGTGTAATTACTGAAACCGATAGAACACGTGCCACCATTCTGACAGGGCTGCTGGAAACAGTAGTCAATATCGTTGCAGTTTGATCCAGTGTAACCTGGAACACAGCTGCAAGTGTGGCTGTTCACACTGTTGGCACACGTGCCACCATTCTGACAGGGCTGCTGAAAACAGTAGTCAATTTCGCTGCAGTTAGATCCAGTGTAACCTGGAACACAGCTGCAAGTGTGGCTGTTCACACTGTTGGCACACGTGCCACCATTCTGACAGGGCTGCTGAAAACAGTAGTCAATATCGCTGCAGTTAGATCCAGTGTAACCTGGAACACAGCTACAAGTGTAATTGTTCACACTGATGGTACACGTGCCATTATTCTCACAAGGCAGCTGAAAACAGTAATCAATATCGCTACAGTTTGATCCAGTGTAACCTGGAACACAGCTACATGTGTAGTTGTTGACACCATTAGTACACGTGCCACTATTATGACAGGGCAGCTGAAGACAGTAGTCAATATCGCTGCAGTTAGAACCAGTGTAACCAGCAACACAGCTACAGGTGTAGCTGTTCACACTGTTGGTACACGTGCCACCATTCTGACAGGGCAGCTGAAGACAGTAGTCAATATCGCTGCAGTTTGATCCAGTGTAACCCGGGACACAGCTACAGGTGTAGTTGTTGACACCATTGGTACACGTGCCACCATTCTGACAGGGCAGCTGAAGACAGTAGTCAATATCGCTGCAGTTTGATCCAGTGTAACCCGGGACACAGCTACAGGTGTAGTTGTTGACACCATTGGTACACTTGCCACCATTCTGACAGGGCAGCTGAAGACAGTAGTCAATATCGCTGCAGTTTGATCCAGTGTAACCCGGGACACAGCTACAGGTGTAGTTGTTGACACCATTGGTACACGTGCCACCATTCTGACAGGGCAGCTGAAGACAGTAGTCAATATCGCTGCAGTTTGATCCAGTATAACCTGGGACACAGCTACAGGTGTAGTTGTTGACACCATTGGTACACGTGCCACCATTCTGACAGGGCAGCTGAAGACAGTAGTCAATATCGCTGCAGTTTGATCCAGTGTAACCCGGGACACAGCTACAGGTGTAGTTGTTGACACCATTGGTACACGTGCCACCATTCTGACAGGGCAGCTGAAGACAGTAGTCAATATCGCTGCAGTTTGATCCAGTGTAACCCGGGACACAGCTACAGGTGTAGTTGTTGACACCATTGGTACACGTACCACCATTCTGACAGGGCAGCTGAAGACAGTAGTCAATATCGCTGCAGTTTGATCCAGTGTAACCCGGGACACAGCTACAGGTGTAGTTGTTGACACCATTGGTACACGTGCCACCAGTCTGACAGGGCTGCTGAACACAGTAGTCAAAATCGCTGCAGTTTGATCCAGTGTAACCTAGAACACAGCTACAGGTGTAGTTGTTGACACCGTTAGAACACGTGCCACCATTCTGACAGGGCAGCTGAAGACAGTAGTCAATATCACTGCAGTTTGATCCAGTGTAACCCGGGACACAGCTACAGGTGTAGTTGTTGACACCGTTAGAACACGTGCCACCATTCTGACAGGGCAGCTGAAGACAGTAGTCAATATCACTGCAGTTTGATCCAGTATAACCCGGGACACAGCTACAGGTGTAGTTGTTGACATCATTAGTACACGTGCCACCATTCTGACAGGACTGTTGAAGACAGTAGTCAATATCACTGCAGTTTGATCCTGTGTAACGCTGGACACAGCTACAGGTGTAGTTGTTGACGCCATTGGTACACGTACCACCATTCTGACAGGGCTGATGAAAACAGTAATCAATATCGCTGCAGTTTTCCCCTGTGTATCCTGCATTACAGTCGCAAACGTATTGCATGTCGGGAAGTTGGATACAGATTCCCCATTTTGACACGGTCCATCGAAGCAACTAATTAAATCTGCAGAAAGAGGAGAGAGAGAGAGAGAGAGAGAGAGAGAGAGAGAGAGAGAGAGGAGAGAGAGAGAGAGAGTAAATGAATGAACTTTATTTACCCACGGAATTTACATCAGTAAAACAAAAACTACTGCCTTACAGAAAAGCCGTGTGAAAGGTAATACAAGTTATTAACTGGTTAAAATACACTATACACTGATATACTACATATATACAGATATACTAATATACTACATATATACAGAACAGAGAGAGAGAGGGAGAGAGAGAGAGAGAGAGAGAGAGAGAGAGAGAGAGAGAGAGGAGAGAGAGAGAGAGAGAGAGAGAGAGAGAGAGAGAGAGGTATATGGTATATTTGTTATATTTTTGGCATAAACAAGTTATGGGAAACTCTCTAATAGCCGTTCACTCTAAATTCAGTTAATAAATGTTACATAGGTTCTGTGTTTGCTTTTTCATGGCCCGAGAAGAGACGGTTGAGGGTTATGCTGTATAACGAAACGACCGTGTACCTAGTGCGCGAACAGCAAGCGCTTTCCTTTCTTTCCACGATGAAAGCTTTTGCTTGAAGTATACCATAGGTATGAAATCACAGTAAATTGTTGCAGTATTCAAAAGTTTATCACAGAAAATTGCATCCAGGTACATCTCTCAATGAGTTTCAAAGTTTGGAAGTTTTTGGTTACATCGAAAACAATGAAAACAACTTATGAGCTAGCGCGCATTAAGACTATGAAATCAAACGATGTATGAGGGTTATCGATTTGTCCCACGGGTAGATGCGACATATTACCGCTCCAAGGACAAGGAACGAGAGGAATATATCACATATCCCAGATGAGCAGATCAAGAACCTTCTCATTTCACGGTTGGTGGGGTTTTCTTTGAGGAAAAGCATCACCAATTAGGTCGAGGCAGACTTTTTTTAAATGTTACAACATGTTTAGAAATAGCATACACTGATTTGTTTTTCTTGAGAGCCATGGTTGAGTCTGAAAAAGAGCTGTCTTTTAAAGCTAAAACAGATTTCTCCGGTTCTTTGGAAGCTCCTTCTCGGCTATGAGATTTCCTTTTTAAGTTAAACAAGTCAGGATGTTCCTACTTAGACGTTGAAAATGCTGCGTATCGGTAACACCGATGATTTGTTGTTTTCTTCTCTCTGTATGAAATGTATGCCCTTTTCACGTAACTAACAATTTTGGAAAAAAAAAAAAGAAAAAGAAAAAACAGTAGAAACAAAGAAAGAAAAAAAAAACTTCTTGCGGTCTTTGCCGTGTTAAGTAAATGGTTGTATTGTGCAAATTTCGTTTTTTCTAATGAACCTGTTATGCGATAGTTTTTTTTTTGTCCTTCGAGCCGGACGGTTAGGAAGCGTACGAATTCGTAATTTTGGAGGAAATGACAGAAAACATGATGGAACTTATCGATCTTGTGGGACAACAACAAAGCATGGTAAATTCAGTGGGCGAACCCTCACAAGTGGAGACGAAGGACAAACACTTATACATGAACAGTCATCGCTCAAAAATAAAAGATAAGCAGTCAAGAGAACGATTACTGTTCAAAGCGGAGCTCCGGTTCCGCTGACCAGGTACTTGCTTTCGATTTGAAAGGTTCAAGCCAGGTGTGGGACACCCAAATCAAATCGAGGCTCAAAAATTTTTCGCGCGCTTTCTGCGGCTCGTAATTTGGCATTCAGTTGGTTTCTTTATTTTGAGCAAAACAACTTCATCTTCTTCGATCGAAGTTTGTCTTTAAATTCGCGTAAAAAAGCGTAAAAATCAAGAACTTGTCAAAATATACTCCGGAAGGTGAATTTTCAAGTAATGAAAGGAAGAGCGAAAGATTTTTTCTCAAGAAAAGCTTCAAACTTGGATCGATTGTGCGGTTGAAAACAGTATAATTCAACGATTCAAGGGCTTTCACTTTACCGCGGCATCGTGTATCTCACCAAGGAAGATCACTTAACAGTTCACCGGTATTAATGGGAGGAGCGAGTAGCTCAAAGTCTGTGGAAGAAGCATTTTCTTTGGACAAACCGTTTGCTATTTTTGCGGATGCTTGTTTTTACTTCACTGAAGCTTACGTATTTGCAAGTGGTAGAAACCTCTACAACACAGGACAGTGAGGTAAATTAAATAAATAGAAGCTTAACATTTGGTTTAATCGTTGTTACTTTTGTTCAGGAATGAAACTTGTGTTTTTCTCTCGAATGGATATAAATCATCTGTACTCGGTTTGGACGCAAAGAAGTACTTGAATTGTTTGTTTGTTTTGTTACGTTGTTTTCTTTGCAAGTGAACGGGTGTTTTTACTCGGCTTGGCTGACTGTTTTTCGACCTTGGTGCCTCAATAGCGTTGAGAAACTTTTGCCCATATCTTATTAACACGTAATCGCAATGAGTCCTCGTAAAATTTAGGATTAAAGGCGGAAACTCAGGCTCGAGTAAAAAAAGGCCGATCAAATGCATATGCATGTGCACGTCTCATAATCTGACATAAAGATGTCAAAATGCTGTCAAAACCCAGCGCGCTTCACTCGTCACTTGAAAAAAGTTTTAGAGATCTTCGTCGAAAGCGGCCTGTAAACAACAGTTAAGTTTCGCCGTCTATAAACATGGCGTCTTAATTTGTTTGAACCGGTAAGAATCAGCGTTTGGATGTTAAAAACAGCGAAATGGGTTGACTTGCTGGCTGGCTTTGATAAATTGTACAGTGGACGGGTCTGCGAGAGAAATGCTCGTGTGGTTTGCAAGCGCTTTCTTCGTTAACTGGATGATGTTTTGCCACTGAGAATCATTAATTGAAGAAAGTTCTTCGGAAGCCATGGAAATAACAGTAAAACTATCAAAGCACTTTAGTGTTTTTTTTTAGTGTTTTGTTTATTGTTCTGTTGTTTCTGAAACGCGGTCAATTCCTGTTGACGATCAGTTTGTACCCTTTATTTTCTTTTCTAGGGGCATTTATGTCAAAGTAAATATCGATTTTTCTAGCTTAATCAGTCCCGGAATCAGTTCAAGCTATTTTTATTACTAGCTAGCCTTGTTTAATCTCTCCACCTTCTCCTTCTTCAAGCAAACACTCGCATCGTACTTAGCTCGCTTGTAGTGTTTTGTTTTTTTGAATCCGCTTTGAATTCCTTTACGCTTCCATTTGAAAGTAGTTAGGACTCAACAATGTCTGTCTTTTTTTTGGAAATGTTTGCCTTCGAAAACCCTTCGTTTTCCCTGAGGATGCTTAATTGTTTTGGACCCAAATAAAGCCATGCGAAGTTGCTCGGTAAGAGTGTGCAGCTTGGCCTGGTTAAATACATATATGGCCTTCAGCTTTTCTACATAACAGACCGGAATGGTATTCCATCGAACATCATGTATGCACCTTCTTTAAGCAGCTTTAAGCCCTATCTATTACATCATTTGCGTCAATTTTAAATCACATGTAGCTTGTGAGTAACAAGTATGTAAGTTAATTAGGTTAGCTTTGGACTATATTTCAATTTTACTTCTTAATTTTTAGTGTCAACCTCAAATCAGGGGTGACTTGTAAGAGACAAGTATTCGATTAATTTGATTAGGTTAGCTTCGGGCCACGTTTAAATTTCACCTCTTAGTTTTTAGAATGTGCAATATTAGATAATATTCTTTGTATGGGAATTTACTTTCTCCCAATTATTCTCCAGTCATGCACTTTTTTTGTTTTGTATCAACTTAGTTGTATTCGCATGACAAAGTATTATTTAACTTAAAACTTAAAATTAAACTTAAATTAAGCTCTTTCTCATCAATGTACAAATCCTTTGGACTTCCTTCTCCTGCATACAGTCTTTCAATTAATTTTATTAGTAGCTGGTCACACCAATGTTGTGGGATGTTTGGATGACATTTGGCATTAATGTTTAATGGGATTTCTGATGTTTGATGAAGTATGTTGTGCAATTTCAAATGTACATAGAGAAATGTGAGTCTAGTCCTTACCTTTCTTGCAAATTAGATGGCTAACACGGATTTCCATGAATCATTACTTTAAATCTTCATACTACATTGCTAATTACCTTGATAATGGTATCAACCAAATGCCCAATATTTTATTATCAACTTGCTTGGTCTTGCAGTTGGCTGGCCAGAAGAACAGCTGGATTTCTTTTGAAAACACTGTAGGTGCATTGATTGATGAGCTTAATGTTATAGCAAGCAGTTTTTTGTGATAGTAAGGTAAAGAAGTAATATTTGGTCAAAAGAAATATTTTGGTCTTAATTCATATCATCTAAATATTTTTTGTTGGTTTCCATGTATCTTTCTTTCATAATTTTTGTGTGGCATACATATATCCAGAGGATACACAATTTCTGATTTCCGACTGACTCATGGGAGGCTGTCGATAATTGAAATTGCATTCATTATGAAGTGATGTTCTGAATCACTATATATCTGATGTGATACTGATTCAAAGGAGCAATCACCAGGATTCTCCACCAATTTCTAGTGGCTCTTAACCATAACTAAGTAGCCTACAGTTGAACAGTGAAACAGACCTGTCCTTAGGTATTGCTCTAAGATGTTAAGAAATGTTTTGTTTTAAAAATTTATAGATGCAAACTAGCGTTGCAGGTTTTTAATTTTACACAAGGGATTAAAGATTATTTCAAAAAAAACCTACCTCAATATTTTTATTTTGCGTTTTTAACATCTCCAAACTCAATTTGCAAAGGGATTTTTATTACCTTGCTCAATAGAACGCTTGTTTTTAGGAGGTGTGGGGATTCATATCTGCTAGCAGTTCTGGACTAGGGGGTCCTGAGTGACATCTGATCCACAAGCAGATCTGGACTGGAGGGTGCAAATCCGCGGGGGTCCAAATCCACTGTGCCACTGGCACAGATCACCTCTCGATACTATTTTTTACAGCATTGTGTCTGTAGCTTGAGTGATGTCAGATGGTGATATGACAAGCAGACTATATGTAAATGCCAGTAGAAAAAGAATGCTTTTGGAGCTCCGCTTTTAGGCTTGGCTAAATATATATATATTAGATAGAGCAGTGTGAAACTTTGAATTCGTCGAATCATGGCTGACTTACGAGATTGCTTACAACAGGCCGAGGGCTTATGGCATGATGAAGGGTTTAGTCGAGTGATTGAGGCATTGGATGAGGCTCTACTTCATTTAGACGAGCGCATAGCAGCGAGGAAATGTCAATGGCGAGTTCATAAACCCTTTTCATACCAAGAGAATGCTATTTTTTTCAACACATTTTGGGCAATAAATAGTACGGGGATCTTAACTTCTCCACATATGGAGTTACTATCAAAATATCTGCTGTCTTGAAATACTGGGATTCAGGCTTAGTGTCATGTGTTGCACACGAGTGGCTGTTGTTTGTCGGGCGAACACAATCGCTCGAATGTGGTAATTTTCTCAGTATTAGAGTGCTTTTGTGAGCCATTTTCCTCTGAAGAAGCCCCCAGGCTTGCTGGCATCATTAAGCTAGAATGTGGGTAATGGCAAGCCTTTGAAGCAAACCAGAGGTGAGAGACGGTTTTATGTTAGGAGATGCCAAACTTGCTTTGTTGTCAATATGGTGACTCAAGAGTTAACCTGTGTCTGTGACAGTTCCTCAGATGGATTCCGGGTTCTACTAAGGCAATTTTGGCTCTCATCGATGCAACATTTTGCTGGTAGCACTGAGTGGCTCCACACTCATATTAAAAACTATGAAATGAACCGAAGGAGAATTCTATGCTCGTGGCGTGGTATTACCTAGAATTGGCACTCAGTGCGGTAGCGTAGCTGGCAGAAAATGTGAGAGAAAACTTTCATAGCAGATACAACGGAGATATTTGGGCCATAAAAATCAGTGCATTTTGGTGTTCTGTTCTTTGGCCAAAATACAAGCATTTTAGCCTTTGTTGCCAAACGAACGATGATATGCAGCGGAATTCTGGTATTGTAGTCGGTTTCTTGGGCTGTGATAATTTCGAAACACACCAGTTGGTGCTATTCACACATTGTTATGACGTTCTGACAAAATTTAAACAGGAGACAAATCACAAAAGGGAAATCAGTATTTATCGTCACATATGTGTGTGGTTGGTAGGAAACGGGTTAAGCAGCCGAAGATCAAAAACTTCTAGCAAGGGTGTCAAGGATCCTAACTGAGTGTTGAAGCGAAAGCAGTGGCAGCTCGAGCATTTGCTAAGAGGAAGAAGAAAAGGAAATAAAGAAAAAAAATCATGTCGAGCTGCAAAGAAAGTTACGGAAAGCAGGCCAAGGAAGAAGCTGCGAAGGTGCGAACGGAAGCGGAACTAGAATGAAAAAAAAGAAAAAACGTTCACTGTCTGAGCAAACGCAAAGAAGCAGAGAATTGGAAACAGAAGCGTTCCATTTAGAGGTTGAAGGTTAAAACGTCGGAAGAAAATTATAATCTTACCGACCAAGAGAGACCACCGCTTGGGCGGTAACTGTTTGGAATTACTGGGCAAACGAGAAGGTTGGAAGGCGATTATCTCGTCATAGTGTTCGAAGGCAATCTGCTGTTCGCAGTCGTGCGACTTTGCAATGAGTTTGCTATTAGCTGAGTAAATTTGTTCATGAGATTAGGATAAAGGACGATACTTTTAACCCTTCCAACACACTTTAACAGTTATGTGTAGCCATTTAAAGATTTAGGCGAGAATGGAGCCACTGTTTTTGAGCTGTTCGGAGACCCGCGTTACAAAACTGTTCCAAGATTCTCTCTCAAATGAAGGCTTTCACACTATCTGGTCATTGAAAGCAACTAAAACAAGCAAAATCAATCTCCGAAGAAGATGATGAAATTTTGTGGCCCTGAGTCTCTTGGGAGACAAAGATGCCAAGACGCTTGTCCTCCCGGTGGTGTATTTATTCTAATATCTCGCTCTTCGCGATGGGGAAGAACATAGAGGCTAGACGTTTACGCTCCTTCAGGTCATGCTACGACTAGACGACGATGAGCACCAGATTAAGGTACACTTCTTTTTGATAGTAGAATTTTGATGGAAGTCAACAGTAGCTGAAAATACCACAAACCCAGAAAATATGTTTAGTTCTATCTCGCTTATAAAGCGTTGTTTGTTCCGTCACCAATTGGGAAAATTCGTTGTATGTAGTTGGTGATGTTTACTCAAAGCAGGTAGGGGGATTTTATGCAAATCGTTCTTTAAGGACGCGCGACTTCTACATACATGAGCTTTAGCAAGGGTTTTTCCCGAGAAACTAAATATCAATCGCACGGCGATGATGAAATAAAAAAATATCTGTACAACTACCAGAAAGAAAGTGGGAAAGAACAAGAGAATATTTTAAAGTACTATCGTAATCTAACAGGGGCTTGTGGAGTACCCTGCCACCTTCCGGGATCATTTTACATCAAGAGGAGCAGAGCTTCGTTCAGAAAGGCGTTTATTTTAGATCTTGAATTATCTCGTTACAGGAAGAACTCAAAACTCTTCTGACAGATGAATATGTGGTGGTGGCCTCGCAGCTCTTAAAGATCTCACCGGATTGGAGACACACCCGGCCCTTCAGGCGAGACAAAAGAACAAACAACACAAACAATGGACCCTACCCTAAAACAATAGACCGATATCACATTTCGGGATGAACAATCGGTCAATAGTTTACCCGTCAGACTCGTCATCAGGATGAGTTCTAGCTCCCATTGGATTAAGATCCTTTGTGTTTGCCCGTTTTATGGACGAGGCTGGACGGGAAAATCTATTGTTCACAACAAGCGTGATATTAGTCTATAGGGCTGCGACACCATCCCCGCCCCCCCCCCCCCCCCACGGAAATTTAGAGCTTATAGGAACTGCGAGGCTACCGCAAATTGTCATACGAAATACCCCGACCAATATATATTAGGACAGCTACTTCACTTACGTAAGCTTAGCGAATAGAAGAAATTCTCACTATTCACACCTCACAATCTATAGCTCATTTCATATTCTAAAAGCATTTTTCCAAAGGCAGGTAGAAAAACCTAAATGACTCCCATTACGACCAGAAAGACTGCGATGTTTGCAAACTTTACTTAAATCTACTTAAATTAAAGTAAGAAAAAAAGAAAAAAGAACGCGTCCCCGTAACTTAAGAAAATTTTGAAGTTGTGTTCAAAATGAAAATGAAAAAAAAGGAGTATAAATTAACATGCCATAGAAATTGATTATACTGACTTTTCATAGGCTGTAAAAATTGCAAAATCTGGCAATCTGCTGTCCCACGACCAAGTCAGAAGGGGCTTGGGTCTATTCTCGATTTGCGTCACAAACTGATTTACATCGCGTTAAATCTTTGTTAAACATGAATGTATTGTAGTTTGTGACGTCAAATCGATAATAGACACAAGCCCTTTCTGACTCGGTCGTGTACCAAAAATGAAATTTTTTTTTACGCTTTGAAGCCCATACAAATGTCCAAAACTCAAAAATACAGGCGAAATGTTGTTGTGACAGGTGCAAAGATTTACTTTAGCCAATAAAATATTTTGTGTGTTAGTTGCACTTTAAGTCGACGGAAATATGATCAGGGATTATTTGCATGTTCCGCTGTTTTGCAATTGTTATCAACTATGTGTTTCAATGTTTTTAGACAGTTGATAACGGTGGGGAGTTGGGTAATATATTTTCCTAAAAGGCCAACGCAAGCCAAGTGCAAATACTAAGCGGGGGAATATAACTATTGACAGTTATTTATTTATTTATTTATTATTTATATATAACATGTGTCCTAAACAGTTTTTGTGGTTGTTGCGGTCACTACTTAGAAGCCAGTTAATACTCGCCCTATTAGTCCTCAGGCAACAAAGCAATTGGGAGAGAGTCACGGAATACCGTCAGTTTATATTTAGGCTGCGTTCGATTAACCTTATTCCGGAATAAGAATATATTCCAGATTATTCCAGAACAGCCATTCCGTGCGTAAGTCAATAAAACGATCATTCCGTTTGCGGAATAATGCCGGGCCCACGATATAACGCCAAGGTAAATACAAATTGTAAACTCGGCAACAACAACATGGCAGCGACTGCAACATTGGAGTTTGCTGTTGCTAGTACTTTGGCGTTTGTTGAGGAATTTCTTGAAGACGAACCCGAAGGAAACGATGAAGATGTAGAAGATTTTCTACCCCTGTTTTATCTGCTTGACCTGATCTGCATGATGTCAGAGCGACGAAGTGTTCGTATCGAGGGATACGCCGAAACAGTTGTGCCGAGTTATAGTTTCTTTTTGTAACTCACGTTTTCAAACAATTCTTAGTTGATTAAGAGTATCCTCCCGACTCCAAGAATATCCTTTCTTGAGGAAAATCACTTTTTCTTCGCTGCGGGTGGCCGCCATTTTTGTTTGTTGTTTCGAAAGAAGCCGCGCTTCTAAGACGAATGACGTCATTATTACAGGTTATTCCTTCTATTCCAAAATAAGGATAGCGTTTTAACCGAACGGATATTCGAGTCTATTCCATTTACTCCTACTCCGGAATAGGGTCAATCGAACGCACTTTTAATCACTGTTGGAATGATGATTTGAAATTATACATTACGAAGCAAATAAACGCACCCGTGTTGGGCCCAACAAAGTTGCGAGCATTTGCACGGGCCTTAACTATTTATTTAATTTTTTCGGCGAGCCACTTACACAAGCCAAACACTAACAATCTTGGCTTGCCCAGCAATGTTGGATGTTGTTAAGAACTTTTCCAAGGGACTTTGCATGCCAGATCCCAACCTTTAAAAAATTGAATTGAAATATTTCGACGAGTTTG
The DNA here is from genome assembly GCA_016490735.1 of Pachyseris speciosa. Lineage (NCBI taxonomy): Eukaryota > Metazoa > Cnidaria > Anthozoa > Scleractinia > Pachyseridae > Pachyseris > Pachyseris speciosa. Next base: position 1,199,992 of record JAEMWC010000163.1, on the reverse strand, counting down.
TTCAAGCGCGTATTCATACCTTTTTTTTTTTTCTTTGAAACAAATATAAGGTACAAAATTACAAAATTGAAAATGCTCATAAAACTATTTATGAAAAAATGCTATTTACAAGAAATAAGTTGTGAGTATAGTTATGTTGATAAAAAATTGGAACTCCCTAATTTCCTGGTGCCGGGTTGCGTGGAGAAAATAATGTCTGTTAGTCAAACTAACTTTTAACGTTTTAGCACAAAGTTACCGCCTTTTCCAAGTAAGATTACTTGCAACAAAAAGGAAAAATAAATAAATAAAAGAACAGCGAAGAAAAGCGAGTGAGCTTCTAACAATGATGCTAATTTAAGAAGCGTAAGTTCTTTTCCCAAAATAAAAAGACAACAATGGGTTACAAGTTTGTGTAATGATGAGTCCATGGAACTCTGTAGACAGAAGGGATACAAACATTTTGCTATATCAAGACAGTGTACTATTGCAATGTGTGCGATTTTGCGATTGCAATATTTCGACGAGTTTGAAGTGCGAAGGTCAAATTATTTAAGGCCTTCTCTCTAATTTGATGACGTATTTGCCTTATAGTCCGTGCTGGCTTGTGTACAAACAATTCAAAAAGAATTCAAGCACCGAAAACTGAGTTTTGAAGGGGTTTTTATAGCAAGTTTACTTTGTCTTGCACAATGTTTTGAAATGTTTTCATTTGCCAACAACAAAAGCTCCCTCAGATATAAAATGCATTTTTATAAGACACAACCATGAATGGAACATAAATTTACTTACTTTGATATAATCCTATGTTAGTTTCAATCCGAACAAGAATTCAAGGAGTTTCCTTAATTTCAACGGACTTTCAGAAGAAATTATTCTCTTCAAAGGCTTTTCAAGCGCCCTTGAAATCAAAATTTGAATTCCTGGGCTTTTCAATGACTTCACGTAGTTGCACTAACGCTGTGCCTATAATACCGCCGTCTACCTAATCAAATTTGGAAAGCTTCAGTGAATTCGTCTTAACGCTGCAATAAATTCCAACAGGCTTTAGAACGGATTTGGAGAATGACAATAGCAACAATAACACACAGTTTATATTTAATTAAGTATGTGACTGATCATCGCAGTTATTCGTCGCAGTTATGAACACTACCTTAAGCGGTAGTGAAAATAAAGCCTGCAAAAGAAATTCAGGCTTGTACGGGATTCGAATCCACGACCTCTGCGATACCGGTGCGGCGCTCTACCGACTGAGCTAACAAACCTGGGAGCTGGTCGTTTTGTTGGTTCGTAATATACCCGTAATGTAACTGCGATTATCAGTCACATATTTAATCATTAATCCGCAGTTCAAATATATGATTTTCATATTTTCATTCTCATATATTCACCACTCACGGGTATATTACGAGCCAACAAAACGACCAGCTCCCAGATGGCTTGTTAGCTCAGTCGGTAGGGCGCTGCACCGGTATCGCTGGATTTTTCAGGCTTTATTTTCACTACTGCTTAAGTAGTGTTCACAACTGCAATGATCATTCACAAATTTAATCATTAATCCACAGTTCAAATATATGATTTTCATATATTCATTCTCATATAGTGTATATATACTTGGGATATACTAATATACAGCCATAATTTCACTGCAACAGCCGCACTGACCTCATCTCTAAGGGATAATATAAGATAAGTTTAAAGAAGGTTTAAGGTCTGATATCATTACGAGCTATAGATACTACATAGCCACTAACACGCTATATCCACCACCAGCCGCAAATTGCATGCGAACAATGCCGTTTGCGGTTGCTAATTACGGTTGCTTATTTTATATGTCTTTACACGCACCTTGTTGACTTCCATCTATTTTGAAAAGAATAACAAACGCTGCCAATAAGACAACCTGCGTTGAAGTCATAGTCCTGTCTGTTATGACCAACTCTGAAGATAAGCTTTAGAATGCAGCGTTTGCGGCGACGACTTGGTCTAGGATCGGCAAAAGACAAAATTTCAGTGATTTGTTGACGTGTATAATAGGAAGCATTACTGTCAAATATGCCAATACTCCTTGGTATGGTTTCACCCACATACTCTTTTGTTCAGTTGTTTTATCGACCAATGAATAATGCGCTGTTGTACTTTTTCGTCAAACAAATTCTTTTCTCTACTGACCGTTTCGTCATGTCCTAGATGCAGCATTTGACTCTATAATTTGGGTGATTTTTATTTGATTCATGTAAGTAAATAAAGTGCACGCACCATTTTTTAAATATTCACGCTTCATATATTTACTATTACTCACCTTATGGATCAGTAAATAACAACTGTGAAATTGGCAGTATTCATACCTTTTTTTTTTTCTTTGAAACAAATATAAGGTACAAAATTACAAAATTGAAATTGTTCGTAAAACTATTTATGAAAAAATGCTATTTACAAGAAATAAATTGTGAGTATAGTTATGATGATGAAAAATTGAAACTCCCTAGTTTCATGGTGCCGGGTTGCGTGGA
>JAEMWC010000163.1:1130000-1190000 GCA_016490735.1 Pachyseris speciosa | reverse complement strand
TAATGTTGTAACACGAACCCTATGTTTATAATATTACAGTTTACCTAATATGATTTGGAAAGTTTCACTGAATTCGACTTAACACTGCAATAAATTTCAATAGGTTTTAAAACGGATTTGGAGAATGGACACAATGTAAAGTACTGGGAAAGTACTAATATGCAGCCATAATTTCACTGCAAGAGTCGCACTGACCTCTAAGGAATAATATAGTATAAGTTTAAAAAAGGTTTAAGGTATGATTTAATTACCAGCTATAGATACTACATAGCCACTAATAGGCTCAATATCCACTACCAGCCTCAAATTCCATGTGAAGACAAGAAAAACACCTATATGGTTATGAAGATCCAACATCTGTCCGTGTTACAGAGACATCCGCGTTAAAAGCGGCTAAGTGTAGCCTCCGTGGACCGACTTTGGGCCTACATTGGAGTGAGGTGTTGGGGCTTAGAAAAGTATCGGTAAAGAAAAAATTGGCCGCATTTCTGGATTAAGTTACAGTCTAGATAATGTATGTACTATGCACATACCTCAATCGCAGATCGTTCTTCTCTTCGAATCAGCTGGAAGTGCTTTAATAGCCAAGTTGCCTGCTGAGAGACGGGCACCGCGCAACAAACTCGCGCAAAGGCACTGGTTTGCACCGTTAAGTTTCGTGATCAATTGGCAGTTATGGGCGGTTTTGTTCATCATTCGTTTGTGTATTTAATGAAAGCGTGACCTTTACGCCGACCAAAAGAGTCTCAGGTTGTTAGACCCTAAAATTTGGATTATGTACGGAGTTGACGGATTCCGAGAAAATCTACGTGATGTTCAGAAAGATGACAAAGATGCATCTAAACAAGTCGCCTAACAGTTTAATCTCCCTAGCCATTCCAAACAACGCGTGTCGATCTCTGGCCTTTCCCTACATCAAGGTACCACGAAACGCCGTAAAAATTTGGAGCAAGAACTTATCCTTCTAATCGACACTTTTAATCCCCACGGTATCAACGAACGCTTTTCATTCAATTAATTTATTCCTGTTTTTCATGCACGTTGTCATGTTGCCACCAATAGCGTAGCTCCATATTCTGTGTATAAGCCATACACAACTCACAATTCCTCGATTCGCTTTGACGAACGGCTAAAGCTCGAAACGTCAGCTTTTTGAATCCCTGTACGGTGGTCAATTTACATTGTCATCTCCGTTGGTAAACCCAATTTTCGTGTTTCACTCCTCCACCGACGCATCACCATAGTTTTTTATTAGAAACTAGCTCCCTTTATTCATATTGTTAGAAGCTATCAAATATGAGTGAAATGGCTAACATTACTGCAAAATACCAGGCAAAATTAAGGATGGTGTGCTTGCGTCGCTAGTGAAAACCAGGCTTGTGTAGGGGTTCAGGTAACACATTGCTTGTGCCGGCACGAAGAGTCACTGAAATAAGTCTAATTTCAAGTGCTGTCCTCAGCTAAATTCAGTCTCTGTTTTTTTTCTAGCGACTCCTGTACGATGTATGGCAAAAACCCTTCTTGATGTACTCCAGCATCTGAATGCAGACGGAACAGTTGAAAATCCCCCCCCCCCCACCCCCCGCGAAAGGAATTTACATTGAGAAAGAAAGAAATTTACATTGAACAGAAAGCCCTTAGAATGTTTAACAAGGTCACATAATTATAGACTATGACGTCACGTTCTTAAACTCTTTCATTTTGTATCCTCCATCTTGGACTTCACTACTTTCTTAGAAAGAGATAAGGTAACGAAAATTAATGCAAAATCATATCAAAACGTTTATAAAATGGAGGGATATATGGATTTTGCAATGGAGAATTGCGTCAAAAAGGCAAAATTTGGCTAGACATGCAAGTGACTAAGCGGTTGCTATGCCTTTCCCACCGAACGTCCGATAGTTAATTGCAAACTAACTACTGCAATAACATAATAATCTTCTGAAAAATCTAAACATGAAAGAAAAAAGCAATTCGAACATTTTTATCTGCATAAATTCTCTAAAAAGATCACGCGAAGAAGTACTTCCCGGGACACTTTGTTCTAAAAATTTAGTTTGGCGCTAACTAACCAGAAGTTTAACATTCCACTTGGCACTATAACAGAAAGTGATCAGTATGAGAATGTCTAGAGTCCTACAAGGTTTGGCGCTTGTATCAAAAATCGCACAATTCTCGAGCTAAACCACTGGGCTATAGCCGGTACCGCGGTTTTCATTAATCTGATTGAGTTGGCCCTTGTTTAGTGGTTGTTCGCGTGTTTGCTATGGTCTTAAGAATGAGTTATATACGTGTAACGCGCGCTTGTTTCTGCTTTTGGTTTAAAGAACGAGGTATACACGAGTAACGGGCGGTTGTGACTGCTCATGGCTTAAAAAACGAGGTATATACATTTATAAGGCCCTTGCTTTTAGCGGTTGCGCTTGTGTTTGCTCGTGGTTTAAAGAACGGGGTATACACCAGTAACGCGCGCTTATTGCTGCTCGTGGCCATGGCTTAAAGAATTAGGTATAAACATCTGTAGCGCGCTTGTTTCCATTTTCCGCCATGTTATTCTTTCTGCTAAAAACGATGCAATTTTTTCTCATTAGTCAGTCTATTTTAAATCCTAAGTGAGAGCGAACTTTAGCTACACATTTTAGAAGTCGCTTTTTAAAACGTTTAAGAGATAGCGTAAGGTTCAGTACTTTCACGCATATCATTTCCTTCCGTTTAATTCTCTTTTTGTACAATACCATTAGACCACGGAGATCCAAGTGTAATTGATTAAAATACTTTATGGAACTTGCTTTTCTAAAAGGCGCTGTTACACTGTGCAATGTTTCATAATTATCATAAATGCTAGCGCCACGCGGTTAATTTACACAAATGGCAAAGAAAAGTTAAATACATTTAAATATAATAATCTCCATGGCTACACCCTACTTCAATTAGCATTGACTTAGAAATCATAATAGGTCAAACATCTCATTTATTAGTTTGCGCCGTCAGGACATCGTTTGGTTTGAAACGTGACAAAGAGTCAGGTGTGTCTTCCTTTACTTGAAGTTGTGCAAGCTTTTCCTGCGAACAAGTGAGTCACTCTTTGTTAAGAGACTATAAGTTTTAAAAGGACCATCTTTCCGATAAAATAGGTGACTAAAAAATTCGAAAACTCTCCATTAGTATTCTGTTTCTTTCTACTTCCCTCAACCTATTAACTGCATGTACTTAAAGAATTCTTCATATTAGGCAATATAAAAGGGTCTCACGAAAGCGTCCTTTTTATATTAAAGGCCATCAAGGCGTTCGCGTGGGAAAGTATACCTAACCTCTGATTCAAAAGTTGGTGTCGTTTTGGATGACGTCTTAGAAGCTGCCGTAGCTTTTCACTGTGCGATTTATACAAACGCGTTCACGTACAGCTCGTGGATATGATAAACGTCGCTCCATATGTTTAATGTCTAGCAGCACATTTTGCGCTTTATAGATGAGTACATATTTCAAATAAAAAATTTCGTACGCCGTAGTTAAACCGCACTTTCCGCGTTGCTCTACGGTGGTCATGTACCAACATCCAAACCTATATTGTAGCTAGAATAGTCAGATGACTCATCTCACAACAGAAGCTCACAGTTAGTGCAGAGGCCAATTAATTGTTAAGGATAATTAGAATGTTTAGTATGACTTTTTTTCTCACAACTTATTTTGGAATTTGTTTGTCAAAGAAAAAAATACCTCCAACTTAAATACAATTTCTATTGAGGATAGTAGTTCCACTATTCCAAAGAATTGCTTACAGCCAAGTTATTGTAATCAAGAAGAAAATATTTATCATTAAAATGGCAGTCACTAATCATTTTGTTAGAAATACTAAGCTAGGGTAACTGAGAATTAAATTAAGAAAAATAGTATGACATTTTTATGGCGTAACAACAAATCAGTTTTGCTGTGTAATTTTTATTTATTCAGCTATATTAACACTAATTAGAATTTTCTTTTACAAAATCGTGATTCTCACAAATCTATTGAAATATTTCCCAGTTTATTTCAGTGCGAGAAAAATGCTGCGCTAAGCTAAGTTTTGGGGCACACGAAGAAACAAGAAAGAAAGCGGAAAGGAATTAACCAAACATTTCAACAAAACTTACATGTATCAAGATATTAACATAATTTTCAAAATATGGAATAACGATGACTTTTTCTTAACAACTCGTTGCTTTAGAATGCCGGCCCCAACGAAATAGTCGAAAACCACGATTTTCTCTGTGGATTCCTGTATCTCTTGCAAAGAACCATTTTTGTAAGAGGTTCGCAAACCCCATTGAAGTAGTCATTAACCTTAATTTTTACAGTAGCTCTTTATATGCATGATCACCACGTTACACTGGTAAATATTTAGTCGTTTATTCTTTTATGGACCTTGTTTTACCCGCGATAAATAAAAGATACATTGTAAACTGGAAACGTTTTAGGAATATTGTTTTGCTTGCTATAAACTATTGTATAACGTTACGTGAAGTTTTAAACAAACTAAAACGTTAAAAACGGAATTGATAATGTAAATTGACCACCGTACAGGGATTCGATTAGCTGACGTTTCGAGCGTTAGCCCTTCGTCAGAGCGAATCCCTCCATCCTCGCTCGGACGAAGGGCCGTAACGCTCGAAACGTCAGCTAATCGAATCCCTGTACGGTGGTCAATTTACATTATCAACTCCGTTGATAAACCAAATTTTCGTGTTTCACTCCCCCACCGACGCAGCACCACAGTTTCTTTAGAAACTAATCCCCTTTAAACTAAAACGTTAGTTGTATTCAATCTAATGGTCTCCATGGGTTTAATTCATTTAATCAAAAACGCATTTGATTATATTTAAATTAGAAATCGAAATACGTCAATACGAAGTAGAGTTAGGACATCGCCCTGTCTTTAAACGTGCCAAGGTTCAGGTATACCTCCTTCACTTAAAGTTGAACGTGCTTTTTTCTCTCTCCGAACAAGTAAGTACTTTGCTCAAAACTGGCCTGAAATAAGTGAAATATAACAATTCATCTTTGGAAGTTATCATCTGAACGGCGATCAAAAGGTTCTTGTAAGGTAAAAAGGTAACGGTAAAATTACCAATTAATTCCTGCTTCACATTAAAATTGAAGGCGGCTATGTTCTGGGGGAATTGTAATAGTCAGTTATTCCTTTCTTTGCTCATGTTTGAACGAGCTCCTTTTCCGTATAGTTAAGTAAATCTGTCTGAAGAATTTCCGTTTTTTTTTTTTTGTTTTTGTTTTTGTTTTTGTCGTTTCAAAGTCGTCAAGTTTCGTCTCCTATCTCAGTCGCACAAGTTAAAACAAGAGTGCTTTCTATTTTTTTTAGATGAACAACAACAACAACAACAACAACAAAACCCGAGATCTGTGAAACTGCGTTATAAGGAGAAAGAAGGTAATTACACGTAAATTACAACAATTGCTTTCGGGAAACCCTTGATCAAAGTCAGCAGTCATCAAAAATTGTCATTTCGCCCTTGAAAATTGACTGCATTCTGAATTTAGGAAAGTATATTACAGAAAAATCATGATCACTACAGGACAATTCGCGAACTCAGTAAACAGTCGAGAAAAGGTGAAATGTATCTCATACTAATATACTGCATAAAATCAACACTAGAATTTTAAAAAGCGTCAATATTGTTGAGGAAAAGCGTCGCACTCGTTTGTCATCGATGCCTAGCCTCGGGCACTTTGCCTCTCTTTTTTACACGTATGAGCTGTCAACTCAAGCAAAAGTGAAACATTTAGCTTAACGAGAATAATTATCACATATATTAAAATTAGTTCTATTTTTTCAAGTTAAAATCATACATGTAACCCAATATTTTCAATAGGTCGAATTACACGCAAAAAATTTAAAAGTATAAACGTTTCAAAAAAGTTTAAAACTTTGGGCCTTAACCTTATGGACTCTATAGTGAGTTTTCCTTTGGTAATTTTTCCTTTAAAGGTTATTTAATATAGTGTGCTGTAAGGCGAATTGGCTTTGCTTCCCTTCAAGGGTTGGTTGGTTGGTCGGCTGGTTGGTTGGTTAATTGATAAATATTCGAACTCCATTTATGCGGAAACTGCGATGATAGTGACTGGCTTTGGCTAAAGGAAGGCGCAATATTAAGTCTTGCTATCGCGTTCGATAGCTATGAGTCTCAGCAACGTACGTAAATTCGCCGATAAGGTAATAAGGCGCTAGACCATTGATGGGTTTGATGCATTAGATGATGCAAGGATGCATTAGATAGTCTACTGGCTCCAGACTTCAATTTGCGATGAAACACAGCGTACAATGCGAAAAGAAAGCAGTTTTTCCGGTCTGTATTCTCACTTGTTCTTCCAGGATAACGCACTTGTTCAAGTCGAAGAAATGATTTCAATGAAAGGATTAGATTTCCCTGGCGAAACAATGGACTGACACCACCAACTATTGTGGAATCTTTGTGAGCATAACATTTGAAACAAACATTCAAATTTGCAATCAGAAAAATACGAAAAATAAGCTAGCATAATCTAGCAAATCCTATTAGTTGAAAAGATCTTCAATAAGATAATAACTATTTATAAAGCTTCATTTAAGTATCCCAGTTGTCACTCGTAGCAGAATAGTACTCAATAGAGTTTAGCAGCGTGAAATCACAAAAGAAGCTTTGACAATTCCATTGACCGATGGCTTTTTTTTGTTGTTGTTGCTTTTGTTTTGTTTCGCTTTTGTTGTTGTTGTTGTTGTTGTTTTTCTTTTGTTTTTTTCAGTAAGACTGGCCATGGACTTGAAGATCCAAGTTTGCCTTCTGTTGCTCACTATGGGAGCATTATGTGTACAGGGAAAGTGGCGATCTTTTCACGATCCCAAAAAAACTACCACTTAGCAAGCGCGAGTTTTCATCTTTTTCTGTGGGAGAACGAGGGCAACGTGTTTTATCATGGCAAGAAATGAGGGACGCGCGTGCGCAGTTCGTAGCGACACTTAGAAAAATCACGCTAAAAACATGGCGAGCATAAATAGAGAGACTTGAGTGAAGAAAATTAAATTTTTTGACATACCTCTCTAAGCTTTTTACTTTTCCACTGGTTTCAATCTGATCCTGTTTATTGACATCGATAGTCGTTCTTTGACACAATAATTGGTCACTTTCCAGCTTTATCCGCCAAGGTTTTGAACTTTGAAGTTAAGCTTTCTTGTTTGGTAAGAGAAGTATGGCGGAATGCCTTTTCCAGCTGAATCGCCGTCGAAAAGTCTAACTTTGCAAGCCCGTGCCGCAACGAATTCCCTGGTTTCAATCTGATCCTGTTTATTGACATCGATAGTCGTTCTTTGACACAATAATTAGTCACTTTCCAGTTTTATCCGCCACGGTTTTGAACTTTGAAGTAGGGCTTTCTTCTTTGGTAAGAAAAGTATGGCGGAATGCCTTTTCCAGCTGTGAATCGCCTTCGAAAAATCTAACTTTGCAAGCCCGTGCCGGAACGAATTCCCTGGTTTCAATCAGAAATATTGTTCCAAAACAATGTAGTTGACGTCGATGGAACTGTTTTTCTATCACAGTTTCGGTCCACCACGGTAATCAGCATTGAAGATGGACTTTTTTCAAGTCTACTTGGATGAAGGTAAGTCTTCATAGAAGCGCCATGAGTGCTGTGAACGCTTCACAAGTTCCAAGTTTTCGCAGGTTCGAAGTAGCGCCGGCCATTTTGTTAAATCATTCTTCTCTTTCCCAGGCTTTTTACGGATAGAACTCCTCGGTAAAAGACTGAGAAAGACAACAAATCCTTGCGGCGAGATAGCGGGAAAATTAAACAGGAGGAAATCAAATTATCAATTCGCCGTGATCGTTCGAAGTACTGTACACTTTCATAAGCTCAGAATGTCCGATATTTCACCAAAACAGCCAAAAATCGATTTACTTATTAGTGGAAATTTTCCAGATAACAAACATTCTCTATAAACTTTATTTCTTTGCTGTTGCAGACAACCGTAGATTACTCGACAGGGCCGCCATCTTTTTTTATTATTATTATGAAGGGCCTGCAAATTTCTATAGCAACGATCATCCAATAGCATCTCGCGAAAGAAAGAAAGTAAATGACAGCTCTCTAGACTGCTCTGAAGTGACTCCGCCCCCTCATGTCCCTCATTTCTTGCCGTGCTATCCATAACAATTATTGGTTTCGAATTTGTTCTCCTACAGGTGAACGGCTCACTTGCGCTAGATCCGGAGGTATCTGCGTGCCCCAAAACGAGAGTTTGCATGAAATATGTTCCTATTTAGAGAAGGGCTGCTCACCTCTTACTGAAAAATGCTGTGAATGGTACGCAACCACTATTTTCTGTTTTCTTCCAAACGTTACAGTCAAGGGAAATAAATATTCGTCACTTTCAATGTGGCGATGTTTGTTCATATTTTTCCACGCGTTAGGCTCAGCACAGTTTGCAACGCATCGCTTGTAATTAAGTTTTGTCGCAAGCATTTCAACCTCTTGTTTGTTTATATTTTAAGTGATTTTTGCTGCCTAAAAAGACAAATGAGGTGGCCTACATCAGGTTTTCCCGCGCTTAGTGCGCAAACGCCATTTTCGAAAGTGACGAATAAGTACGTCCCTCGAATGTAGATAACTGTATATAACAGAGATTCCGCACCAGAAGAAATAACGGAATAAAGATATAAAGGAATACGTTTTAGTTTTAAAAGATGAGGAGAATTGTTAACGTTGGAAGTAATTTACAACGGAAAGATAATGGACACCTTGACTGCCATGAAGAAAAGACCTTTTTAACGTCAATACTTTCTTTTTTCAGCCGCCAATGGGTGTAGTTAATGGAAAAGGCAACGGAAGTCACAGTAAATGAAAAATGAAAGGGAAACTGAATATAACTGGACAAAATATCAACTGATGAAATTAATTGTTAAAGGGCTGGTTTAGAACTTAAGGGCAATGTATCAAACTTAAAGCAAGAAAACAAATAAACGAAATACTTGCCTCGCAAAATAGCTTCTTCCTTTTTATTAAAAAAAAATAGAAATTGATGAAATACTAGGATAAATCTTGTTCCTAAAATTTGATTTCTTCATCACGTCTTTGAGTAGATTATTATTTTTGTTTTTGCTTTCGTATGAACTACAACAACGTGAAATGAACACATTCGAGGTTTTGCAGCGCACGTGAACGAATAATGCTATTGTTTCTTAGCTATATTCAACGCTATTCGTCTTAATCTTAATAGTTCCTGAATAGTTTGCCCAAGGTTTACAAGTTTAACGAGTTGAAATAATCTTTTTTTAGTTTCAATCACTGACGTGAATTTATACTTTCAAATCAGTTCCAGTCGCAGTTGCTAAAGCTCTTTAATCCTGCATGAGAGAGGATTTAAAAGCTTCTGCCTGAGAGACCGGGGCAGACTTGGAAATGAAAGTCGGTCGATTTCGCTTAAAATTGGTACACAAAGTTGTTGTGTGGACTTATGTAATATGCCAAAGTTTCAGCTTCAACGACCTTTTTATAGCCGTGTTCTGGATATCAGCCTCTCAGGGGTCCCGAGAGGCTGATTTTCAATGCAATTTTGGCCACTTTTCAATCTCCCTCTTAGCAACGTACAATTTATTTCGGACAAAATCAAAACCATACTTTTAATGCCCTATCCTTAGGCTTTTATGGGTAAAATAATTGGCTCATGTGAATATTTCGTTAGGCTGTGGCTGTTATCACAACTTGGTCCTATTTGAAGGATATGGGGAGCAACCGGAAATGCCCTGTTTTCAGAGCGTATATTTTCCATGCCCATGTTTTATATCGTTAAGTCTTACTATCCCTGCAAAGTTCAGCCCTTAGTTTAGTAATATCAAAAAAAGAAATACCAAGGTTGAGGCTTTTTTACGAAGGAAAAACTTACGAGAAGATGACAAAGCAGGCTACTTCCGGTAAAAGTTTCAATAAAGATTGTCTGTATTAATCAACCATTTAATTTCGATTAATACTTTTCTTTCTTTTAAGTTATGATTTAGAGACTCTGAAGTTAATTGTAACCGAAAACCATGCCGTTAATTAGAAATTTTCATGTGATTTTTTGAAGGACACATCAGATTTTGGCCCTACAACGGTTATAAATTTCTTAGCCGAAGTCTTGAAAATTAAGGATAATGGAGCTGCTGTGAAAAAAAAAAGGATATATTTCTAACAACCCATCCCCTGCCGGCTAATCTCAATACACCATTGCATCTTTTTGTGAAACTACAATATTGAGTTTATCTTTTTTCATTCAACCCATTCCACGTAACAAGTCTGTGGCCCTGGGTAATGAAACGCTAATCAATCAGGAAATAAGCCAAGCTTTGTGGTCCCATTTCGTACTGTAACCCACCTGTTTGGGACTTCAGCATTTTCTGCATAAAAATAACTTATCAGTCATTCTAAATGCAACCACAACGTCTGTCGTGAAGCCACTTGGAACTCGCTTTGAACCTCTAGGAAATTTCGAATATAATTATAGCTAATTGTCTAATGCAAAATGTAGTCTGGTTCTTCCAGTCTTTATGCAAGGTCTTGATAAATTCACTTACTATAAACGCTTGCTTGGCTTCACGTTTAGAGGCATGCCCCTTTTCTATAATCCCTTCGAAGTAAAGCAACATTAAAAACCTTAGCCCCAGCGATAAATTGGTCGTGAGTGTGTCGTTGCGAGTAATGAAAACTCAGGTTGATTCATACTGTCTGTAATGATGATTCATACCCTGTATAAGTTCGCATGCCGTTACGAGGTCATGACATGCGAACTTATCTGTAGTTTGCTGGCTATGTTTGACTTGGAATTCACTTTTTTCGCTTCTAGATTCGTCTCCTTCATACTGCAGAGAATAATTATGTATAGAACTTGCAGGAGAACCTGAAAAACGAATGGATATGATTTGTTTTAACTCTTTGTCTACCGGCTTACCAATTATAGGGCCAGGTCGTCCTATACTTTGAAACTTTGCAACTTTCTCAACTTTGGGACCATGGCTGAAATGAACCATTTTTATTGTCAAATGATCAGTTTTTTTAGACTTTATCACCCGGAAACTGACCAAAACTCCCAATGTTCATTTAATATGACTGTCTATTATTTTGATTAACCCCAAAACGCCCTCAGACAACACTAATATTCACGCAACTTTGTTTTGAAGTTTTTTAAGGCAAAAAATCCCCTTGAAGCTAAAAGTTTAAATTGGCAGCAAACTTTGACTCCACTTCTTGCAATCTGTTCCACATTTTCCTACTCACTTCTTTAGCGCGACCCCGATAACGCTATTTGATTTCAATTGCTCTCACTGGTCTGTCAGGTTCGCATTTGTGACCCAAAGGATTCTGGTAGATTCTTGGATAACGACAGCATGAAAGCCCGCCAATTTCCATTTCGGTGTCGAGCCACCCAGCCCTGCTGACAAAATATTGCACCGATTGCATTATTTACAAGTCAAAACTCGCCAAAATTGCCATGCCAGGTCCTGGAATCCACTCACAAAACGGCTAAAGACACAACTACACTCCGGAATTGCCATCACTCGCTCGAGTACTTTGAGCGGAAAACTTCGTGTGAAATTGCTTCTCACCTCTGTTTTCTTTCAAAGGATTGTCTCTACTCATCAACCCAGCTTTATGATGCCAGGCAGGGGGCTTCTGAGGTGGAAATGACTCGAAAAACACACTGATAAATCAAATACATAACAAATTGTAGCTGCAGTGATCGTTTCAAAAGAAAGCTAGAGTGAAGAGTGTGATAACAAAGATAGAACCTTCGGTGTTGTCGACCAGCCAAATCTCCGTGGTAACCCCTTATATGGAACGACCAGATCGACTTGACCTTTACCCTCTAGCTTTACCCTCAATGGATGTGACGTGACCAAACTATTTGACACCGACATGGAACAGACTGAAATCTATGGTTGGGTTGGGGTTGCATATAATATATATATTTAGCCAAGCCTAAAAGCGGAGCTCCAAAAGCATTCTTTTTCTACTGGCATTTACATATAGTGTGCTGGTCATATCACCCATCTGACCTCACTCAAGCTACAGACCCAAGGCTGTAAAAAATAGTATGGAAAGGTGATCTGAGCCAGTGTCACAGTGGATTTGGACCCCCGCAGATTTGCACCCTCCAGTCCAGATCTGCTTGTGGATCAGATTTGGACCCCCTAGTCCAGAACTGCTAGCAGATATGAACCCCCTTTTACGGATTTGGACCCCCACCCCTCCTAAAAAAAAGCATTCTATTCAGTAAGGTAATAAAAATTCCTTTGCAAATTGAGTTTGGAGATGTTAAAAAGCAAAAAAAATATATTGAGGTAGGTTTTTTTAAAACAATAATCTTTAATACTTTGTGTAAAAAAGAACCTGCAACGCTAGTTTGCATCTATAAATTTTTAAAACAAAACATTTCTTAACATTTTAGAGCAATACCTAAGGACAGGTCTGTTTCCCCGTTTAACTGTAGGCGACTTAGTTATGGTTTAGAGCCACTAGAAATTGGTGGAGAAGCCTGGTGAATGCTATTTTGAATCAGTATCCGACATCAGACATATAGTGATTCAGATCATCACTTCATAATGACTGCAATTTCAGTTATCCAAAGCCTCCCATGAGACGGTTGGAAATCAGAAATTGTGTATCCTCTGGATATATGTATGCATCAAAAAAATTTATGAAAGAAAGATACATGGAAATCAATAAAAATATTTAGATGATATGCATTAAGGCCAAGATATTTCTTTTGATCAGCTACTTCTTGACCTTACTATCGCAAAAAACTGCTTGCTGACATTAAGCTCATCAATCAATGCACCTACAGTGTTTTCAAAAAGAAATCCAGCTGCATTTCTGGCCAGCCAAGTGCAAGACTAAGCAACTTGATAATAAAATATTGGGCATTTGGTTGATATCACTATCAAGGTAATTAACAATGTAGTATGAGGATTTAAGGTAATGATTCACCAAAGCAAAAGTGCTGGAAATCCGTGTTAGCAATCTTAACTTGATTTTCTATTTTGCAAGAAAGGTAAGGATTAGTCTCACATTTCTCCATGTACATTTGAAATTGCACAACATACTTCATCAAACATCAAAAATCCCATTACACATTAGTGCCAAATGTCATCCAAACATACAACAAGATTGGTGTGACCAGCTATGAATAAAATTAATTGAAAGACTGCATGCAGGAAGGAAGTCCAAAGGATATGTACATTAATGAGAAAGAGCTTACTTTAAGTTTAGTAATACTTTTTCATGCGAATACATCTAAGTTGATACAAAAAAAAAGTGCATGACTGGAGAATAATTGGGAGAAAGTAAATTCCCATACAAAGAATATTATCTAATACAGTAATAGCCCACGAATAAGAACCTGGGTTTTAAGAACCTGTTAGGCTAAAATTTTCATTTTAAGCCCCCTCCACATAAGAAGCTATTAAAGCTAAAATTTTAAGTTAGGTTCTTATCAGTGGGGTTGCTGTAAAAGTGTAAAGGTAGAAACTGCTGAATGAGTTTCTTTGTTATGTTTTGTTAAGGACATATACTGTACCTGCAGTGAACTGCCTATAGGCATTTCTCTATGGTACAAATAAATGATTTATACTGTATTATGAGATGATATTTATCATATATATAGTATATTCAGATAAAATTCATATGAAAATTTAAGAACCTATTTTAAGAACCTTGGTAGCCTAAATTTGCTTTCAGTACCATTTATATAAGAATCTATTTAGGCTAAATTAGAAAATTCTGGTTCTTATACGTGGGCTATTACTGTATTACACATTCTAAAAACTAAGAGGTGAAATTTAAACGTGGCCCAAAGCTAACCTAATCAAATTAAATCAAATATTTGTCTCGTACAAGTCACCCCTGCTTTGAGATTGACACTAAAAATAAAGAAGTAAAATTGAAATACAATCCAACGCTAACCTAATTAAATTACATACTTGTCACTCACAAGCTACATCTGATTTGAAATTGACACAAATAATGTAATAGATAGGACTTAAAACTGCTTAAAGAAGGTGCATGCATGATGTTCGATGGAACACCATTCCAGTCTGGTATGTAGCGATTATAAAAAGAAAAGCTGAAGGCCATATATATATTTAGCCAGGCCAAGCCTAGAATCGGAGTTGCACACTCTCACCGAGCAACTTCGCATGGCTTTATTTGGGCCAGTTTAATTTGTGTCCAAAACAATTGAGCAACAGCAGGGAAAATGAAGAGTTTTCGATAGCAAACGTTTACAAAAAAAATACAGACATTCGAGAGTCCTAACTACTTTCATATGAAAGCGTAACGGAATTCAAAGCGGATTAAAAAAAACAAACACTACAAGCGAACAAAGTACGATGCGAGTGTTTTGCTGGAAGAAGAAGAAGGTGGAGAAATTAAACAAGACTAACTTGTAATAATAATAGCTTGTACTGATTAGTCTAGAAAAATCGGTATTTATTTTGACATTAATGCCCGTAGAAAAGACAATAAAGGGTAAAAACTGATCGTTAAGAGCAGTCAACAGGAATTGACCGCGGTTCAGAAACAACAGAACAACAAATACAAGTATTACAAGAAAACAAAGCAGAATACGAATAACATTTCTTCGAAGATTCTTGGAGAAGGTGGAGAAATTAGACAAGTAACCAAAATTGCTTAGCAATTTTGACATAAATGTCCGTAGAAATGACAAAAAAGAGGTCCACACCTGATCGTTTAGAGCAGTCAACAGGAATCGCTGAGGCAGCAATCACTCGGAACGCGACAGAGCTGAATAATAGCGCCATTTCCCACAAAATCTTTCCTTGGCTGACACAAAACGCTAAAGAGCTTTGATAGTTTTACTGGTATTACCATGTCTTCCGAAGAACCTTCTTCAATTAATGATTCTCAGTGGCAAAGCGTCATCCAGTTAACGAAGAAAGCGCTTGCCAAACCACACCAGCATTTCTCTCGCAGACCCGTCCAATATAAAATTTATCAAAGCCAGCCCAGCCTGTTAACCCATTTCGGTGTTTTTAACATCCAAACGCTGATTCTTACCGTTTCAAACAAATTAAGACGACATGTTTACAGACGGCGAAACTTAATATTGTTGTTTACAGGCCGCTTTCGACGAAGATCTCTAAAACGTTTTTCAAATTTTGACAACTTTATGTCAGATTTTGAGACGTGCACATGCACATGCATTTGATCGGCTTTTTTTTACTCGAGTTTTAATGCTTACTTTTACGAGGACTCATTGTGAGTATGTGTTATTAAGATAAGGGCAAAAGTTTCTTAACGCTGTTGAGGTACCAAGGTCGAAAAACAGTCAGCCAAGCCGAGTAAAAACACTCGTTAGCTTGCAAAGAAAACAACGTAACAAAAAAAAAACAAACAATTCAACTACTTCTTTGCGTCCAAAACGAGTACAGATGATTGTTATTTATATCCATTCTAGAGAAAAATATAAGTTTCATCCCTGAACAAAAGTAACAACGATTAAACCAAATGTTAAGCTTCTATTTATTTAATTTACCTCACTGTCCTGCGCTGTGTTGTAGAGGTTTCTACCACTTGAAAATACGTAAGCTTCAGTAAAGTAAAAACAAGCATCCGCAAAAATAGCAAACGGTTTGTCCAAAGAAAGAGCTTTTTCCACAGAGTTTGAGCTACTCGTTCCTCCCATTAACACAGGTGAACTGTTAAGTGACCTTTCTTAGTGAGATGTAAGATACCGCGGTAAAGTGAAAGCCCTTGAAGCGTTCAATTATACTGTTTTCAACCGCTTAATCGATCCAAGTTTGAAGCTTTTCTTGAGAAAAATCGCTCTTCCCTTCATCACTTGAAAATTCACGTTCTGGAGTATCTTTTGACAAGTTCTTGATTTTTATGCTTTTTACGCGAATTTAAAGACAAACTTCGATCGAAGACGATGAAGTTGTTTTGCTCAAAATGAAGAAACCAAGTGAATGTGAAATTACGAGCCGCAGAAAGCGCGCGAAAAATTAAGCCTCGATTTGGTTTGGGTGTCCCACACCTGGCTTGAGCCTGCGATCAAATCGAAAGCAAGAACCTGGTCAGCGGTCAACTTCAAAAAAACAGCTGACCTCGATGAGGTCTCAACTTGAGCCCGCGATATGGTCACGTGACACTGGTCAGCGGATACCTTGTTGTGACAGGTGTCAATTGGCTATAAGATGGATGTCCAGTATCAAAGACTTACGCTGTAAACTAGCTGGTCAGCTGGGCCAGGTGGAGTATGGCCGCCATGTTGGATTATTATGATTATTATTAGGATATTATTAGTTATTGGGCAACTCCACCGTCGTCGTCGTGCGCGCCCACGAGCAATACCGCTAGCTATTTTTACCATGAGAAAAGCAGTTGACGGGTTTCTATAGGTATGGTGCTCTGCTTCGCGGCCCTTCGGGCCGCTGGAGCTCCGCTATAACGTCAGTTGCTTTGCCCTACTGGTCAGTTACTTGGCTTAAGGCTTTGTTTGGGTTAGGGTTGATTTTGGGCGTTCACAAGTCAAGTGACATACATTCTCACCACACTGCAACACCCTGGGGCAACTGGGCAGAGGGTCTCATCGTTGTTGAACCCAAAATGTTCTGCACTAACAAAGTAATCTCAATAACTTACAACCCCCTTACTTTTTGTTTTGCACGTTGAAACGACATTCACCTCGCCAAGGTCTTTACCAACTACCCCCCTCTCAAAATCCTTATTCTTTACTTAGGTTTGCACAACACTTTCTGGTGTTACTACTAGCACGGATTCTTACTAGTCTGGATATGGCGCAACATCGAAATACCAAAATAATGGCAAAGGATTTTTTTGATTAAGGACTATTTATTCGTACCCAGTCCCCCAGTGCAAACGGTTCAGGTAATAGACGGGTCCGTTTTCGTCGCCAAGCCGCTAAACGGTTTGACCAAATTGCCAGAAGATTACTCATGGGGCACACTTCCCTTTTCTCTATCGGGATGTTCCTTTTGTTGCTTTCTTAGTCAACACAGATCCATGGTTGCAACCAGACTTAATCGGTGTGCTGCATATATATCCAAAGACAGGACAGGGATGGAGTCAGGAGCCCATCACTTGGAGCGTATAACTGTCTTATATCCTGTCATGGCGTTTTAACAGACCAATTTATTTTTAGATTGAATTTCCCGTCATTATCAGATTCCCGCAGGAGCCCCGAAGACCAATCCCGAGTCGTTGCACGTGCCACAAGAATCTGCACGTGCAGAGCCTTTATGTCTTGCTCATTAAGACTATTGTTTTGTGGCGCTCCCGTAACCGTTGCCGTCCTCGTTGTCCATTTTCAGGGGAGATAGTCTAAAAATAGACCGGTCTGTAAAAAATGCCGTGACGTAGGCTTAGTATGGTAGTTGTACGCTCCAAGTTATGGGTTCCTGGTGGAGTGGATATTTCAGCTTTCTTGGAGCACTTAAGCACTTGTGCTTTTTTTTATGGCATCCCTAGCTGTAGATCAGATTAAAAAGTAAGTCTTCACGGACTCACACTGAATTGCTGGCCCTTAACCCCGGTTTCTTCAATAAGAAACAAACTAGAAGGGATAATCCCCGTGGACGGCCATTATGCTTCCTGTAGGTGGTAAGGTAAGTCGTCACAAGGGTAGTGCTTCTTATTTGCTGGAGCTTAAATTGTATATTGCTCCTCTTCCCTGGACAGAATGATAATCACAGGCACCCATTCATACATGTATCTGGGTGGAGAGAGGCCCTGCTAAAGAAGGCAAGACGACATGGCAACGCCCTAGTACCAGGACCGATCGATCCGGAGTCCAGCCAGCTAACCATCAGGCCACCGCGATATGCGTCAGGTAGTTGCTTTTGTGTAGAATCCGAATGCATTACTGCGTTACATGTATAATTTAATCTGTCGTAAATCGACAAAATGTAACAGCGAAAAAATAAATAGAGGGGTTTCACGTGATATCATAAAAAACGTAAATTTAAAAGTAAACAGACTCTTGCATTTTTATCTTTATCACGTTAAAGATATTTTAGAAATGTATCTGCTGGCATGTTTTCAGCTCGGTAGCTTGCTTTGTTTTAAAAATAGAGCAGTTTGAATTTTAGAGTTTTTCACAGTGTGTGACATAATGGTGTCTGCTCACAAGCACGTCACTTACATGAAAGCCTCGATTCACTGTGTGTTTTTGAGGTTTCAAAACCCAACATGGTAAGAAAAGCGTCTATAAGCTTCTATGTGAATGTTTGAAAGCTCAACAGAATGAACAAAGTCTTTGAGATAGCTATAGTAAGATACATATGTTTTAACTCATTTCCGGTCGCCATCTTGGTGTCCCTCAGAAGGACTCCAAGATGACTTTTCCATACAAAACATTATAATTTGGAGTGGTACATTTTGCCGAATAACTCGAGTACGGGATATCGCACGGCCCTGAGACTTTGGCATGTTGTTTATTTATTACTCTTCTATAATATCACAACTTCTTGACTTTATCTATTGTATGGTTGATGATTTTATATTTTAACTTGAGTGACTGAAAACGCTCTATAGCCAGCACTTTAAAAGAAAGTGGACATCTTGCCCACTGTTTTTTTTATTTTCAAGAAAGGAAACTATCTGCGATTAATTAATTAAACTAATTAAATCTATTCAGTCTGTAAGTGAATTTGGTAGAGGAGCGAAAAAAGTTAAGTTAGGTTAGGTTTCCAAACGTTGCTCTAAGAATCATATCTGTCAGTTTCCGTGTACCTCAAATCTAGAGTTGCGTTTAAGGTTACTTATTAAGACTTTTAAACGAATTTCTCCAAAAAGCAAGAAAAACAGTTTACTAATTGAATTCTTTAACCGGTTCTCGTTTGAATTAACCAGTTAATACATGTACCACGAAAGATAAATTAAAAGCTCTAGCCAAGCGACTTATAAATTCGATCACCATTCAAACTTTATTCGTTCCACTGGTTCATGGATCGTTGTTCCATCACCATCTGTATACACATTTGAACAAAATATCTCTAACTTAAATGGTCTCCCCACCTTTTACCTTTCACTGAGCTTTAGCCGTTTTGTTGCCACAATAGACCATTTTACAGTTGTCGGTGAAAGCGAGGCTGGAGGTGACCTTGTTTTGATACAAACCTACCTACTTTTCTTATGGAAATCATGTTTTTCTTATGCTAACTAGTGTTTAATTAGAATAATTTCCATAAGAAAAGCAGGTAGGTTTGTATCAAAAGAAGGTCACCCCTAGCCTCGCATTCAATCAAAGGCCAGGGTACTGAGCACAGAACTGTAAAATGGTCTATTCAATTACTAACATTTTAGATGCCATATTGGGTGTTGTTTCACTTGAAAAGTCGAAAGACCTTGGAGATAAATTGCCCAATAATAAATCAAAGCGGAGACGCTTCGCGTGTCACCCTCAAGCAATGTAATCTCCTGGCGAAAATAGGAAGTAATTTGGCCCTCTACTGTATTACGAGGCTTACTTACCTACAATCTCTATTGTAACGATAGTATTTTGTATTTAGAGTCGATACCAAAGAAGAGTTAAGACGGAAGCTTGAAGGAAAGCACCTCTGGAAGGGTCAGAATTAAATCTGAAATTTCAGTAACACTAGTCACAAGGTATTTGTGATGTTCTGGGAGGGGGATGGAGAAACGAACTCAGGGCTTAGAATTCCAATAATGGTGAATAGTCAGTTATAAAGGCATGTGACGTTAGAATGTCATAAATTCCAAAACATCCGTCATATTGAATCCATCAGTCTGGCTTTCGTGACTATTCCATGAAGTCAAAAGATCGCTTTTGTCAATGACAGTAAAATTAAAAGGGTAGAGAAGGGGTACTAAAGGAATCAAAAAGTGCAAAAAAATTTGTTTGTCACAACAAACTTGAAAACGTCAATAAAAAACTGAGAATTAGACGTGAAAACTCACACTTAGGTAATTATGCCTGACAAAACAAGGTTGGCATGGAAACAAGGCGGAGTCCTATAAATAAAGTTTTTTGGGCTCAATCTTTCCCACCTAACTTATATACTCACTAAACAACTTGTTTCATTGTATTTTGATTACTGTTCTTGTTATCAACGTTTCTTCCTCACCTTTCATGCAGTCCCATGGGTCGAAACGTAGCTAGTACAAATACACAAAATTTAGTTTCAAATCCACAGTAGGAAAATTGATTTCTAGCTTATGTTTTGAAAATATTTATTATCCTTAATAATTTACTTTGGGATCATTGATTATTTGTCAAATGTGCGATTGGCGTCTAAAAAACTCTCCTAATAAGGAATTAAGACTTTGACCGCAAGTGCATAATAGGTAATTTCTCTTAAAGTGTTTCGTAGTAAAAAAAAGCCTCAACCTTAGCATTTTTGTCTTGATATTACTAAAGTTTGCAGGAACACTAACACTTGACGATATAAAACATGGTTATGGAAAATATACGATCTGAAAAACTGGCCATTTCCGGTTGCTCCCCATATGCTTCAAATAGGACCAAGCTGTGATAACAGCCACAGCCTAACTAAAACTTCCCATGAGCCAATGTTTTACCAATAAAAGCCTAAGGATAGGGCATTACATATATGGTTTTGGTTTTGTCTGAAATCATTTGTACGTTGCTAAAAGGGAGATTGAAAAATGGCCAAAATTGCATTGAAAATCAGCCTCTCTTGACCCCTGAGAGGCTGATATCCAGAACACGGTTATAAAAAGGTCGTTGAAGCTGAAACTTTGGCATATTACATAATTACACACAAAGACTTTGTGTACCAATTTTAAGCGAAAGCGGCCGACCTTCATTTCAAAGTCTGTCCCGGTCTCTCAGGTAGAAGCCCTTAAAGCTTTCATTAGGCTTGATGCTTATACCACTAAGTAGAAAATGCCTCAAAGAAGGTATATTTTTACCTAATAATCTCTATTACTCCGATAGAAGAGCAGCCAGGTTAACCCGAGCCAATGTTTTTCCCACAAAACGACATCAGAGGAAGTGACGTCAAGTGCATCACGTAGTGTATAACGCAGTCACGCATGCCCGATGGAAAAGCAAACCCTCGTTCGTCGTGGCTGGGTTATCCCTTTCTTTTCTTTACTTTTCTTCAATTTTGCAGTAAATGTCATGACATTAACTTGATGTTGATGTCACCAAGCTCGAAATCAAAAGCGTGCAGCCCCTCTTTATAACATTTCTTTTTACATCTTGTTGTATACAGTCCCATTCTCACCCATTAGATAGATCGGATTCCTGAAACGTTACACCCTTACTTTTTATGAGCAATATTTTCGTCTTTAATTTAGAGCACCCACACTCAGTATTCCTCACATTTATTAAAGGAACAAAAAGTGCGCCGAATACATTGTACTTTACTCACAATAATACATTGCTTACTCCTTTACTTGTATTGTGCAGTTCAGTCCACAAAATATCCATACCTCCCCACAGAAGGTCAATGGAAATTGCAAAGGGGGAGGTGGTGGTGGAAAAACCATATGTTTTGAAAGAAATGTATGGAGTTAAATCAGAAATTTCCAGAGGGATGGGGCCATTGCAAACCAAAAAGCCTTCCATGGAGGAGGCCTATGCATATTTTCTGGAACCACACATTGAAAGCCTCCACACTACTAGCATTATCAATTATGTCTTCATCTTAAAATAAAAGTTAAATTTCAGTCGTTTTTGAGATACGACATCATGTCACAGTAGAATACATATACACACACGTAGTTGTGCAGTTCAGTCCGCAAAAAAGCCATTAACCACCCCCATGGATTGGAAATTGCAAAGGAGATGAGGTCGCAAAACCAAACGTTTTGAAAGAAATGTATAGAGTTAAATTGGAAATTCCAGACGGTTGGGGAAGTTGCAAACCAAAAAACAATTCCATAGAGGAGGTATGCATATTTTATGGCACCACACATTCAAATCACCAGGCTCCATGGTCACTGCTTTGTTTGGTTACCCTCACACTACGAACGTTAGCAATTATGTCTTGTGATCTTAATGTTAAACTTCACTGTCCTTTTTGAGATACAACATCATGTCACAGTAGAATTAATATCATTATTAATTACAAATGATAATTATAAAGGACACAAGTACCAATACGTTGCTTATTTTCTTTGGATAGTTTTACCAAAAAGTATTAGTAACAAACTTGGGCAAATTTTGTAAAGTGAGAACTGTTCAGGGTTCTGCATCATATCAATACAAAATACAAGGTTCAGGATGCTAAAAAATAAAATTGGCAAAAAGTTGTCATCTCACGCTGCAAGCCAGTTGTCAATTTGAGCAATTTTTTTTGTGGCACAAATTACAAATTAGGCTTATTCAAATCTAGCTGTGATCACTTTATCCAGTTAAAAGCAAATACACACAGTAGTTACAGGGATATATGTATCTTTTTCCTTTGTTGTTTTTGTTGATGCCAGCACATGACAGACTAATGTCACATAAAATTTGTTGTCATACATGCCACCACTGTTCAGAGTCAGTGGCATATATGGATATACCTTACCAATATGTCATAATATCATTTGTCCTCCATTTTACACAAGCAAACAAAATATTTTCCATGAAAAATTTGCACACCAAACAATACCTGTATAGTTCTGCAGTCTTAAATCGAACAATTTAGAAACCAGTGTGAATGATATATGAAATGAATCATATATGAACTGCGGAAATGAAATCAAATGAAGAATGATCCTCGCAGTTATGAACGCAATTTATGCAATTGCGAAAAGAAGCCTGAAAAAATTTCAAGACTTCAACGGGGTTTGAACCCGTGACCTCGCGATTACCGGTGCGATGCTCTAACCAACTGAGCTATGAAGCCACTGACGTTGGGAGCAGGTCAATTGTGGGTTCATATGATCCCGTGAAAGAAATGAGTGTGAATGATATATGAAATGAATCATATATGAACTGCGGAAATGAAATCAAATGAAGAATGATCCTCGCAGTTATGAACGCAATTTATGCAATTGCGAAAAGAAGCCTGAAAAAGTCCTGAATTTTTTTTTTCAGGCTTCTTTTCGCAATTGCATAAATTGCGTTCATAACTGCGAGGATCATTCTTCATTTGATTTCATTTCCGCAGTTCATATATGATTCATTTCACATATCATTCACACTCATTTCTTTCACGGGATCATATGAACCTACAATTGACCTGCTCCCAACGTCAGTGGCTTCATAGCTCAGTTGGTTAGAGCATCGCACCGGTAATCGCGAGGTCACGGATTCAAACCCCGTTGAAGTCCTGAATTTTTGTCAGGCTTCTTTTCGCAATTGCATAAATTGCGTTCATAACTGCGAGGATCATTCTTCATTTAATTTAGAAACCATAGTTTATTATTTAAGAAATGTTAAGCTCAATATTAAAATAAACAAATTAAAACAATCAAAATAATTTAAAAACTGATCAATGTTACTGGAGGTAATGGTGATCATCAGACAATAACAACAATAAAAATTAAAAGCAATAGTGTGAAAGTTGCTTTCTGTAGTATTACAGTCAAGTCAGGTTAAGCGTACCCCCCTAGAGTACATTAATGAGTTGATTATTTGAACATTGAACCCGTTAGTCGTTTCGAATAATGCAATCATTTTTGAAATGTTCGAATCAAACTTCAATTGCTGATTGGACTCTGTCCGTAGATGTGTTTGAAAAACGCGTTCGACCAACGAGACTTTAATTCTGTCATCTCTATTAATAGAGCACACCTTTTTTAGCCTTTTAAAATCCAACAACATTGTTCTTTCCGAGGAATCCTAAAAATAATAAATTTGTACGGAGCGAAATTAAACACAGCCGATAGCGTACAGCGTTGTAAACAACCAAAAATATTGACGAGAAGACTTGCTAGAACTTCGCCTGAAATATTTTTATCACGAATAAGACTTCTACAAGCTCTATGGGATGTAGAAAGCAAAAAAACTGCTCGATAATAACATTTACAATATCGTTTCCACTCACCGTTGGAGGCCATGTTGGACGCATCGATTTCCCATATAAGGAGCATCTTTTGTTCGCTTAGTCCAATCAGCAATCGAAGTTTGATTCGAATATTTAAAAAAATGATTGCATTATTCGAAACTACTAACGGGTTCAATGTTCAAATAATCAACTCATTAATGTAATCTTGGAGGGTACGCTTGACCTGACTTGACTGTAACAACTCAGAGGCATAATCATAGCACAATTATTTCGAAAATAGGAATTGTCCTGTTTGTGAACTAGCAAACATGTCCTCCTCTGTTGTGTTTGTTAATGCCTGCTCATAACATTTTGTTGTGGAACACCTGGAAACTAGCGAAAGCTAAGTGTGTTACCACGTTAAATAAAGTATGTATGTATGTAACAGGCCAAGTTGCCTTCACTGTTCAGAGTCAGTGGCACAAATGAACATATTGTTGTAAACATTGTCATTTTTTGTCCTGCCCTTTGCACCGGACAAATATTTTCACGAAATAAGGAAAAATGTCCAAAATTTTCAGGTGAAAGCTTACTTTCTCTCACATTTGCGATCTCGTGTAATGTAACGCTGAGTCTACACAGCGCTCGACCTAGTCTTCCAACATTTACACTCATCTGCATTGCCCCCTTAAATTTGACATGCCAGACGTCAAGTGGTTATTTTCAAATGCCCCACACAAATGCAACCTCAAATATCCTACTTGCTTTTACGTGACTGATGAAGTCATCACCCTATTATTATTATTATTATTATTATTATTATTATTATTATTATTATTATTATTATTATTATTATTATTATTATTATTATTATTATTATTATTATTATTTCTTTTATAAAATTTCCCTGAGATTTGCGCGAGATTTCATATCGGAAGTCAATTGATGAGATTTGACGACATTCCCACTCCCAAATGTTGCTTTTTTTTTTTTTTTTTCAAAATAATGTCGAATATGGTTTGAATCAAATATTTAACAGTTAGTGAAAGAGGTTGAGCATGATAGCGAAAATTATCACATGGTCTCGGTTTGCACGCGCACACACTTTTGACGTAGACTGCACGCGCGTAATTATTGGAACATTATATTATTACTTTATATTACTTTTATATAATATATTTTACATTACTTGTGATCATGTCATTGGGCGTTTGAGCCGCCGCAGTGTGTCTGGTGCTATTCAAGGGGACATTATACTTGGATGTTAATGAAACAAGAAGTGATTTGATGGAGAAATTAAAAAGGGAAAATAAGGCATACGCAAACACGCACGTCAAGTTGACGGCAGACTGTTTTGTGTTCGTCCATTAATTTTTAACCTACAAATGTAATTTTTAATCACCTTAAAATCTTTCTTTTTCTTGCCTTCCCTTAAAATCACTCTAACTTGCCCCCTTTTCCTTTTTCTTTATAAACATTCTAAGATCACCCCAAAATTCTGAGATATTTATGGGGTTATGTGATAAAAACTATGATGGCTTTTTTTTTTTATCTCTAGAAGATAATAAGGATAAAAGGTAAAATAAGTGACTAAAACTTAGCATTCAGGTGTATCCCCGCCACTCCCCCAGGCATTTCTTACTGTTCAGTTTGTGGCAGTCTATTTCCACAATCTCCATTTCCTCCATCCCCATCCAATTTGATGACAAAGTAGGTGAAACGTTTCTTCCTCGTCATAATCGGCTTGGACGATACTGTCTAACCGCTTATAGAATCTCTTCTGTGTTGTGCGTAACTCCTCATGGTACAATTTACTTTCGTCATCTCCTCTAGAATGTGCACTCCTTAACTCCTTTAACGCAGCACTTACTTTGTCATAAAACGAACGTTTCTTGATCGGCTTCAGAAGTGACTCATCTCGTTTTTGCTTTAAACCTGCGATAGCAATGCTTATCTTGTCATAGTCGATTGCTGTCTCTTTATCGCATTTGTTAAGAGGTTTATCCCCGTCTCCGTCTTTGTTTGGTAGCTCTGGTGGCTCTTCTTTTGTCCTTCTTGACCTCTTAATGGACTCACTGATGTTGTCAAAAAACCTCCTTTTATCTTTGTCATTGTCAAGTCCAGGTCCGTCTACAAGATCATATAGTTTGTTTGGAATAACAGAGTTGCTAGCATTTTCAAGAGCATCGTTAATTGCGGCGATGAAGAAATTCATGAAGAAAATTGTAAGGCTAAAAAGCATCAAACCTGAAAATGTTTTTCCAAAAGTTCTGTTTGCATTCGCTAGCTCTTCAATGGGTCTTTTCTTGACCTTACCTAAAATTAACTCCAGCTGATAGTAGGTACCTCTCAGAAGCGTAGAATATTTCACGGATCCTGCCTCGAAGATCAGGATTCCGAAGTGCAAAAACGCCATGAAACCAATCAAAAAGACAACCATGTAGGATGATAAGAGTTTCCCAGATGCCCTCAATGTCCTTGAAAGTAAAGCAACATGCTCGTTGTATCGAATAAGCCGCAAAAGCTTAAAGGTTACTAAGAACACCAGAATCCCTAAAACGCCATTTTCGGCTTCTGTCCACGCAATGACTTCTTGAAAATCAATATTTTCGTATACGTTCTCCCTCATTTCTCTAATCCTCGAGCTGGTTTGGGATGTACGGGCAATAGTTATCACAACAGCTAACACTGAGAAAAGAATCTGAAAGATCTCTATCCAATTCCAGAAACGTTTCAAGAATTGAAATCGCTGTTTGTAGACGGTATAACCGATTCGTATCAAGTACAAAAGCACAAATATGATAAATAACAGAACGCAAATGAGGTAAAACTGGTAGAAACCAGTTTCCTTGGAGTAGATGGATATAGTATAAAACCTTTCAGACGGTGCCTTGTATCCAGATTGCCTAATTTCGTAGAAATATGTAGCAATCACCAGAAGGTTGGTAGCAGGGTTAAACGCAGAGAACTCGAGAATAACAGGGCGAGACTGAAGGTCCAGCCATCCATATCGTTGTAACGTGTCTATGATACTTAGGCTAACTTCCATCTCGTAACCAAGATCCGCCACAAAGCCCCCTCCTGGATAAAGAGAAAACTGCCCCCACTTTGGTACTGTGTCGGTTTTTGCGGGCGTCTGATATCGCCAAGGCTTCGGACAAAGGCGCTCTAACTCGTCTTTCCGAGTGATGTTTCCAACTGAGATCCATTCCGGTTTGTTGTAACGTGTTACATCCTCGGTTTCTTTTGAGTATGCGTAATAGCAGGTGGGAAACATTGTCTTCATGTAATCCAACACGTGGCAGGGCTCTGAAAACATAACGACGACCGTCACAATTTGTTGACAGTAGTAACTGGTTATCGCAAATGTAGAAAAATGCATTTAAACTGACCTATTTGGACAACCGATAAATTAACCCCAGCCAACCAATAAATTAAATGAAACCTAGCCATCCACCGACCCACTGAGCCAACAATTCAGAAAGAAGCAAATTTGTCTGTTATGCAAACAACCAATAAAGAAAAATCATACAGACACAGATAAAAATGTGAAACGCGAAACACTAACCCACGGTTGAAGTCAGCACAAATTTCAGAAGAAATACAAGCCACTGGCTGTCTTACCAGTTTTACATAGTTGACGTAAAACTTTCCTAACCGAGAACTGGTTAATTGATCAACTTCCTACCGCTTTTTCAGATATCAACCACTAATTATGCAGTTTGCTTGGAATATCAACTTACGCTTTTTAACTCTGAGTTGTCTTACTCTCGGCATCCCAACAAGAACAGAACATTTGTCGCCAATGTATATACTCCGATTTTCGTGAAGTCCATTGTACCATGCTCCAGCATAAACACCGGGGACAAAAACCTTCCTTAGCCATCCCCAGTACAGAGTGTTGTTGAGAACCTGAAAAGCAAGTGTAAGTAAGTATTAGATAGTTATTTCGCCCGGCATATATATTACAGTCAGCTGAGGGCGTAGCCCGAAGCTGACTGCAATATATCACATATTGCTGTCGGCCGAAGTAACTATCTAACATATTTACTATTCAATAACCAGTGCCATTGTTCTCTCTCTGCACTAAATCACTAATAGCAGTCGCCTCTTCCGCTTTGTTCCTGAACGCACAAAAGAAAATAATTAGCACTCGTTGATTAGCTCAACTAGGAATTGGTGACTGAGACGCCTTGCATCTCAATAAAAGCGGTAGCGTTTGAACATCTGATTGCGTTTCGTGTACGTGTTGTTGTTCGTTTCATCAGTTTTCAACAAGCAAGTCTCTGAACTACTGCAAAACAACTTGCAGTCTGAGAAATGCGGTCCGTTTCACACTTACCATAGTTTTTACTGTATATGCCTTAGTTTTAATAGTTGATTTGTGTTTTGTGTTGTTTGTTTTTGAGCATGTGATGTTTTCCAACTAGCGGGTTTGCTGAACAATGGCTACTAATGATAATTCGAATAGATCTCTTTGTTCTTCTTTGTTTTCCGGCGAACCATGCGGAAACAATAGACAATGAGATATACCGTGGTATTTGCACGTGCAGAGTAACTTTTTCCTTCAGTTGTGACCAGACATGAAAGAAGTGTACGACAATGGCTTCACATCAGACGAGGATGAAGAGGCGATTTTTAGAACACAACAAAACCGAACTCGAAATACTGGCGAAGATTCACCTAAAGCTGGTAGTTTGGAGAACGGGGGTTAGTTTTATTAGCCCGTTTAATTTTCCAGCTTTTAATACATGATTTAATTGAATCGCGCCTTGGCATTTTTATTAGTAATGTGTGGTTTTAATTTTGCTTCAGATGTGCGCTTTGTGGGGAGCTTATTAGGACAACCGAGTTGGAAGAATTTGGAAGAAGTTGGGCTGCTGAAAACAGTCGGAGGAACGATGGCGCTGGGTCCTTAAAGTATTTAAAGATTGACGTTTTTGGCGTAAAACAAGGCCGTTTTAAAAGAGCCATAGATACTAAGCGTCATAAAACAAACTAAAAATATTGCAGTCTGTACACAGCAATGTTTTTAATATTGCAGCCTGTTTTTAATATTGCAGCATGTTTTAGCACGTTTAGTATATATTACCCCTGAGAATTTTCCTGCTGACAAAAAGGACCGCCCCCGTTTTCCTGACACAGTTGATTTAGCATCTTTAAAGACTGCAATCAGTGACTTAGTGCAGAGAGAGAACAATGGCACTGGGTATTGAATAGTAAATATATGCAAATAACAACTAATGAAAGCTGTCATGTTAAAAATATTAACCTGTCGCAATGTTTCCTCAATGTTATCTGGAAGGTCAAGGAGGAGTGTTTAAAACACGAGGCTTACCCCTTGGTTTAGGACCTGACCGGACACGTATTGCGAGTTTATTTAACTGTTTCAAAAGCTTTAGGGTGCGTTTCTTAGGGATGATCCAAATCAGGATCAATGATCCAAAATCACTAGGATCATGGTGCATCAAAGGAACCAAAGAATCCATTCTGGGCAAGGATTCTTCGGTTCCTTTGATGCAAATGATACGAGTGATCCTGGATCATACCAAAGGAACGCATCCTTATGTACGGAAGCCCACTGTGTTAGGACATGATAAAACACGAATTGCGAAAACGGCTTCAAAAGCTTTGCTGTACATCTATCCATTCTTACAGTAATATTTAGATTTTAGGTTGTTTTTGCCTGATGGAACGTGAAATTTAGCCGTGTCTATATAAAATATAAAGACACTCATTACACATTAATTTCTTTTTTTACTTTCTTTGTAATTTCTTTTGGGGAGCAGGATTGGCGCAGTGGTGATAGCGCTCGCCTTCCACCAATGTGTTCTGGGTTCGATTCCCGGACTCGGCGTCACAAGTGGGCTGAATTCGTTGTTTCTCTACTCTGCTCCGAGAGGTTTTTCTCCTGGTACTCCCGGTTTTCCCCATGGCCACTCCGCAAAAACCAATATTTGATTTCATTCTCCTTTATTTAAAGTTGATTTGATTTAGTCTCCCCAATTAGTAGAGCATCTGTGCACGGCTAGAAAGATTTGAGACTTTATTGTATTTCCTTCATGAATTATTGATGAGTTTTTGAAGACTTGATAAAATGGCTTCAAAAGCTTTACTGTTCACGAGGCGCCACCTAGTGTTTTAGGACCTGATTAAACACGAATTGCGAATTTATGGAATGGCTTCAAAAGCTTTACTGTACGTCTATCCATTAGTACACTAATATTTAGATTTGGGGCTATTTTGTCGTAGAAAATCTATATCATTAAACATTAATTTCTTTCCA
Organism: Pachyseris speciosa; assembly: GCA_016490735.1. Lineage (NCBI taxonomy): Eukaryota > Metazoa > Cnidaria > Anthozoa > Scleractinia > Pachyseridae > Pachyseris > Pachyseris speciosa. Next base: position 1,159,769 of record JAEMWC010000163.1, on the reverse strand, counting down.
TTTCCTTCAGGAATTGTTAATGAGTTTTCGAATAACAAACCAGCCCCCCAAAAATTATACTAAATTCTTGCCGATTCATTTTACGAAAAGTCATCAGTCTTGGATGAATTGGTCACTGTTAAAATGGTTACCAATGCTTTGCTATTCACCTGCCCTATTTCTAGGTTGATAGGTTTACAAGGATTCTACCTTACAATTGGTTGTGTATACTGAGGAAAACTGCGTTGAGATATAAAGCTATATATACTTTCGAAGCCATGAAAGCCGTAGAACATATACTCAAGGAACCATGCTAACACAGTTTGCCACTCAGCTTTCGACACACATCTCTATTGAAAGAAAAACTTTTTGCCCCGAGTCGGAATCGAACCGACGTTCCCCAGTTACTAGTCGGGCGTGATAACCACTACACTACCGGAGATACCACGCTGGAACGCGGCCACTTTAGAAAGTGAGTAGTATCGCACGTCGGCCATTCCTCGGAACATTTTCCTTTCGAGACTTTTGTGTGTTTTCTGGCTTCTAAATTCCCTGAACGGGAATTAGAAATATATATATGTAAATACTTTCGAAGTCATGAAAGCCGTAGAACAATATACTCAAGGAACCATGCAAACACAGTTTCTAATTCCCGTTCAGGAATTTAGAAGCCAGAAAACACACAAAAGTCTCGAAAGGAAAATGTTCCGAGGAATGGCCGACGTGCGATACGACTCACTTTCTAAAGTGGCCGCGTTGCCAGCGTGGTTGCTCCGGTAGTGTAGTGGTTATCACGCCCGACTAGTAACTGGGGAACGTCGGTTCGATTCCGACTCGGGGCAAAAAGTTTTTCTTTCAATAGAGATATAAAGCTGGAACACAATATTACAAGTCTCCTGATAGCTGCGGTGAGGAAGTCTGCCTGATTATCAATAACTATGGAAGATAATAAAACCATCACTAACCTTTTTAAATTTGGGTACACCATCGCGAATTGCCTTTGTCATCAGATAGCGATGATCATTTCTATTTCCGTAACACATCACCATAAGGATAATCACAAACATACAGTACACAAATAGTTCCACGAAGAAACGTGACACGTTCTGTTTCTTTGCCTGACGTTTTCGCATCTCCTCGACTTTGTGAATTTCCATTTTCCATAACTTTCCTTTTGGAGACACTTGACAAGTTTCCTCAACGGGGAGTAATCCCCCGTATTTGCTCTCTTGCATCTTATTATGGTTACCAGAAACATAGCGACGAAGAAAACCTTAGCAGGTTCTATGGTTGCAACATCTTGAATTAGTGATATTACCATTGAAGACAACCACTGCTCTGATTTACTTTTTTCCCAAACAAGACTGTAAAAGATGGTGAATGTTGTAGAAACGGCGCAGGTGCAGAAACAAAGGAACCACGCAACGTACACAAGCCATTTATACCTTGCACTGGTGGGTGTTTTTTGAGAAAGCGTTCCTCCGCTTCCTTTTTTGAATAAAAGTGCAATGAAAAGGTTGATTGGTGCAACTATTAGGGCGCTTTCAATTCCAACAATAACCTGTCGCCAAGAAAATTTCAGGGGCCCGATCTGGATGACTTGTGCGGATGCACCGTTTACCTTGTAGAACATAGCATTAGTGAGCATCGCTGAAAGCAACATTGACAAACAACAGGATGCACGCTGTACTCTTGTAAATGTGTCTCTTGATGGTTTCGCCACAATGGACACCCACATATGCTTCTCTGTAAGGCCCTTTAGCCACCGCTGGAGGACTTCTCTGTTGAAGTTATAGTTAACCATTTGTGCCTCTAACACTCGCTCTATTCTTCCATCGCCTCGCTCCAGGGCTAGCCACTGGCTACATGAAAATGTCCACGAATTTAGCGTATGTTTCTCCAAAATGACCACGTCTTCAAGAAACCATGAAGGATTTTTTCCCGAGTTGTCATGTCCGATTCTTACTCCACGTACACAGCCTACAGAGTTTTCCAGTGCTATCTTGAAGACTTCCGTGCTGCCGCGAGAGAACATGCCTTCGCCATCCAAATCTTCTTTGGTATTGAGATAAAGGATACCCGTGCTGTCTACGGAACCATATATCTCCATGGCAACCTTAGCTGTTGTGCCAGCGTTAATCCAAATCCCTGTTGTTATTGATATTTCATATTCGTAACTGCTACTTGAAGATGTGAGAAGCTGTTCTGCGGGAAAATTCTAAAAATGTATGAGACAATGATTAATAGTTAGCCATATAAATTAAAAAAAAGAGCAAAAATGAAAATGAAAACCAAAGCAACATCAATAATAACCAGAAACCAAAGAAATGATTCCATAAATCAGAATTGATAGCTTACGCAATCGGTGAATCAGCTAGTCACTCAATAAAGAAAACATTCTTGGTTTAATATAGAAAAATTAAAGCCAAAGGATTTAATTCGTGGCCATCATATGCAACTGGTACTAAGCATAGCAACATCCGCTAGAGCAAGTGTCGATTAGTTTTCGTTTGACGTCTCATTGATCCAAGCAACCTGTTTAAATTTTCTACATTTTGTAACCTTCTTAGAAGGTTTCCCTTGAAAAAAGAAAATGATTTAACTCGAGCTTGAGGCATCCTCTTTTATTATTCCTAGAGAAAACATTCACACTAACAAAGTGACTGCCTTTTTATATTCAAGGTTAATTGGATGGAAGGCCTGAACTAGCTGTTTATTTTCCTCATTTCTTTTATTTTAAACTGTTGATAACCTGGGCATTTCAAAATAGATTGAACTAAGAAAGGATGGAAACGTACTCTTCTAGCAGCATCCTTTTCATCTGCTTTTCTCACCATGATTACTACGACAATATAAGTCATAAAAACCACCGCTATGGTCACAATCACAGCGACATTTCTTGTCTCTCCAAGCCTCTTCAATTCTACAAGCACCTTGTCGAAGTCGATTGGATTTGGCTTTACCAGGAGGCTTCCTCCAAATGAAGTCAAGTGGTTACAAGAGCAATTGAGGACGTCATCAAGACTAGCAGACAGGATCTATGAAAACAGCACACAGTTACTGTTGCCCACCGTATCTAGAAAACGCCAGTAAACGCTTTTCAAACAATTTGATGTGGTGTGTTCATGTCTGCTGTCCTGTAGAAATCACTATGTTTCCGTTTTTAATGCATATAATTAACATTAACTTTGATTTTTTGGTATCATTCTAATGTTCTTCTCCTTGGTTTTGATCATATCATGCTGGTAAAATTTAATCTCCATCTGAGAGAGATTTTGGGAGGGAAGGAATCCAATAGTTGTTTTCATATTTATGGCCTTTTTAATTATACCGATAAGAATTCATTTCTTACCTGACACCCTTCTGTTGTCCACATCTGCCGTTCATACGACCAATAAACGCAACTTCCCTGGGCTACTCTCATGGTATAGTTATGATCTGTGCTTGGATTGTATTCAGGCTTAATGCTCACATTTTTGCTCTCGGGTGAAGTGGGAGGAGGATCTTTTACCTCAACACAAGATCGCTTTTGCCTTCCGCCTCCAAAGCATGAACGTTTTTGCCTTTTTGGAGGTTTTGCAAAGTTCTCACGACTTCTTACTTCTACATAGTACTTTCCGGGTTTCTTAGCAACCATTTGAATTGGGATCAATCCGTTGGCCGAGCATTCCATTTTGTCCTCTATCTTTGTCCAAATGCACCGCTCGTTAACTGAGATAGTGCCGTTTAGATCATACAACTGGCTTGTTGGTCGGTGGCCAAATCTCATAAAAATACTCAATTGTGCATTTACTTCTTCTGGTGAAATTTCAAGCTGTATCAAGGTGTTTTCAAAATCGACCTTTATCTCGTGAAAGCGAGAAGAATCGTTCTTTACAAAAAACTGCTGATCATTCCCGAGCTACTGGTATTTTGTAGAGGAATCTCAATGACAATGCCTTTTGAAAGTTGGAACACTTTGATGGCCTCTCGTTTGTCGTCTTTAAGCTCCAGTTTCAACACACCAGAATGAACTCTGTCTCTTGTTGTGCTCCAAGTGAAAGGATTAAAAGGAACGGACAGCATCTGCAACAACAATGAAACTTATTTCATTACAGTACGTTCCATCACATAAATGCTCTCTGTACTAGTCTTGTTTTTAGGGACAATGGAGAGTAAAGAAAACAAACTGAAAAAGAAACAATGAAGCATTAATGGTAAAAAAACGCAAAGAGTGCAAGGAACAATTATTCAATAAAGGGGAAAACGCAAGATTGGAGAAAATCAAAAGCATGTGGGTAGCAAATGAAATGTTATACGCTGAGGCGAAAATTGCTGGAAAAGTCATATAATTTGGTACTGGGCATGCTTGCTTTATCATAAGTAACAACATTAAGATATTGTCTCTAAAGGTATGCCGATTACCTCAGACCAAGAAATTTGAGATCTTGCAGGTGAAACTCAATGTTTTGCACAGATATCATCTGAGTACTTTTACCTGAGTATCCACAAACCGGCTGTTGTTTGCGATCCTGGAAACCAGATCTGCAGGCAAAACAAACTTTCCTCCATCAATTTCTAACTGCATTCCAACTAGTTTGGATGGTGTGTGACGCCCTAGAGCGAATATCATATCACTTGTCTTAATCACTGTTCCTTCTTCATCTGGCAGACTCAGCTCCAGGACAGCGTCAGAAACGTTAGAGACAATGTGCATTGATTGTGTGACCACACTAATACCCTACAAGTAGAACACAGTGAAATCAACGTCAATAAGCACGTAGTTTGACTCCAGCGTGATATCATGCTCAGGTTCCCTGATGGCATTGAATCACGTAATATCATTCTCGGTGACAATGTTTCTATAAGAAAAGTGGAAACGAAGCACCCTTGCACGTTTAATTGGTCATTTTCCTCAAATAAATAAACGGTATAGTATGCTAAAAACTGTTAGTCAGGTTAGTTGCTATAGGAATTATTCTTCAATTACGACGAGGGCCATTTACCTGATCCCTGTTTGAGTTTCCAGAAGCAAACACCGCCCCAACCTTCAGCATGTTGTTAAGACATGAGCCCAGGTTCTCAGCCGACTTTGTTATCAGCGACATGTCAGTTGTATTCTTTGTTTGGGCCTTGGACTTCATCAGTGACGTCATTGAGTCGACTGAAGTCAGTGAATCATCCTGAACGGTGAAGCAAATATAATGAACACTTATAAGTTGCATTTATTATACCAATTGAGAAGGTTAACAAAAAAGTGAACTAATAAAACTATACGCACAGTGCAAGATAAATTAGGAAATCGCTTATAGTTGACCGTTCTTCAAACTGTTGCGTTATTTTCGCTGAAAGGTAACATAAATGAAATGAATCGAATGCAAGCGAAGCGAAGCAAACATTGCATTATTGCGGATTAATCAAAGGTATTTATAGAGTTCGACCACATATCGATGTGTCTTCGTTAGACATGTGAAACAACTTCTAGAACTTCTTGGAAAGTTCTAGATATTTAGAAAAATATGGAATATAAGGGTTATTGTTTGATTGATTGATTCATTGATTGATTCATTGATTTATATTTTGCCTAAGGAGTCTTTAAGTAATTTTATTAATAGAGGGTCAGTTCTTTATCCACTGCAAAAGGCACTCGAGTCCAGCAAATTTCACTGATTAAACTAACCCAAACGCGTATCGCAGCCAGTGCGAGACATTTTATTACATGGTCAGTTGACCAGTGACCACAACAGAAAAAAAATATAACATTTTTTTTAATTTCTTATTGCTTGAAAACAAAATAATCCCTGTTTTTCTCTTAGCAAGTGCTTTGGCCTATATTCGGAAGAATCGTCGCCTTTATGTAACTGTACTTGCGTTATTGAAACAATAATTACCAGACACTTGGGGGAAACCGTGTTTGTATCATTGATGGCAGACGCAATTACGGACGACGTTTGCAAAAGGTCTGGAAGGCCTTTCACTGGCAGCGAAGTAATTCTGTCAACGATGAATTCATTAACCTGTAAAGCAATGTGAAAAATGTCACTATAAAAGCTATTCCTCAAGTTACTAGCCTGCAACAGCAGAGAACTACCTTTTGTTAATGACCATGCCATAAATGGCTCAAAAAGATCAATGTGTAGACGATAATCTCAAATTTCATGGAAAAGAAGAGAGTTTTAAAAACACGTCTTGGTTAAACTATTACCAGTGTAGACATCAATACACTTGTACAGCGGCATGTCAAAAAAATTGTATCTTGGTGTTTGAGGAAAGTTATCAAAGATTGGTGCATTTAGTCTCTGGACCAATTATTCCGGTCCCGCGCTGAGAAGGTTTAGGATCAGCATCAAAGCAAAGACAATAAAGAGCACCAAAAATTGTGCAAACTATAAACGAAGCCACCTGAAGCCAACCTATACACATTAATTTGTGCGGTATTCTTTGTCACATTAAGCCACATCCCACAACCTTCACAATATACAATTTCTCTACCTTCGTTTTCTCGCCTAGATCGAGGGCAGAATCCTGTGCAACTGCTTGTATAGCAGTATTCGCGATTTCTGCAGCTTTGCTTAAGTTATCCATGTTTATTGCTTCATTCAGCAGACTGTCATTAGCTAAAACCAGTCTGTTAATTGTCTCGGAGCTCACATTTGAGGCTTGAGCCACCTTAAAAAGACAAAGAAATGTCACTTTACTCGTATTTATGAAAGTTGTATGGTAAAATATCTCAGGTGATTGAAATAGTGAATCGTGCCATGTAACTGTTCAGATGTGGTTAATACACATGTCACCTCTCGAAACCTTTAAAAGGCGTTGTCTAGCACCGACCATTTACAGTAGCAATTGGTAATTGGACGTCTTTTGAAATCATTTATGATCAATTTCATCCTAGTTTTCAATCAAGGATAGAGACGTCTAACAAGAAATTATTTAGCCTTCGTGTCATTTTAGTTGTGATAGAAGGAGTTGTATGCAAATATGGGACAGCTTGAATCATTTTTCGTAATGCATGATTAATGGAGTGGAAAGCAAGAAAAGTTGGCTAAGAATTTGTTATATTTCGCTACCAATAGCTTAGAAGTCGGATCGTATCGAGATTTACATATTTTATTGCGATTGAAGAGAGCAGTTTTGAAATTACCAGTTGCGAATGAAATAGAGAGTTTTCAGTTCATGTTTCTGTGTTTGTGTTTTGTTTATAACGGAACTAGCGCTTAAGCCTGGTTTTTACTAGCGACGCAAGCACAAGCGCAAGCACGAGAGCGCTAATTTCACTGTGAAAACGGGCTTAACGTAAGTATAAGCATAAGCGCAAGCACAAGGACCATTTTTTTCCTTTTCCTTGTGCTTCTGCTTATGCTTGCGTTTACTTACGTAGTGCTCGTCTTCACTTGACATAAGCTACTTATTCTTGCGCGTGTACTTGCGTCGCTAGTGAAAACCAGGTTTTAATAAGGGAACGAGCTAGAACCACTCGGCTAGAACCACTCGGATTTTTCAATTGGTGAGATCAACAAACCCTCTTCCGGCTGAGCTTTGGCCAGATACAGCAAATAATTTCCTTAATATTGTTACTTTAAATTTAAGTTACTCATCGGGCAAGTCTAAACGCTATTGTTTTTTTATTGTCTAAGAGTAACGCTGGTTAGTATGGAGGAAGACACTTAGTATGCAGGAAATACAAATTAGTATGCAGGATCGCACTTTTCCTAATCCACCCAGTCAGTTTGAATATTTAAGATTTAGCTGATCACCTAATCGCCTCATCACCTAATCCAAAACGGGGCTTATCTCCATCTTTGTACCACTACTCGTTTTAATCTCTCGCTCGTAAACAAGTGGAATGTCCCACTCTCCGTGTGCTGACTGGTTTAAAATAACTACCAACAGACTGTTAAGGCTGAAAAAAAAAGCGTGTCATCCTGAAGACAGAACCTACCTTCACAGTCAAGTTAACCACTGAGACAGAGGCACCGCTGTTATCAGTCACTGTAGCAGTGAAATTTAAGTCCCCTGAAGGCAAGCGAGAAATAACCAGGTTATTTAAGCCGTTGTAAATTACGCTGTTCAAACCATTACCAAGTTTAAACTGAAACCGGTAAGACAAGGGTCCGTTGTTGCTCTTCCAGCCAGTGCAGTTTAGAGTGAAGTTAGTTTTCAGGGCGGTTCCCGATGCTGGCTCTATCAGACAACGTCCACCTCTCGGTGGCAGTGACGTTGAGAAATAATAAGCACTCATCCCAGAAAGGCCAGCTCCTGTACGAACATATAATGCCAATCGGTAGTTCTTTCCACCAATAAGTGAATTCTCCTTAATGACAATCACACTGGAGTTGAGAGCAGTGCTTGTAAGCAGGTTGAGATCACTATTTTTCCGCCAAACGGTGTCGCCGTTAGAACCAATTTGTTCTTCTACATAGAGTTCCCAGTGGTACGACACGATGTGGGAGCATTGAGCCCCTAGGCAGTCTGACTCGGTGCTCAGTTTAACTGACGGAATAACTTTGATACCACAGTTGATCAGACATCTGAAAACAAAAATTATTTACTTTTAAAGCCATGAAAAATAGGAAGTAGGAGTATTGTTAACTGATTTCCCATAGCCAGTATAAATTATTCGAAATTAATTTTATCGTCAGGAGAACGTTTCCACACGGAAGTGCAGAGAAGGTTCAGTTTAAGAGGATAGGTCTGTACAACGAAGGAAAGACTTCAAACACGGACCAGTCTTCAGAACTGATGATAACGACAACTGGTCTCAGAAGAATGTTGTCAACACATTGACAAAGGAGCAGGATTAACACAAAAGCTCCCGAAATCGAGCCTAAGACCTGTTTCAAAATTGCCTTCATTGGCACTCGCCTGCAAGTCTTCCGACAGCTATGTTTTGAGGAAAGAAAGCATTTGATTTCCCAGTTAGTTCCTTTCCCCTACTCGGCAATATTTGTTCCCCGTTGTTTATACTAGAGCCACTTCAAATTACTTACAAATGTAGGTTTTCATGGTATTTGACCCCGGTTAACGCTAACCATGCTTCAAGCAACTGGGCGCAGGTTGTTTTCGCAGCAATAAAACCGAACGGCCATCAAACTATACACTCCATTACTGCAGTTAAATAGAGAGCGAAGTTTTGACGCGTTTCACATCGTAGAGCGTTTTTTTCACATGACGTCACGGCGGCCATGTTGGTGTTCCAAACTAAACCTCTGGGAATTGCACTCTATTTTTATGCAAATACTTTCTTTTGTTTCAGTAAACCCATATGGCTGGTAGTCACGTGAATGAAAACGCTCTATTTTTGGCGATCCATTCGATCTATACTAATGTTGACAGATTGATGTCTAAATTCAGTAAAATAACTATATATTTTATATTTTCTCCACGGTAGTGAAAAGCAATAGAAATTTACTTTATTTTATTAATTCACACTTTTGAACGCGTATCTAACATTTTTTCTGGCGATGCCGACCATTTGAATGCCGGAATGCGTCCACTGCTTGGGATTAGTCTAGTCTACTACTAGCTTTCCGAGTTGGAGGCTGTCACCATCAACTGCACACTACTTCCTATCTCAAATTACAAACAGAATGGTTACAGTAAAGTTCAGCGAAAGAATGACGAAACAATTCTTACCGTTGTGATATCTTAGGTGGATCTCCTCTTACGAAATGAACAATTTGGGATGCGTTTGAAACACGTCGGTCCTTGCTCACGGTCAACTTTACAACGATTGTTTGATTGTAGTGGGCAAACGTACGGTCAATGGTAATAACATGACCTGAAGCACTCTGGACATCTTCAATGACTGAGCTATCGAAAGTTTTCAATGAACCGTGTGCAAGTAACTGGATACTGTCGTTATTTTGGCGTTTCAGTTTTCCATAATACCAGCTAAATTTCATTCCTTTGTTGTCACCAGTTTCAGGGTCGTAGGAAAGGGAGCCATTCATAGTAAGATTCTCGTTAAGTCCTCGGATGACCACGGATCCCCCGAATATAGCTGCAACCAGATTTTTCTTTATTTTACAGAAACGGCCACCTGCAAAGAAAATAACTCTTAATGAAGTACTTCAATTATTTTTAAGTCCTGTATTCAAGACCTCAGAGATTAATCTTGCATTCCCAAGTTATAAGAATTTGAGTCATGTCACCAGGCAATGTCATGATCGTCGGCCGGGAGGATTTTTACTGGAAGCAACACCTTTTCCCCAACCTTAGGTACAAGTCGGTTGATAGTACTCATTGTTTCCGTTAGTGACCTGATTAGTCGTTAAATTTGCGATAGTATATTACGTCTCTCTGTCATGTTAAATAAGAAACTAGAAAGTGCTATTCTTGGTGCATTTGAGCCTGAGATGTGCAACCCAAACGTGTAATAAGTCTAATGTCATTCGAGGAGAAATGGAGATGACCGTTTTAGTGCTATGCCCATTTGCGGGTTATAGGCGTGTATATATAGCTTGGCATTGAGTAACATCGCTCTTTTTCAGTCGTTTGTTTGTCTACTTTATTGATCGCATCAACAGGCTATCTAGATGATAACAGGTGTCAGCAGCTGTGTAGCAGTATTTAATTTGATGTAAGCTGGAAAAGCTTTGGAGCTTTGGAGAATTGGCCGTCAGTAGACTGCCGTACCGTAGGTATTTTTTGCGTATGTGTGTTAATGCAACATTTATTGAACACACGTTCGGCACTATTTCACAGTACTTACTTTACAACAGCAAAACAATAAGAAATGTTACTCTACGATGTGCTACTTTTCGAGAAAAAGTGACACTGTCGCTAGTTAACTTTGACCTAACAGTGCGATATAATACTTAAATCCGCATAACAGTGTTTAACAATTCATTGACAGTTACGAAGGGTACATGAATTACAGATCTTAAAACATTTAACAACATATTTAATTAGTAACAAAATAATAATAATATACTTACCACAGTATCAGGAGAATACATTTCGCGCAAAGAATAAATTAAAGTTATAAACAAAAGAATTACACGAGAGAGGATGAGGCGTCTTCTCTATACAGTCAATTTCTCCAGAACATATTTGTGATTCACTCTATTAATTAAATCTTGGAGGAGGATTGCTTTTTCATTTAACTTCTTCTTATTGATGTAATAGCTCATAAATAAAAGTGTGTAGTTAAATTTTCTATTTAGTGATGTAGGGCTATTGAAATTTCCAAAGAGTATCGCTTCCCTGCTTGGAACGAACCTGGAGCCGTTTGTGTCATTAAACCACTGGACAACCTTCTCAGAGAAAAGCTTGGTGAAATAGCAATGAATGAATGTGTGATCAAATGAGTCGAGATCTCCACAGTATAAACACTCGCCATTTGCTTTGATTCCAAATCTTAAGAGTTCTTTCCTAGTCACCACCGTCCTGTGTAAAAATTTAAATTGAAACTCCCTCAATTTCTTCTCTTTACAGTTGGTTTTGACCGACTTGAAGATCGATGTCCAGCTGTTCTCATCAGTCTGAACAGTTCTATCCCATCTTTTCTGACCTGTTTGTTTTTCGGTATAAGTTTTGGCTATCAGAAGCCAATAAAAGTCGCTGACCTTCATTTTTGTGAGATCGATAACTTTGTCCGCTAGAGGAAAGGAGGACAAATTTGGTTCAATTAAATTGCGCTCGGCACGAGAGTCTTCGGCTGTCCTTGCTTTAATTAACAGACAGTTGGGAACAGCACTCACAACCTGATAATACTGTAAGAAGTTAGCGTTAGTTAGCAAGTATGTTTCCCGAAAGCAAGCAAAGTCAAGGAAATAACCTTCACTATCCAAGAGATGTCATATCGAACAAATGCCTTTAGCAAGCCACTCTCCGTTTACAAATGGTTTGCCTCCGATCAGAATTTATTGATTGTTAAATAAGATTGTTTCATCAGTGAGGTTTCTGCCATAGAGTATTTTTAATTCACTAAAAAATGATAACATATCTTTGTAGAATTTTGGTTAGTTTTCTTGAAATTTAGCATTGTAATTGCATGATAGAAAAAAATTCAAACCTCCACATTTCCTAAAGAAAAAGTCAGGGACAGTTTTCCAGTTTGAGAAACCAGGCTTCAAAAGTCTAGGGATCCATGCTAATCTTAAAGCTTTAACCATTTTTCCAAAGTCTAGCATACGCAGACCGCCATTGCCATAATCCTGGTATAATCCTGTTCTTTTTATTCTGTCTCTCTTATTTTTCCATAGAAATTGGAAAAGGCGCTTTTTTACGTTATCTTCTAAACCGTCAGGGACATCAACATTTGAAGCAGAATAAACAAGTGGCGATATTCCAAGTGATTTAATAATTAATACTCTGCCAAACAAAGTTAAGTCCCTGGGTCTCCATATGTCAAGATTGGATTGTAATTTTTGGATTTTAATAACAAAATTTTGATGGTCATTTCCTTTTTTATCATAAGATAAAAAAACTCCTAGGAGCGGTGCATTTCTGTTATTAGCACTTTCTCCGAGCCACATTGCCTTTGTTTTCTCTTTGTTTAGGTTAAGGCCCGAGATACTACCAAAGTCCATAACGACTGATGCTGCGTTTTCAACTGATTTTAAATCTGCACACATGAGGTTTGTGTCATCTGCGAACTGGCTTAGCTTGACTTCGTTGCCACAAATAGAAATACCTTTCACGTTTGCGCTTTGGCGAATTTTGTTAGCCATAAATTCAACAGTTAAAATGAATAAGAAAGGGGAGAGAGGACATCCTTGTCTAACCCCCGCAGAAGGTTTTATCCAGTCAGTGGAGAAGCCATTATTGATGAGTGTACTCTCTATGTATGTGTAAAAAACTTTAATCCAGCTTCTAATGCTTTCTCCAAAGTTGTAGAGCTTTAATGCATAATGTATAAATGCCATTCTACGGTATCAAACGCTTTCCGAAAGTCCATTGACAGTAGTATACCCGAAGTTTTGTCAATTTTTGTTTGTTCTAACAAATCACTTATAAGTCTGATGTTCTCACCAATGTATCGTCCTTTTATGAATTCTGTCTGGTGCGTATGAATAAGACGGGGGAGAACTGCCTCGATTCTTTTTGCTATGGCTTTAGTACCGTAGGTATTGAATTCAAAAGAGTGTAAGACGGCCATGTGGCAGTAAGTAGGCATATTTTGCTCCTGATATTTGCGGAGGAAACTTATTATCGTAGGGAGAAAAACATGAACGCGGATAACGTCATAGGCTATTGTCTGTATCTGAAGAAAAAAATGCGGTGGGATCTCATTAATTTGCGGTGGAATACATTAACACCGATGACATCATAGCCTATTGTCTGTATCTTATGAATAAAATGCGCAGGAGTCTTATCAAGTTGGGAAGGAATACATTAACATCGATTACGTCGTGAATAGGTTGCGGCGGTAGTGGCGGCGGTGGTGGCGGCAGCAGTGGCGGTGGCGGTAGTGGTGGTGGCGGTGGTGGAACCGGACGTAAACGGCAAAGTAATTGAAATATATCGCATTAATTCAAAAATATTAACTCGCTCCAGTGGTTTACGACGTTTGAAATTTAGCATAGCCGCGCTTTTCGATTATCACCCTACTCCCTTGTGTCTAGGCGTGGGACCCACTTTGCGTCTGTACAATTACCGTGACGGTAGACGCGTGGGGTTAAGGTTCTACGTTCGGGTTATTGCTCAGGACTCTCACTGAGATGCCTATTTATGACGTCATCGGTGTTAATGTATTCATCCCCAACTTAATGAGATTCCTTCGCATTTTATTCATGAAATACAGACAATAACCTATGACGTATTCCTCCGCACGCTAATGAGATTCCTTCGCAAAAAACGGAAACCGCGGTCCCCACTATACTACTTGTGGTTTGTTTGTAAAAGATGGTCAACAATGTGATTGGTGATTCAAGAGGTCAAAATCAGGGATTTCCAAAATAACGGTCGAGCTGTCGCTACTTTGCTAATTAAAAATTAACATCAGTGACTACCTGAGTATTTTTGAGTGTTGCAGAAGTCAGTGTCACAGCAGGAAACACTGCAGCATTCCATGAACTCTTCATCTGGATAGCAACCGTCTATATATTTTTGGCATTTTTGTCGAGAAGAACAAGACATTGAAATGTAATCAGTATTATTTGTAAATCTCGCATGAGTCCAACCGCACAGGTCATCAGGATCGTTGCAAATAACCTGCAGTCTGGATACGTTCTCATCACTGCATTGCTGGTTCAACCCAACACATTGGTAGCACTTCCTAGTCTGAACTGCAAAGGCAAAACAGAATTAAAATTAACACCCCCTGAGAGTCATGCCAGTCCATCTTACACCCTTCTATTGAAAAACCTGCTTGCTGATCGTATTCGTACGCGTAGATCGATTATATTTCACTGGTACCCTAGAAATAATCCTACCCATAGAAATAATCCTTTTGACCCACCCGACTCGATTAGGCTTGCTACCTTCGGGTGGGTACTTTTTATCTGTCTAATGTTGCTGGGATGGTTATGGGGGGTTTACTATACCTATCTCTGTAATAGCCTTTGCTATTTGTGACTAGAGAAACCTGGTCGATTGACTTATTCACAGTACACCGTACAGAATAATTTGCATTTTTGAATAGTTTTAATAAAGATTGATTGAAGATTGAAGCCCTTTTGCATTCACCGTCGTAACGCAAACGTTTTCGTCAACCCCACTCTTGGGTCCCCGAAAACTTCAAAGATCTAATTCCAATTTTATACTCTAGACTCACATCCTTGAGGCTGAACGCGTACGATTCGTTTCAATAATATGCTTCCGTTAACATTATTTCGTGTATGCTTTCTTTTTCTTTTTCTCATGAGTTCTACAAGACCGCCATACTGGATTTAAAAATTATCCTGAGACGTCAAAACCAATCGAAATTGAATCAAAACTAAAAATTGACCAAAACCAATTAAAATAACAGAACAATAACTTTAATATGTCAATGTCACCGCAGTGAAAGGGCCAGGGCTAAAATACCTTTAACAAAAGATGGCTGTGAAAATTTTGTTACCTTGTAGAAGTGTAAACAACAATATTACAAAATACATTACCCCTCCCACTGCCGATTTTAACCCTATCCAGATCAAGCATTTTCTTCCTGTGTCTGGGGAAGGGTAAGTGCGAACTGCGAATCGCCTCTCCACAAGCGCGAAATTGTTGACGTGAAATACTCAGACTTGGAGTGTGAATGCTACAACTAGGTTGTCTCCTATAGCCCCAGAATGGCTCTATATATGTTTGTATATGTAATCCAAATCCGATAGAAAAGCATTATAATGGTTCAAAAATATGATAGTTGCTCGAATAAAGCCAATTGTTCTTTCTTTAATAACTGCAGTGTTTGAATTTCTGCAAAATATACCTTTCCATATTTCTTTGCATCACAACATCACGACTAACCACTTTAAATTATTCCCAGAGAAATTTTCCGAAATTTTACAAGCGTTCAAAGTCCGACTGCCAGAATTCTCTAAGCCCTCTCCCCTACCCTAAAACTTATCCCTCCGGTATGGACGGGGTAAAGTAAAATCACCCCTTATAAAAGCGGGAAGATTAATAAATATCGCTTTTACTATCTTTTTTTTTCTGTGGGACGGTATGAAATTTCAAATAGGAAGTATTTACATGCGGAAAATGACAGATTTTCTGTCTAATCTACAACGACAGTATTTGCTTTTTACAGGCTTGCTTCTGTTCGCAGTTGCGAATGTATGTTAGATGTAGAATTTAAATTTCTATTGCACGACTAAAGGTAAAAAGGAAGTTAAAGAACTTCCACAACGTACCTCTAATCCTGGTAAAAGTACTGCTTGATTCATGGTAGTTTTTGATGCCAGGTCCTAAATTCAGTTCAAGGAGACAAGTGTAATTCCCGCTATTCTTTTCTTCGGGGTTAACATCTAGGCTAAGTGATGGTGAGTCTATGGGATAAACTTCCGAACTGCGTAAGAAAACACCATTCCTCATCAAGGAAACGCTCGCTTTCTCATAGCTAAGAAAATGGTGTTGTGTTGCGTTTACAAAACACTGGATGGTTGTGATGTTCCTGTTGTAATCGTCATAGCCAAGGACCACTTTGGGAATACCACGCACTATAAAGGAATTAGGCATTAAGTGTCATTTACGAAACCCTGTCATTATCATTGTCATCATCATCATCATCATCAACATCATCATCATCATCATCATCACCATCATCATCATCATTGTCATCGCTATCGTCATCGTCTTCGTCATCTCGACATCTCATCATTTCGTCATCTCGTCACCGTCATCTCGTCATCGTCATCGTCGTCGTCGTCATCGTCATTACGCTGCTATTTCTGCACGGCCACCATCTTCAATCCTCCAGTTTGAATTTCACCCTTTCCCTCAGATGTATAAATTGTCGCAAAAATGATCAGAATCGATAAAAAACAGTCCAGTATTGCGCAAATGTGGAAAGATATTTTCTTTATGACCATGTAAGTCCATGTTTCTAAGGAAGAATGGTAACAGAACAATGTGAAGAGTCATGAGAGGCACTTGTTTTGAATTTCCAGCAGACAGTGACAAACGTATTGCGAAATTTCAGGCAGCTGTTAGTGAATCTAGAAGTGAGCCAATTTTGTTGCAGTTTTCTTTTTATTTTCCTCCATAAAGCCGTGACACGTCCTTTGCAAAGAAGGTGTGTGACGTTGAAAGTAATGGGTTTTATTCATGTCCTTGCAGTGATTGTCCTTGCCCACAGATGGACGTCGACGGCATTCATATGTAGCTTTTTCTCGTTTTTAAAGAGACATATACTTCAGGCAGGCAGGCAGCTGTTAGTGAATCTAGAAGTGAGCCAATTTTGTTGCAGTTTTCTTTTTATTTTCCTCCATAAAGCCGTGACACGTCCTTTGCAAAGAAGGTGTGTGACGTTGAAAGTAATGGGTTTTATTCATGTCCTTGCAGTGATTGTCCTTGCCCACAGATGGACGTCGACGGCATTCATATGTAGCTTTTTCTCGTTTTTAAAGAGACATATACTTGACTTTTTAAATTTATTTCGCGATAGTTTGCCTCAGAGCAACGGAATTTTTACAGTCATGCTTTTGAAAGTTTACTTGTACATCATGTAGTGCTCTTTTAATGATTATGATCACTGTTGAGTCACTTGAAACAGTTTTCAGATATTCTGAAGAATTGAGAAGTCCAAAATCGCGAATCCAACACAGTGGCCTTCCAGAAATAACAACGTAATTTCTATGTTGCATGACGTCATCGCCTCACTTTGCGGACATTTAAGGAGATGGTGCGATGCACAGTGGGTTTTCCAGAAAATTATCGTTAACTGACCTTACTGAGTTACATTTCCGTAACTGAGAAAATAAGGTGGGGCGTTACGTCAACGTAATATGATAGTAGATATATATATTTTGTAATATGGTAAGATTTTATATAAGCAGGGCATCCCTGATAACAGTTATGTCACGTGACTGAAGGATTTGCCCTGCTTTATAATAAACAAATAAATGTTTACTAATGCTACTACTAAAGACAGTTGAGTCATTTTACAAAAAGAAACCCTTTCTCTTCTACGCTTGAAGATATTTTGGCAAAATGAGAGAGCCACAAATTAGGATTGTGTTGTCATTTACAATGACACTGATGCTGGTTTCCATGTCGCGCATCACTGACTTGAGTAGCTAGTGGAGTCTATAAAAATAAGCCTTCGTTGTACAGAGATAATCACATGAGACAGAAACATGTTATCACCAGAGCACTTACGTGAAATGGGAGAAATGATGAAAGGTTTGCCTCCCTTTGTACTCTTGGGCATAAAACACCCGTAACTGCCTTCATCGTCCTGCGTTACATTTTTAATTTGCAAGGTGACAAAAATTTTGGTTTTATTTCCTGCAAAAAATTAATAAATGTAAATAGTAATGATCCTTGCATGCATGTAAGAAGTTTAATTTCATTTTTGACGTGGAATTTATTGCTATGGCCCATAAAACGTCCGCAAATTTCTAACTTTAAGAAAATACATGTCTAGTAAAATTACAATCTGTTGTGTACATACACCTCCTATAAATGCAGGATTACTTAAGGATAAACCATGTCTACACATAAACTGGTTAAAGTCTACGGCCAGTTTTTCAGGAAAATCTGATTTTTAGTCATGGTGGTAGGTACGATTAAAAATGTATCATTGGTTTTGCGTTAACATTTGTATCGCGGCAGTTGCCTTTCTTGAGAGATCAAATATTGAGTACGTTTTTATCTCTCTATATATTTTCTTTAGTCGTTGTTGATACCTTGCGTCTCTGTTCGGTTGGTGAAATACAAGTTTTCTGTAGTATTCAGCAAATCTCCAAACTTTACAAATTTTATATCTTCAGGACCGATCTGCCCGTGTGGGTCAAACGCGACGCAGGTTACTTCCACTGAAGAAAACTTTATTGGGTAGTAAACGTCTCCAGGAAAAGGTTCAACCAGGCTCAAGGAAGGCCAAACTGAAAGAAATCAAGGAATGTAAAATAATACCAGCTGAAAGGTTATTTAATAGAGGGTACTAGAATTCGCATTTATAAAATAAGGTTTGGGACAATCTATGGCCCTGCCCAAACCCTTAGCTAAATCAGAGCTTGAGGGAAACTTCACTCTTGCAGGATATTGAAGTTTTAATCCTAAATTAAGCTTTCTTTCGTTATCGCCTATTTTTGAATTTGGATTTCCCATGCGCCGCTATTAGGGGACTTTAGATTTGACTACGAGTACGAGATCGTGTACGAGTACGACTTTCAAACTTCAATCCAGTCACCTCCACAGAACCGTCACTCTTCCTTATAACTTAATAACAGAAAAGGAGATTTTAGAAACAAGATTGGTATCAAAAGGGATTATCTAAAGCACGCGAACTAGATTTCAAAAGTCGTACTCGTCCTCAATCTCCTCCTTGTAGTCAAATCTAAATAAAGGTCCCTATTATGGATACCATGACGACGTTACACGGCTGCAAAATTGTTTAGCACAGCCAAACCAGATGCAATAGTGTAATGTCGTAATATCCTAAATGGTGGAGCACGGTAATCTAATAAAAAGTGAAAATAGGCCATAATTATGTTCACTCACTTAACAATTGATTCATGCGTCAGCGTACGTTCATTAAGATATGAAGCACGCGGGAAGTTTGGAAAACACGAAAGATGTGTAAGAGTTGCTCAAGGCATAACCGAGAGCAACTCTAGCTTCTTGAGTGCTCTCCAAACTTCCCAAGTGCTTCATATCTCGATGAACGACACCTGACGCATGAACAGATTGTTTTATAAGATTTTCAACGCTGTAGTTTAAATATTGTATTAAGAGAAATTCCCTCTGCTACGTCATCAGTGTGCAAAATAGGAATATGAAGCACGCTCGCGCAATCGAATTTAACTACGCGAATTTACCAGCTATGCTATAAATGGTATTTACTTCCTGTAAGAGTGGGGTACTCCCTTGTCCTTTGCGGATCTCTGGTTCCATGTTCGGTAACCGTTACATCCTCATAAAATTCATCATATAAAAAAAATGCACGAGATTCAACAGATAAGATACGCAATGCTCTGAAAGAACTTACTTTTGATTCTGGTAAAGTTGTTTGCTAAGACACGCAAACTTTTGACAGCATAAAACCGAACGTACACGCGTACGTGAAGAAGACAAGTGTAATTCCCGCTATTCCTTTCTCCGGGACTAATATCTAACGTAAGAGTTGGAGACAAAATAGTATAATCCTGCAGACTGAGCTTGACTACACCATTTTTTATCAATTCAACCTTGCTTATTTCAGTGCTCATATCTACTGCCGGGATTACAACGCATTGAATGGTTGTAATATTCCTGTCATAATCGTCATATCCAAGGAGCACACCAGGAACTTTATTCTCTGTAATAGAAATAATCACAAATTAAACAAGGACTCATGAACATATTCTACAACTTTGGTTCTAGTTAACAACACTGTCGTGATGAGTAAGACTTAGCTATATCTGATATATCCCCAGAGGAATCCAATACTCAGATGTTTTGAAATGGCTAGAAGAGTATTACAAAGCTTATATGACTTATCAACGCCGATCAGTATGAGATTAATGCAACTTGTTATATCTTCTTTTGTCGAGCTGTACATATGCACATACGAAATAACCAGCTTAGTTAACCCGGGATAAGCAGGGTTGTGCAGTAAATTATTTTTGGACGATACAGAATCACCTATCTACTATAAAGCATGCAACTAACTAAATGACATGAAGTGGGCATGAGTGTACTACTTTACGATAATGCAGTTTAAAAACTCGGGAAATTTCGAGAAATTTCAAAATTACTGGTACCTTTTAATCACTAATTGCACGATAATGTGGTGCGAAAGGTCAAACCTTTCAACCTCGCGACTTGTGGCCAGGATTTTGTCGCCGTTATCAAGAAAACATAGTGGGTACTCCTTCAGAGAGTTATTTGGAATTGACTGTACTGCTCACGACCAAGCAAAGTAGACTGCTTTTTTTAGGTGTACTATAAGTGAGGTCTCAGTTGCTAGGTGTGCCCTGGTGTCGCTTTGTCGCTCGTTTCGCTCTTTTCGTTACGGACAAATGTCCTCGTCGCAAAGAAAACAAAGAGGAGTGAAAAGTGAACTGTCCCTGTCGCAAAATGTCGAGCTTTTTCCGCCAAGCTTTTTCGGCTGTCGGTGTTTGGAATAAGATTGTCGCCTGTTTTGGGATCTCTGTTGCTTGTCGAGTCTACCCCTTGCAAGGCCTCGTAATTAGAGAAAAGATTAGGGATGTTTAAGGGCGGTAAGAAGTATCTGTGAGCTAAATTTCGAGTTGGTGTCTTCTCTCCGAATGGCTATGTATGTGATTACCAAAACAGAAAGACACATTCTTCTTAAACAAATCCCATTCCCCTGGACGTTTCTTAATCTACTTCAGAATGGAGATAAAGGACGGTTTCGACTGTTGCTGAAGCTGTTGTGCATATCATATTCCAAGTAAAGAAATTGCCGTCTGCCTTGCATCCGTAGTAATCATACGAGATGTAAACACATTATCATGATCAGTTCAAGCTCAAAAGACTTACTTGCAATGACTGTCATGCGGAATTCTCTCTTTCCTTGCATATTCCTGGGCACAAAACATGCGTACCAGTCGTCGTACTGCATTGACACATTTTTAATGTGCAAAGTGACGAAAAGCTTTGTTTCATTTGCTACAGAAGTTAAAGAAGTATAGTAGTAATGCGATGAGCAGTTAGAATTGAAGTCGGGCATTTGGTGCTAAGGCTTATCAAACACTGGCTACCAAAACTTGTCCGTATGCATACGAACATCATTAAAGTGCTCAGACCTTATAGATCTACGAGTCTGCTTTAATTATTAAATCACGTGCCTGTCAAACTTGGATATCTTAAGAATTGTGGCTATTCTTATTAGCTGTGACAACAAACATTGTCTTTTCTTTGCCTACATCAAAATATAAAATTGCCATGATACTTTAGGGTAATTAGTCCATGTCATTCTTTTGACAGAGGCAAGCCTAAGCCCGTTAGAGTAGTCTTGATGCCTACTCATAACCATGGTCAAAAGCCAAAAAGAAAACCAATGTTGCGAAGAAATCGATTATAGGATACATTTTTATGGCGTTAATACCTTGTGTCTCTGTTCTGTTGGTGAAATACAAGTTCTCTGTAGTTGTAAGTAGTGTATAGTGGACACTTTGAGCGTTTTTTATGAAGTATATTTCCTGGGGAACGTCTCGTCCAGATGAGTCAACAGCAGCGCACGTCACTTGTAATGAAGAGAACTCGATTGGATGAATGTCTTCCGGAAAAGGTTTAACCATAGTTAAATAACGCGGAGCTGAAAGACAGAAAATATAAGAAAAAAAAAACAGTTAAAAGAATGCATAACAAAAATCGCTCCCAGGATGCTTTGCGAAAAATATCAAAGTTGAATACCTGATATACCTCCCCAACTAATTCGTATAGATAAATAAGACTAGTAAGCTTGCATGGTCGAGGCTCTAGTTTCTGGAGCTTCTCTTACCTTTTAATTAAAGTACAACTTAAAGGAAACAAGATTATGTCACGTCCTCATATCTCTGCGAGGCAAGCGGTATCATAGTAGTTTACACTACTGCCATTAGTTGTTAAAAGTTGAGCTGATTCTCCGTAGAAGCAGATTCGAGGTTTTAAAGGCTCCTGTTACTCGCATTTGGACTCGTCTTTTTGTCAAACAGATGCAACACATCGCATCGCTGCCAAACCAACACAACCTCGAATACCAATGACATTTTCGACAACTTTCTGTTTGGCGATGTTTCTACTAGCGGAATAGCCGCGATTTACTTTGCAGTTGTTAATAATAAGATGATTCTGATTCTCAAACTTTTATGGCGTTCTTATTCGGGAACACCTTTTTAGCTAAGCGATCCTCTACTTTTGATCCGGGGATCGTGTTTTCGGATCCTAAACATCACTGCTTTGGAAATCTCAACTTGTAATCACTTTACTCTATCCTGTATATTTAGTTTGACTGCGTCTTAGAAATTCAGGTCGTAGTAATGACGATCTAATGTTGTCTCAATATTGAAACCAGTCAACATGTAGGCACGCCAACGGACCGTTCACAGGTGTTAAACGCTGGGTGCGTGGTAGCTAATCTCTGATGGGAAAAATTCAAGAACCAAAGGGATTATATCCAAACAAGGACCACTACGATACAACTTTAGTTAAACTGTGGAGAAATCACTCTCCAGTGGCAGTGGGTACTTTGTTATTGATTTTTAACAACTGTTACTGACAAATGTTAACCAGATGTGTTCAGTTTCAAAAGCCTATTCTTCAAATTGCAATTCAGCGCATTGAGAATTTTTGATGAGTTCAGATCGAGGTGACTCTGAATCCTGCTGTAGATTGGGTCTCTGGGTCCCTTCCGTATTTTTTCTCAAACTTTGTAAGAAATGATATAACGTGTTAGTATACACAACACAAGTGAATAGTGCTTTTCGTGCGCTCTGATTGATTAACTCGGAGGTGATTAGCAAGTACTATTCACCTCCGCGCAGCCGGCGCGCGAGATTTTACAAAATCCGACCGCTTGTCGGTATATTGTCACACATAAAGTAATGTTTTGGTCCTCTAATTTTTCAGCTTGTGTGGTATATACTAAAACAATTATTCACCTCAGTGTCGGTGAAAGTGGTGGATATTTACCTTGCCGCTTCGCGACTCGTTAAATATCCACCACTATTCACCTCCACTTCGGTGAATAATTGTTAACTAATCATTTCAATAAGTAATACTTAAATATAGAGGTGTCAGAGCTCGTCTTTCAGTTGTGATCACTTAAAGCCAAAATTAGAAAAAAAAAAAATGCCATTTGTGTAAACTGCAAATATAACAAGAAACTTTCCCGCAAGTTCTTCTACTTCTACTTATCAATTCAACAGTCCTAACAAGTTCAAAACCAGAACAACTAGAACATCTTGCGAATAGCTTTCTCCATTGTAAACATGCTCCAAAAAGTCCACAATCCTCTACTCCCCTAAAACATTACATCACTTACTAATTTCAACAATGCCGCGATGATCGCAACAACTGTCACGCAGGGTTGCTTTATAGGTTTCCTATACTCAGATATGCGCAAAAATATAAAAACAAAATACTTTACAAATATGTTACAACAGAACGGCTTTCCACACCACTAGTTGTTTACCAATTATGTGGTAAAAAGTACTTTTCACTTAACAAGCAAACAAGAACTATTATCCCAAACTTGCCTGTGATTCTGGTAAATTTGTTAGCAACCACCTCAACACGAAATTTTGGATCAAATAGTTTTTTCATCAGAAGATGGCAATCGAAATTGTCGTTATGCTTTTCTCCTGGGCTAACATCTGAGCTCACAATTAGAGGCAGGCTATAAACATACGGTGGATTTAATAAATCAAGCGTTTCGTTATTCTTCCTCAATGAAAGTTCAACAATATAGATGGCTTGATCTGGATCTTCGGCCTCGGTTGCGATGCATTGGATGGTGGTAAAGCTCGTGTTGTAGTCGTCATATCCCAGAAGGAGTTTAGGAATTACACGCTCTGTAAAAGTAACAGATTAGATATACTTCAGTCACGGATTTGACACCAAAGTTTGTTATCTTAGCTTTAGGTAGTGGGCTGGATTGGCTACTAGGTATGCTCCCGAAAAAGCAAAGTTGCAATTTTAGTCTTTCGAGCTTGACGGAAATGCATTAAAGAAGCTCTCATGATTCACGTCTCCAAAGCTTAAGGCTAAGTCTCTGTTACAGTCAAGCGAATGTACTATATTCTTGACGGTACATGGTGATGAACCTCCGCTGCCGTTTGGATGGCGATTCACTCTTAGCTCAAGACTTCAGGAGTAACTCATCGTTTTCTTGCTACTGTTCAGTTTCGTACGATCAAAGAATGACCACACACATCAGGCAACCTTTAACGAATGACCGGTAAATTAAAATGCTGGCGGAATAATAGATTAAAAGTATGGTTGCTATGGCGCTTATAACTGTGTCACCTAAAAATCTTTAAGTGTTTAAGAACGTATCTGTTCCTGTAGGGGTATGAACTCGCTAATTAATTCGTTGCGTTTGTTGAGACTACATAGATTTTCTCGCAGGTCATCACAAATTTTTCGGGAAAAAAGCTACACTTTTTTTTAGGATTTTTCACGTTTGCATTTTTTGATCTTCTCATTGCAATTGATGATTATTTCATCGCCTTATGGTCTGGTTATTTACACCATCATATTTTCATTTATTGGTTGTGCTCAGTTTTACTTCAGTTGGAGCGGTTTGCAGTGGTTTAGTATGGTTTCGGGAAGTCGGAAGATCTAAGATCACTGCGTTACAGTACTGGTGACATCCTATCGACCCCTTAATTTGTACACCTCATAGAATACAGTTTTGGACAGAACACATTCTTTCCAAATTTCACTTCCATATCTGTAATTTTCCTGAAGGCTCGGGAACAAAACCAAGCCCCAGAAGGATTAGGGTTGATCGGCCTTAGGAGGCTCGCATCAGTTTTTTTGTGTGTTGTTGTTGGAATTTTGGTGTACCTGTTGAAATGAAAATTTCCCATAGAAGAGAAGCCTTGATTTCCTTGACACTTAAAAATCTTTTCGACGTATGATCAAATTTTATGTTCTCATTGGTTACCAAGCAACAGTTGTTACCATAGCGGTGATAACGAGTGACCGCTCATTTTAAATAAGGTCAATTATCTCAAAATCCAGTCAGACACTTCATAACGAAAACTACCCAAGTCCCACAATTCGTAGCTCAAATTACAAAAACTAAAAAATAAATAACAAAGCTTTGAACACTGGTTTTCCTCATTCCAGCGCTTTTCTTCAAGCTTTACAATTAAATGTCAAACTATTACACTTTTCTTTTCTTTCTTTCTTTCTTTTTTTATTTTATTTTATTTTATTTTATTTTGTTTTGTTTTGTTTGTTTTTTTGTTTTTTGTTTTTTTTTTTTCTTTCAAATATTTTACAATAGCAGCTACCAAGGAGGCTTAATGTGGGTTTTAAATGTTTAGCCGCTTTCTAAACGAGTAAGGGCCTGGAAATGAGGTTTTAAAATGTATCGACTGGAAAAACATTGTTTCCACTGAATGAAAGAGCATCTCAAAAATGGTTACCAAACCATCTTTGACGCTGTGCAGTCGAATTGGAGCTGAAATATAAAATGCGTTTGGAAACTGTGAAAATTAAAGACTTTGTATGATTTGGAGGGACGCACTTTCCGAAATAAAGACATTTGTATGGGATTTTTTTTAAGTTTTAAACGCATGTTATCTCGCAACGTTTCAACCAAACATGCTCAAACTTAATGCTGAAAATTTTTATTGTTAGCTACCCTTTTACGTAAAAGTCGACTTAGTTTGGATTCGTTCCTAGGCCCTTTCTCGCTTAGAAGGTGGCTAATTAAAATTCCTTGATATTTTTTAGTAAATTAGTCTTAAAATGTGGGAGGGAAATGAAAAATCCAATACGGTGGTTCCATCATGCTGGCCTTGCAAAACTAATGGCTTGGTTTTCACGTTGTATGGCGCCCTTTTGTTTAAAACGCATAAAGGGCTCATAATTAGGACTGTGTTAAATTAAAAGATGCGTATAGTTAATAGAATCCCAAATATTAAGCGGGTACCATTTACTGATTTCATTAATGAACTGTAATGATAACATTATTAATATACAGTTTGTTAAGTTTATTTCCTCGTGTTTTGATTTACGAAACAAGCAGTTATGAAACTAGTTTAATTATTGTTTGTTTGTTTTTATCTTATTTACTTTCGCAATACTGTAACGTTTTACTGTCATGCAAAATAAAGCTTGTTGTTGTTGTTGCGTAAAAAATTCTCAAAGACTTTCGCATTATTGTGTAGTTTAAGGGCGGATCTCTTTGCAATAGATTATTTTCTGCTGAGCGAAATAACTTGGAGAAAAACGATATTGTTTTGAGCGAGGCGAGACGTTGGTTCGCATATCTATTCCATTAAAAGCCGTATTCCTTGATTGCACCTGACGTCACGGCGGTCATGTTGGTGGAAAGAACAATAGCGAAAAAGTCTTTTGGGAATTTGACTCTATTATTATGCAAACCTTGAGCTACATTTTTCTATTGTTTTGGCACCAACATGGCCGTCTTATCACGTGAGTGCAATCAAAGAATTAGAGATTGTAGCCTCACTTGTATAATGATGGGAAAGAGAAATATCCACTTACTTGGAATAACGTTGATGGAGAATGTTACGTTATCCATCATACCCAGAGAGCAAAAGTATGAGCTGCTGTCATTCAATGTTATATTTTTAATATGCAAAGTGACGTACAGCTTGGTTTGGTTTCCTAAGAAAATTAGAGAAAATGCATCCGATAAGAACAGAATTAAAGTGTTACCAGGGGCGCTCTTGCATGTTGAAAATAGCACAGACTAATCCTTTTATCTCATACCATACACTCCCATCTCCTATCATCTTTTATTATCCTATCTGGGGCCAAGGTCTCATCTCATCTCATACTATACACTTCCATCTCCTATCATCTCTTGTCATCCCGTCTTGTTCCATCTCATCTCATCTCATCCCATCCACTCCCATCTCCTATCATCTCTTGTCATCCCATTTTATGCCAACACATCTCATCTCATCCAATCCACTCTCATCTCCTATCATCTCTTGTTATCCCATTTCACGCTATCTCATCTCATCATATCCCATCCACTCCCATTTCCTATCATCATCTCTTGTCATCCCATCCGGTGCCATCCGATTTCATCTCACACTATCCAATCCCATCTCCTATCATCTCTTTTATGCCATCTCTTCTCATCCAGGAGCCCATTACTAGGAGCGTGTGTCAACCGATCTATTTTTAGACTATATTTTCCCGCGAAAAAGGGTAACAAGGACGGCAATGGGAACGAGAGCGCCACAAACAATAGTTTTAATGAGCGAAAACAAAGGCTTTGTACGTGCAGAAACTTGTGGCATGTGCAGCGACTTGTGATTGGTCTTTGGACTCCTGCGGGAGTCTAATTTTGCGGGAAATCCAATCTAAAGACAAATTGGTCTGTGAAAACGCAGTGACAGTAATATAGGGCAGTTGTACGCTCCTGGTGATGGGCTCCTGTTTCATCTCATTCCACCCACTATCATCTCCTATCATCTCCTATCATCTCTTGTTTTCCCATCTCATGCCATCTTATCTCATCCCATCCACTCCCATCTCCTATCATCTCTTGTCATCCTATCTTGTGCCATCTTGTTTCATCTTATCCCATCTCATCTCAATTTATCTCATCTCGTCTAATCAAACCCCATTCTATCCCATCCCATCCCTTCTCAACTCATCGCATCTCATCTCACCATTTCTCATCGTATCTGATCTTAATCCATCTCATCTCATCACATCACATCTTATACCCAACTTTATCCCATCGCATCTCCGCCATCTTGCCTTATGCCATATTTATCTCATATCCCTTTTCATCATATCGCATCTTATCTCATCTTATCCTATCTCTTCTCCCTTCATCTCATCTTATTTTTATCATCTCTTGTCATCTCATACCATCTCTTCACATTTAATATTTTCACGTCTCGTCTCTTCCTATTTCATCAGATCAAAATTCATCACATTTCACCACATCACTTTTCGTTTCGTGCCCTAACATTACATCACATACTTTCTCATTTTGTCCCATCTAATCTCGTCTCATATTATTTCATCTGTTTTCAACATTACATCACATACTTCCTCATTTCATCCCATCTTGTCTCGTCTCATCTTAATTCATCTGTTTTCAATACATCGACTTTTCTCACCCCGTGTCATCTTATCACATCTCATCTTACCTTATCCCTTCCCATCTCATCACATCTCATCCCATCTGATCTCATTCGATCTCATCCCATCTCATCCGTTCTCAACTCATCTTATCTTAAGTTTACTCAGCTCATATTATCTTATTCCATAACATTTTATTAACATTCTTATTTTATCTCATCTCTCATTTTAACTCATTCCATCTCATCCGATCCAATTTCACCTCTTCGCATTCAATCCTCTCCCATCTAAGTTCCTATCTGCTTTCATCCTATGTCATCACATCTCATCCCATCCCATTCCTCTAATTTCTTCTCATTAGATCTCATCTCATCTCATACCATCTGATCTGATCTGATTTCTTAAACATCCCACAGAATCAATTAATCTACTATCTGTAGATGTCATTACAAAGGTAGCACTTTCTCCTAGCTCATTCTATCGTATTCCATCCTATCCCATCTGATTTCATGTCATGTCATCTCATTCCACCTCATTTCTTCTCATCTCATACCATTCCATCCCATCTTGTCTCATCTCATCTTATTTTAACTCATCTCATCCCAATGAATCCTATCCCATCTTCTCTCAATTCATCCCATCCCACCTCGTCTCTTCTCATCTCACGAATAAAGGGGATTAGTTTCTAAAGAAATTGTGGTGCTGCGTCGGTGGGGAAGTGAAACACGAAAATTTGGTTTATCAACGGAGTTGATAATGTAAATTGACCACCGTACAGGGATTCGATTAGCTGACGTTTCGAGCGTTAGCCCTTCGTCGGAGCGAATCGAGGAATTGTGGGTTATGTATGGTTTATATACAGAAAATGGAGCTACGCTATTGGTGGTAACATGGTAATGTGAAAAACAGGAATAAATTAATTGAATGAAAAGCGCTCGTTGATACCGTGGGGATTAAGAGTGTCAATTGAGAGAAGATTAAGAGTGCCAGGGATTAAGAGTGCCACTCCCCATGGTATCAACGAGCGCTTTTCATTAATTTACATTATCAACTCCGTTGATAAACCAAATTTTCTTCTCATCTCACCCTATTCTATCCCATCTTCTCGCACTTCATCTCATTTTTCATCCAATCTCATCTCATTCCATCTAATCTCTCCTCGGCTCATCTAATCTTATCTCATCTTATCATATCTCATTTTAACTCATCTCATCTCATCCCGTGCAATTTTATCTTATTACATTGAATCCTATCCCATCTTCTTTTCATCTCATCTCATCCCATTCTATCCTATCTCCCCTCATCTTATCTCAATTTACCTCATCTTATCTCATCTCATGTCGTGTCATCTGATGTCATCACATCTAATCTCATATCATCTCATCTTGAATTGCGTTACATTTTATTTTGTTGCATATATCGTATTTTTGCTTAGTTTAGTTTATTTTGTATCTTTTTCAAGAACTAATTTGTGGAGCATTTGTT
>JAEMWC010000163.1:1107500-1125000 GCA_016490735.1 Pachyseris speciosa | reverse complement strand
ACTCCAGTGGTTTCGCAAAAGTTAATTTGATCGCACTAGCTCTAAGACATACAGAAGCTGTTTTGTAATGTATTCAACTGAACAAAACTATTAACGAGTTTCACCGATATGATGACAGAATCATCGGCAGTCCCTAGTGAGTGTTTCGTTTAAGACGGCGGGCAGGCGACTATATATATACATTTTGTCTTGCTACAAAGCTCAAAACCCTCTCATTAGAACAGTAGTAACTTCATCAATAGAGGTAATACGACGACTAGCTCTGGTTATCGATTCTGCTGCGATGTGAGACAGTTATTCGATCATGGCTTTTAAAGTAAAGTTAAGTATAATAGAAATGCCCTATTCATAATACACGATCAAAAATGCCTAAACAATTTTAAAGAGCACCTTTAAAACCTAATTGCAAATAACACACGTACTTGCATGTAGAACATTTAAGTGGCGCTCTACAAAGCTCATTTAATAATTATATTCTAAAGTGAAGCATGTACAGTACCTTCATTGCTGAGAACTTGCAGCGAACTTCAACTGTCCTCCAAAACCGTTCACTCACTCCATAAAACAGTTAAAATCCGACTTGAACTTGAACTTGTTTTCTCCGATCCTATTATAAGTTGCTCAATATGCACATTTATCGTTCAAAACTTGTCATTTATATCACATAAAGCTGGTATTGCAAAGCACCTTACGCAAACACACCAACTTGATGCATGCAACCAACGAGAGTGTATTGGTAGCCAGTAGGGCGTTTAAATTGCATGCTGGGCTATCCACCTTTGCACGCATTTTCTCCATCAAAACTCAAGCCTTCGTGTGCCGATCTCCCTCGAATAAGCCCTCACTGTTAACTCCCCACGCTATTAGCCAACATCCCCCCACCCCCCTCCCCCGCTCCTCCACTTCCCCGTCTTCCCACGCTAGGGGTCACCAAAACTAATTCCCACGAATCCTTACTCTATGAAAATTGTAAGAAACGAAGACATTAGAGCTTCAATTAATTGTCAACACGACTACGACCAAACACTAAAGATTGCGCAAAATTAAACTACTTTCCTTATGTGAAAAAAATGCAAAAATATTGAAGTCAGAACAAGAGTTGATTGGGCTTGTTCCTATATCTTATCATAGGAAAGTAGAAACGCGTTTTATCAACTGTTTTACCGCTAAATACTAACTATCCTGGGTTCTAAGTATGCTTAAATAATGTTCGTAAATTCAAGTCTGTTCAAATATAAAAAGACATTTAGGCATGAATATACATGTGTTCAAATAATTTAGGATAAAAAAAGAAACTGTCAAAACACTTTAATAGTGATCTCAAATAATGCATCTCATTTTAGCATTTATGCCATTAATTCTTACCTTGGTTGATTTTAAGAATTTGTTGGATTGTCTTTAGCAAAAATCATTTTGGGGAAGATGTAAGTTCTTATCTGGCAGCTAAGAAACAAATGATGATAATATTCCTTTAGTGTAATGAATATATGTGATGGTTTATATTAGGATAATGACAATCTTGACAGAAATAAGAATTCATGAATTTAAACAATGTTTTAGGTTTGTGTTCTTGTAGCCTGATTTGTTTTCTGGGATTTTTTTAGTTTTAAACCACTACAAACCAAAAGGCCTCTTCTAGTGTTTATCTCAGTGTTTCATCGCATTCGTGCAATTTTCACGAAAAATTATAAATTAGTATGCTAAGTAGGGAACCATCTGTTTTGCCTTCAAGGCCTTTTCACTTAACAAACAAAATCGTTCAGTAAAAATACTACAAGATTAGGTAAAGGCTTAAATGCAAATGAGAGAGGTAATAATTATGTAGAGGAGATCTTAAAACTTGTCTCTCGCTCTGAAAAAAGAACTAGCTATCAGGGGCACCCAACGACAAGTTTCGATAGATATCTGTTAGGTGGAGGGTAATTAGCCTTGGGTTTTCGGCATCGATTAAAGAGTGCACTCGGATTTTCGTAACTAAAACGTAGCCTAAAACATTCGCAATTGGGAAATCATAGACCCTGAGGTTTTCAGAAAGGTCGTAATTGCTGTCAAAAACGTCAGCTAGCAGTTTCGGAAAGAAAGTAGTATAGCTCCAGTGATTTAGAGAACGAGTTTCGACTGCTGTTTGTAAACTTTATTCTTCCTTATAACTTGTCAACAAACACCGTGAAAACTGAAATAAATGCACAAACGCTGTGAGAAACGCTGCAGATAAATTACGGATGACATTACAGGACGCAGTTATTACAAAATGTTAAAACCTAAAACTGAGAGTTTACAAATGGTTTGAAAAACAACGATACTAAGTTTAAAAGTACAACATTTACAACATTTACTTGCAACTTATTTGCAACCTTGCAACCCTTTAGATGGCAACATCCTATCTGCTTGCGACAGCAGAAAAAATCGGGTTTGTATGCTGTCGCGTGTGCTATCTTGTGCCTTAAAGTACGCGTGATAGCTCGCGATGATGGAAAAATCTAGAAAGATCTAGAAACGTATACGCAATGTAGAACCTTCCAGCAAATAATTACGAAAGGGATTACAAACTAAAAAACGCCTTTCCTTGATGAAACATAAATTAACAGAAAGGTAAACATAAGACAGTGAGCTAATTGTCGGGTTCAAACAGAACGGTTCTGTTGTAGCTACGAGTAGTTCCCTAGAAAGTTCGTGGAAAGTTCATTTCAGCTTGCATTTTCTTAAAGGAAGATTTTCTTCCCTAACATTTTCGGACAATTAAAACTTCAGCTAGGGAGTCCGAACAGATCAACTTCTTCTAGCTTATGAAAACATCACTTTAAAGAGACTTCAAACACCACAAGGTACTTAATGCCTTTCTACAGCTTCTGGTTGATTTGGCTCGTTGGGTGCCCCTGAGCTATGGTGGAATTAGGGGTGATCTGAAAATATAACTGAAATACGACAAAAATAGTTTTTCTGTCCTATTTATTTAACCGTAGGTCAAAATACACATTAATACCCAATTACTGTAATTTTAGTGCCGAACTAGTGGTGTTACTTACTTATAGCGCCATTTGTAAGTTACTAGAGTGAATAGCAGTCATTAGGCAGTGTTTATGCCGACTTATGGTCGATTGTGCGAACGAAGATTTTCAAGGTAGGAGCTTTCTCCTACCAAGGAGTTATAGAAACCTGTTATACATATAACTACAAATTTCTCACCAACGAAAATAATAAGAAACTGGATGTGTTAGGTAAGACAAGATATTGAGCGAAATTCAACGATTTCGCTGCAGACGAGATAAGAAAGAAACAACAGCAAATAACCAAACTCAAAACCACAAAAAAAATAATTGCTAAAAACATCAGTTCGTATGTGGGTATGGCAAGAAGGTAGTCGACTTTGTGCTTAGTTCTACTTTCCCGATCATCCTGACCGTGTGCCGCAGACCGCCGCAGACGCCGGGGACAAGTGTTTCCATATGTCTGCAATGCAGACCGATCGCCGATCATAGCGCCGATCGATTCGCAGACCGATCACAGACCGCAGATCATATGGAAACCAGGCTTACTATACCTATATGTAATTTAACTGGTTGTCATCTTGGTTAAACGTCCATCACATACATTATTGCCAACATTAAGATATAAAATCCTTTAAAAACGCACATTATTTTAGACCGAGCTATAGCTCGGAAGGGTGTTCCTTGAAAGAAAATGTTCAAAGTTAATGCTGTAAATTCTGTGTGCCAGTTCAAAGACAAGGACTGGCCCGTATTTTATCCAGTCTTGCAACTAAAATCGATTTGGCTTATTTATTTATGCATAACAGAGAGTCTTTGAAGGAATTATAAATTTTCACTAAAAACATCTCAGTGAGTTTTTCCATCATATAGGGGTGATCAAACTCTTTTCTAGAATGTTTTCAGTGGTAGCCCATAAGAAGAAAATTGTTCTTTTTGGTGTTTACTAAGATGCCTCTTTCATTTTACACGTTTTTGCGTCTATGAAGAGATGCTATATTCATCAGTAGAAAGAAATTATGACAAGTTGTAATGCATAAATAACAAATTTCCCCTCAATTGAAGGGTAATTTTATAATAATTGTACTGACCTATTCGAAAAAAGAATAGAAAGAAAGAAATGAAAAAAAAAAAAAGTTCAACAAGATATGAACTGACAGACTTTCAATACGCGAATCCATATCATAGCTTGAAGTCGCGCAGAACACTTGCTCTCGTTACTTATGCATTTAACTGTGATGGCTGATCAGAAAACACTCAAAATATTCATGAGCAAATTGTTTTTGAGCACCCAGTATAAGTTGTTCAATAAAATATGTTTTCGGGGTACTAGTAATTACACGTGTGATTAAACTCTAATATTCTAAGTTTGATTATACAGAACGCGCACTGAAAGGCAGTGAATAGTCATAATTAGCTTGAAAAGTGCAATTCGATAAATTGTTGATTCGTAAATTTTCAGAGACAGAAAAGTTATAATTTTCGCAGCCAAGTTTTCGTCCCGAAATATAAAATACGAGCAAGTGATAGACATGGCACATACTAAACTTTGTTTACTGTATTATGCTGTGACAGAGAAGCAGTATTGCAAAACTGCAAAAGGTCATCAAATTAAAAAATATGCATATACAAATGTCTCTGTCACATCACAGAAGAGGTTAAGATCTACCACTATATATGTCAGGCCATTTACTTTACTGCGCTTCTCAATGCGACACTCGGACACAAACTTGCTATTTTGCATTTGTTACCTGAGCAGCCAAAAATATCCCCGCCAAGCGCTATCCAACGTTAAAACGAAAGAATCAAGTTGTAATTCCATCTCCTATAACATCCCTGTCAAATTTCAGCGGGATCGAGTCACAATTCTAGTTTTTAATTTTCAGAGATTCGAATCTTGAAACGGCACGATCTTAAGGTGATCGATTTCATTCTTGGCGAAAATGCCGCCAAGGTTAGGTTAACAATGCTTAAATTGCTAGTAGAGTTTGAAAGGAATGTTTTTTATTTCTTTTTTTACAATCAAGTAAGTACGGTACCTTTACAGCTCAGAATACGGCACGAACCTGAAGTCTAACTCCTGTTTGGCTGGAACACAACTGAAGTAAAATGAAGAGCGTTTATTTGTGGCTCAATATGCACATTAATTAGAACAGTGGTTAACCATCAACTCGGACTGTCTCACAAGGTGGCTTTTAAGCTCATTAATATCATCTACACTGTCGGCAGATTTCCACTGTGGGGAATGTAAGGCACTACAAGAACAAATAATCCATTGGGATAAACGTAAGTTGACAAAAGAATCGAAGCCCTAGTTTTTCGGCGGTACAAGAAGAAAAAGACCAAACTTGATAAGACTCAGACTTTTCAAATGTCTATTTGTTCAATTCTGTCGTAGAAACAAACAGCTATTAAAATACGTTAAACATCTGCATGCGTTCAAATATGCCTCGGTGATTGGAGACTCATTTACCCTCATCACGTAAAAGAAATGACACTTTTAAATTATTATCTTATTCCTTGGGATATAAAGCAGAGTTTGTATGTACCAGGAAAAATAAATAAATAAACTAGTAATAATCATGGATTAGTGAAGTGCGTTCGATTCATGTTTTTCTGATGAGACATTTGAAAGTAATTGTGTATTTTGATTGGAATCGTTTTGTATCCTTTTCCAGTCATTTTTGCTTAGTAATTAAAGGGATTACACTTAGTATTTTGGCAGCCCGTTTAGATAAAAGTTGTATCCGTTCTAAAACTTGAGTAATAGCCCATTTTACAGTTGTGTGCTCAGTGACCTGGCCTTTCAAT
The DNA here is from genome assembly GCA_016490735.1 of Pachyseris speciosa. Taxonomy (NCBI): domain Eukaryota; kingdom Metazoa; phylum Cnidaria; class Anthozoa; order Scleractinia; family Pachyseridae; genus Pachyseris; species Pachyseris speciosa. The sequence continues at coordinate 1,119,202 of JAEMWC010000163.1, read as the reverse complement.
GGAAGCGAGGCTGGAGGTGACCTTGTTTTGATACAAACCTCTGTCTTTCTCATGCAAATGTGGACTAGTTAGCATAAGAACAACATGATTAACATGAGAAAGCAATGAGGTCTGTATCAAAACAAGGCCACCTCCAGCCTCACTGCCACTCAAAGACCAGGTCACTGAGCACACAACTGAAAAATGGGCTATTCGCTGAATGGCTTGGTAGATGTTGCACCAGTCGCTTGGATAATTCGTTCGGAAGAAAATTAACTAAGCGTCATCCGAAGCGTTCAAATATTCGACTTCCTATTCTTGGCCGACAAGTTCGCGCGAAAAAAATCAAAATCTTGTCTGTAAAGAAAGAGTATTTTACCGTTTGAATCAGTTAATTCTGCCGAAGAGAACCAAGGATTTAATTTACTCAGTGCTTACCGAGGCCGCAAATAATAAAACATTCCCAAGGGTCTCTTTCTGGCATGTTCATACTTATGCAAATAAAGCTTAACTTAACAATAGACAGCTGTCACATGAGATCGAGGGTGATGTGTGCCCGTCGGTCAGCCAGTCCAAGATGGTGTCCAAACCCTGAAATCGCATGGCGTCACGGCGATACCAGGGGGGAATCGTAAAAACCCGCGGGAAAACGACACGATTTAGGAAGCGTTCTCCTTCCGATCGTCGAACGCAATAAATAAAAAACAAGAGGCCATATTGGCCTTCACTCGGCCTTCTCGCAAAAGGTAATCAGAAATTGCAATTTTCTACCGTCACTGATTCACCTACACGGTTGTAATAATATATATATTTAGCCAAGCCTAAAAGCGGAGCTCCAAAAGCATTCTTTTTCTACTGGCATTTACATATAGTGTGCTTGTCATATCACCCATCTGACCTCACTCAAGCTACAGACCAAGGCTGTAAAAAATAGTATGAAAAGGTGATCTGAGCCAGTGTCACAGTGGATTTGGACCCCCCGCAGATTTGCACCCTTCAGTCCAGATCTGATTGTGGATCAGATTTGGACCCCTAGTCCAGAACTGCTAGCAGATATGAACCCCCTTTTACGGATTTGGACTCCACCCCTCCTAAAAACAAGCATTCTTTTCAGTAAGGTAATAAAAATTCCTTTGCAAATTGAGTTTGGAGATGTTAAAAAGCAAAAAAAATATATTGAGGTAGGTTTAAAAAAAAATAATCTTTAATACTTTGTGTGAAAAAGAACCTGCAACGCTAGTTTGCATCTATAAATTTTTAAAACAAAACATTTCTTAACATCTTAGAGCAATACCTAAGGACAGGTCTGTTTCCCCGTTCAACTGTAGGCTACTTAGTTATGGTTTAGAGCCACTAGAAATTGGTGGAGAAGACTGGTGAATGCTATTTTGAATCAGTATCCGACATCAAACATATAGTGATTCAGATTATCACTTCATAATGAATCCAATTTCAGTTATCCAAAGCCTAGCTCCCATGAGACAGTTGGAAATCAGAAATTGTGTATCCTCTGGATATACGTATGCATCAAAAAAATTATGAAAGAAAGATACATGGAAATCAATAAAAATATTTAGATGATATGCATTAAGGCCAAGATATTTCTTTTGATCAGTTACTTCTTGACCTTACTATCGCAAAAAACTGCTTGCTGACATTAAGCTCATCAATCAATGCACCTATAGTGTTTTCAAAAAGAAATCCAGCTGCTTCAGTTTTCTGGCCAGCCAAGTGCAAGACTAAGCAACTTGATAATAAAATATTGGGCATTTGGTTGATATCACTATCAAGATAATTAACAATGTAGTATGAGGATTTAAGGTAATGATTCACCAAAGCAAAAGTGCTGGAAATCCGTGTTAGCAATCTTAACTTGATTTTCTATTTTGCAAGAAAGGTAAGGACTAGTCTCACATTTCTCCATGTACATTTGAAATTGCACAACATACTTCATCAAACATCAAAAATCCCATTACACATTAGTGCCAAATGTCATCCAAACATACCACAAGATTGGTGTGACCAGCTATGAATAAAATTAATTGAAAGACTGCATGCAGGAGAAGAAAGTCCAAAGGATGTGTACATTAATGAGAAAGAGCTTACTTTAAGTTTAGTAATACTTTGTCATGCGAATACATCTTAGTTGATATAAAAAAAAAAGTGTATGACTGGAGAATAATTGGGAGAAAGTAAATTCCCATACAAAGAATATTATCTAATACAGTAATAGCCCACGTATAAGAACATGGGTTTTAAGAACCTGTTAGGCTAAAATTTTCATTTTAAGCCCCCTCCACATAAGAACCTATTAAGGCTAAAATTTTAATTTAGGTTCTTATCAGCGGGGTTGCTGTAAAAGTGTAAAGGTAGAAACTGCTGAATAAGTTTCTTTGTTATGTTTTGTTAAGGACATATACTGTACCTGCAGTGAACTGCCTATAGGCATTTCTCTATGGTACAAATAAATGATTTATACTGTATTATGAGATGATATTTATCATATATATAGTATATTCAGGTAAAATTCATATAAAAATTAAGAACCTATTTTAAGAACCTTGGTAGTCTAAATTTGCTTTCAGTACCATTTATATAAGAATCTATTTAGGCTAAATTAGAAAATTCTGGTTCTTATACATGGGCTATTACTGTATTACACATTCTAAAAACTAAGAGGTGAAATTTAAAGGTGGCCCAAAGCTAACCTAATCAAATTAAATCGAATACTTGTCTCTTACAAGTCACCCCTGCTTTGAGATTGACACTAAAAATAAAGAAGTAAAATTGAAATACAATCCAGAGCTAACCTAATTAAATTACATACTTGTCACTCACAAGCTACATCTGATTTAAAATTGACACAAATAATGTAATAGATAGGACTTAAAACTGCTTAAAGAAGGTGCATGCATGATGTTCGATGGAACACCATTCCAGTCTGGTATGTAGCGATTATAAAAAGAAAATCTGAAGGCCATATATACATTTAGCCAGGCCAAGCCTAGAATCGGAGTTGCACACTCTCACCGAGCAACTTCGCATGGCTATTATTTGGGCCAGTTTAATTTGTGTCCAAAACAATTGAGCAGCAGCAGGGAAAACGAAGAGTTTTCGATAGCAAACGTTTGTAAAAAAAAATACAGACATTCGTGAGTCCTAACTACTTTCAGATGAAAGCGTAACGGAATTCAAAGCGAATAAAAAAAAACACCACAAGCGAACAAAGTACGATGCGAGTGTTTTGCTGGAAGAAGGAGAAGGTGGAGAAATTAAACAAGACTAGCTTGTAATAATAATGGCTTGTACTGATTAGTCTAGAAAAATCGGTATTTATTTTGACATAAATGCCCGTAGAAAAGACAATAAAGGGTAAAAACTGATCGTTAAGAGCAGTCAACAGGACTTGACCGCGGTTCAAAAACAACAGAACAACAAACACAAGTATTACAAGAAAACAAAGCACAATACGAATAATATTTCTTCGAAGATTCTTAAAGAAGGTGGAGAAATCAGACAAGTAACAAAAATTGCTTAGCAATTTTGACATAAATGTCCGTAGAAAAGACAAAAAAGAGGTCCACACCTGATCGTTTAGAGCAGTCAACAGGAATCGCTGAGGCAGCAATCACTCGCAACGCGACAGAGCTGAATAATAGCGCCATTTCCCACAAAATCTTTCCTTGGCTGACACAAAACGCTAAAGAGCTTTTATAGTTTTACTGGTACTTCCCATGTCTTCCGAAGAACCTTCTTCAATTAAGGATTCTCAGTGGCAAAGCGTCATCCAGTTAACGAAGAAAGCGCTTGCCAAACCACACCAGCATTTCTCTCGCAGACCCGTCCAATATAAAATTTATCAAATCCAGCCCAGCCAGTCAACCGATTTCGGTGTTTTTAACATCCAAACGCTGATTCTTACCGGTTCAAACAAATTAAGACGATATGTTTATAGACGGCGAAACTTAATATTGTTGTTTACAGGCCGCTTTCGACGAAGACCTCTAAAACATTTTTCAAATTTTGACAACTTTATGTCAGATTTTGAGACGTGCACATGCACATGCATTTGATCGGCTTTTTTTTAAATCGAGCTTTAATGCTTAATTTTACGAGGACTCATTGTGATTACGTGTTATTAAGATAAGGGCAAAAGTTTCTTAACGCTGTTGAGGTACCAAGGTCGAAAAACAGTCAGCCAAGCCGAGTAAAAACACTCGTTCGCTTGCAAAGAAGACAACGTAACAAAAAAAACCAAACAATTCAACTACTTCTTTGCGTCCAAAACGAGTACAGATGATTGTTATTTACATCCATTCGAGAGAAAAATACAAGTTTCATTCCTGAACAAAAGTAACAACGATTGAACCAAATGTTAAGCTTCTATTTATTTAATTTACCTCACTGTCCTGTGCTGTGTTGTAGAGGTTTCTACCACTTGAAAATACGTAAGCTTCAGTAAAGTAAAAACAAGCATCCGCAAAAATAGCAAACGGTTTGTCCAAAGAAAGAGCTGTTTCCACAGAGTTTGAGCTATTCGTTCTTCCCATTAACACAGGTGAACTGTTAAGTGACCTTTCTTAGTGAGATGCAAGATGCCGCAGTAAAGTGAAAGCCCTTGAAGCATTCAATTATACTGTTTACAACCGCACAATCAATCCAAGTTTGAAGCTTTTCTTGAGAAAAATCGCTCTTCCCTTCATCACTGAAAATTCACGTTCCGGAGTATCTTTTGACAAGTTCTTGATTTTTATGCTTTTTACGCGAATTTAAAAACAAACTTCGATCGAAGACGATGAAGTTGTTTTGCTCAAAATGAAGAAACCAAGTGAATGTGAAATTACGCGCGCGAAAAATTAAGCCTTGATTTGGTTTGGGGTGTCCCGCACCTGGCTTGAGCCTGCGATCAAATCGAAAGCAAGTACCTGGTCAGCGGTCAACTTCAAAAAAACAGCTGACCTCGATGAGGTCTCAACTTGAGCCCGCGATATGGTCACGTGACACTGGTCAGCGGATACCTTGTTTTGACAGGTGTCAATTGGCTATAAGATGGATGTCCAGTATCAAAGGTGGACGCTGGGTGTAAACTGTAAACTGGCTGGTCAGCTGCTGGGCCAGGTGGAGTATGGCCGCCATGTTGGATTATTATGATTATTATTAGGATATTATTAGTTATTGGGCAACACCACCGTCGTCGTCGTCGTCGTGCGCGCCCACAAGCAATACCGCTAGCCATTTTTACCATGAGAAAAGCAGTTGACGGGTTTCTATAGGTATGGTGCTCCGCTTCGGGGCCCTTCGGGCCGCTGGAGCTCCGCTATTATGCAAAGTTAGAATAACAAGATCTGAATGAGTTTCCATATTTTATTTTCACTATTGAATGGCATCATGTTCATCATGTACAGACAGTAGCACTGCCTTCTCTAATACAACGCATTCTTCAAGTACAGTCAACACTGCTTGTGTTATGGATGTCCAGAAAACAATAGCGACCTTCAGATCAGAGTACGAGTCCGAGATTGAGTACGAGTACGACTTTCAAATTTCAAAACGGCTGCGTTTTCAGAGGCCTCGCTCCTCAGTGTTGTTAAACAAAATAGAATGAGGCTCTAGGAACGAGAGTTGGTGTCATACATGATAATCTAAGCTTGCGACTAGGAATTAAAAAGTCGTACTCGTACTCGATCTCGTACTCGTAGTCCGATCTGAAGGTCGCTAATGACTCAGAAAAAACAATGAATGATTAATGCATTTTGACTGCTTTTGATCCCAGGAGTTTCTTCATATAGGTCCGCTTGTTTGTACTAAAGACCATTTCAAAACGCAGGATTTTTTGGCATAAACGTTACCGGAATTTCGGTGAAATGTGAGCAGAAAAAATATTCACCAGGGTGAAACTGTTAAGTTTGCTGGAATACGTCACTTGAAACAGAGACATTGCTATAAAAAGAGAGAATTTCTGCAGCCAGTTCTATAGTTGGATCTCACGTCACGCAAGTAAAAAATATCTTCGCTTATCATTCAAAACTAATGTCAAGAAATTGAGATATTGTACAAAGATAGTAAATAAACTACCTGTAAAAGTCTCAGGAGTGTGTGATATCCCGTACTTGAGTTACTCAGCAAAATGTAACACTCAAAATTACAGTTTCTTAGTATGTAGAACCCAGGGGCACGATTAAAACATCTGGAGTTCAGTTTGGCAATGTTAAAACCTTTCGTCTCGCTTTTGAAATTGCAAACAATCGCATTGACACTTCTGTCTACATATTAGTTGCTCAGACCTCGGAAACACAAGGTGAATTGTCATTTTTGTGTTCGTGATGTTAACATAGCGGCTTCGGCGGCCTTATTTTGTGCAACCTCGTTCCCAGGGCCATTCGAGAAGTACTGCTATATTTCTGCGCTTGCGCAGAAACGCCCGAAGTGAGCTTTGTGGATGAAACAAGACAAAGAATAAAACAACGAAGAACCAAGCCCAGATCTAGACTCAGCCTTCCCGTAGATGTCGGCCGGGTATTTAACAAAAAGACTTCCATTGAAAGCTTTCTAACAAATCTTGCAATTTAATTTAAAACGACCTTAGTCGATTGTGTTTGAATAACAGCTGGTATTGGACGAATGTTTATATAAAAAACTGTAACTGTAGTATATGAACACGGTAGTATGTGAAATAATCAAATTCCTTTAATTCAGACCATTTTTTAGTTGAAGACCTTGGAAATTATAGAGGTTTTGCGTAGTTTTTTGTTTTTCTTTTTTGAGGTACTTGCACTTACATCGTGTCAATTATGGATCGAGAGAACGACAGTATAATCTGACTTTTAAATAGCTATTTCCTTTTTTTATTCGTAAAGTAGCCTGCGAACACAGCCTCCTCCAAAACGCCCCTGGAGGCAGGGAGTGATAAGAGGCGGCTGTGTGCGCAAGCTATTCGTAAAGTGTACGCATTAGAAATTTGCGTCCGAATGGAAATTAATTTGTTGAGTACACGCACATAGCCGATACCGTTAAACAGAAACGCATATCACAGCTGCAGACGCTCAGAATGCTCAGGACTGGGTATCGTTATGCATGTATTTTCTCACATGACGGCTGGTCACGTGGCTATAGAGCGTTTTCAGTTTGCCAAAGTCTCAGTTCCGTGCGATATCCCGTACTCGAGTTATTCGGCAAAATGTACCACTCAAAATTATAGTGTTTTGTATGGAAACGCCATCTTGGCATCCCTCTAAGGTACGGCCGGAAACGAGTTAAAACATATATTCATACTTTAGCTATCCTAAAGGCCATCTTGGCATCCCTCTAAGGTACGGCCGGAAACGAGTTAAAACATATATTTCATACTTTAGCTATCCTAAAGGCTTTGTTCTCTCTGTTGAGCTCTCAAACATTCACATAAACGCTTTTCTTACCATGTTGGCTTTTCCCTCAGAAACACGCGGCCGGCCACGCTGGCCGGCCGAATCATTTGCAGAATGTCAAAATTGCCCTAAAAGTATTGTGTTTTAGGTCATTTGCTGGTGCCGGAACTACTTATTGGCACTATGAATGAAACAAACTCTGTTCAAAATTGCGCACCCAGTATAAGTTCATCAATAAAATATGTTTTCGGGGTACCAGTAATTACACGTGTGATTAAACCCCTAAAATATTCTAAGCTCTGGCTATACAGAACGTACACTGAAAGGCAGCGAATGGTCATAATTAACTTTAAAAGTGCAGGTTATTCGATAAATTGTTGATTCGTATAATGTTCAGAGACAGAAAAGTTGTAATTTTGCAGCCAAGTTTTCGTCCCGAAATATGAAATTTTAGGAAGTGATAGACCAGGCACATACTAAACTTTGTTTACTGTATTATGCTGTGACAGAGAAGCGGTATTGCAAAACTTCAAAAGGTCATGAAATTACAGAATTACACTGGCTCCAGAGACCCGTTGAAAAAAATAAATATCCCTGCGGCTTCGCCGCGTAAATTCCCTCCATCAAACGATGAAAATAACCTCTGACACCTAGGGTATTACAGAATATACATATACAAATGTCTCTGTTACATCACAGAAGAGGTTATGATCTACCACTATATATGTGAGGCCATTTACTTTACTGCGCTTCTCAGGCACTGTTTACACGGATGCGGTTTCATTTGTAACCGCATCGGTTTCGATGCGGTTACACCTTAATTTCGTTTACACGGCGCCGGTCGAGTTCGTTATCAGAACCGGGTCGCTTTGAAAACGCTTTCAAAAGTGGAGCGTTTTCAAAACGATACGGTTTCATTGGTCGTGTAAACGGCGAAGCCGCATCGATTTCAAAACGGTTACTTATTTTGGTGCAAAATTGGCTGGCTCGCGAAGGGTAAATGTGGTGAACCTCGCACGGAGTGCAGCGCATTTTTGCACAATCACAATTTAAGTTCGCTTTTTTCAGCTTTCATATATTTTACTCTCTATAAACCGAGAGGCATATCGTAATAACAGGCAGAGATGTCTTGAAATGTTGACTTTTTCGTCGATACGCTCCAGAGTAACGAAGAGAAAAGCAAAACGACGATTTTGGATTCGGCCTGTGAGAACTCGTGCTTGATGGGACAACTTTTTGGACGGTGTTATGGTTCCAGAACAATGCCTAAGAACGAGATCGCCATGACGTAAACGCGGTTTCGAGGTCATGAAACCGTGTCGACTGGAAACCGCGTCCGTGTAAACGATGCCTCAATGCGACAACTCGGATACAAACTTGCTATTTTGCATTTGTTAACTGAGCAGCCAAAAATATCCCCTCCAAGCGCTATCCAACGTTAAAATGAAAGAATCAAGTTGTAATTCCATCATCCTATAACATCCCTGTCAAATTTCAGCGGGATCGAGTCCCAATTTTAGTTTTTAATTTTCAGAGATTCGAAGCTTGAAACGGCAGCGCCCTTTAATTTCGGTTCGTGAATTTATTCATACGCAAATGTCCTGCGCGATCTTAAGGCGATCGATTTGATTCTTGGCGAAAATGCCGCCAAGCTAAGGTTAGCTAACAATGCTTAAAATCCATTTACAATCAAGCAAGTACGGTACCTTTATAGCTCAGAATATGGCACGAACCTGAAGTCTAACTCCTGTTTGGCTGGAACGCAACTGAAGTAAAATGAAGAGCGTTTATTTGTGGCTCAATATGCACATTAATTAGAACAGCGGTTAACCATCAACTCGGACTGTCTCTCTAGGTGGCTATTAAGCTCCTGAACATCGTCTACACTGTCGGAAGATTTCTAAGGGGAATGTAGGGAACTACAACAACGAATAGTCCATTGGATGAACGAAAGTTGACGAAAGAATCTAAGCCAGTTTAATTTGTCGGCGGTACAAGAAGAAAAAGACCAAACTTGATAAGACTCAAACTTTTCAAATGTCTATTTGTTTAATTCTGTCGCAGAAACAAACAGCTATTAAAATACGTTAAACATCTGCATGCGTTCAAATATGCCTCGGTAATTGAAGACTCATTTACCCCCATCACGTAAAAGAAATCACGCTTTTAAGTTACCATCTTATTCCTTAGGATATAGAGCTGAGTTTGTATGTACCAGGAAAATAAATAAATAAACTAATAATAATCATGGATTAGTGAAGTGCGTTCGATTCATGTTTTTCTGATTAGACATTTGAACATGAGTAGTTGTGTATCCTTTTCCAGTCATTTTTGCTTAGTAATTAAAGGGATTAAACTTAGTATTTTGGCAGCCCGTTTAGATAAAAAGTTGTCTCCGTTTGTCATCCGAAGCGTTCAAACATTCGACTCCCTGTTCTTGGCCGACAAGTTCGCGACAAACAAATCAAATTCTTGTCTGTAAAGAGAGAGCATTTTACCGTTTGAATCAGTTAATTCTGCCGAAGAGAACCAAAGATATAATTTATTCAGTGCTTACCGAGGCCGCAAATATTAAAATATTTCCAAGGGTCTCTTTCTGGCATGTTCATACTTATGCAAATAAAGCTTAACAATAGACAGCTGTCACATGAGATCAAGGTGATGTGTGCTCGTCGGTCAGCCAGTCCAAGATGGTGTCCAAACCCTGGAATCACATGGCATCACGGCGATACCAGCGGAAAATCGTAAAACCCGCGGGAAAACAACACGATTTGGATGCGTTCTCCTTCGTCGAACGCAATAAATAAAAACAAGAGGCCATGTTGGTCTTCACTCGGCCTTCTCGCAAAAGGTAATCAGAAATTGCAATTTGCTACCGTCACTGATTCACCTACACGGTTGTAATATTATGACAAAGTTAGAATAACAAGATCTGAATTAGTTTCCATATTTTATTTTCCCTATTGCATGCATTGTGTTCATCATGTGCAGATAGTAGCCCTGCCTTCTCTAATACAACGTATTCTTCAAGTACAGTCAACACTGCTTGTGTTATGGATGTCTAGAAAACGATGACCCAGAAAAAAACAATGAAGGATTAATGGATTTTGACTGCTTTTGATCCCAGGAGTTTGTTTCTTCATATAGGTCCGCTTGTTTGTACTAAAGACCATTACAAAACGCAGGATTTTTTGGCACGCGCTATTGTCACGTTACACCCTTTTTGCGCGAGCTGCACTGGCTACCGGTCAGACAGCGGATTAATTACAAGATTTTGCTTTTGACGTTCAAGACCATCCACGGGAAGTCGCCATTTTATTTGCAAGAGCTAATTTCAGTTAAGATACCAGGCGCTTATAGGTTAAGATCATCTTCTAATGGTCTCCTACTTGAACCGCCATCTTTTCGAACTAGAGCCACCTTGGGCGATAGGTCATTTTAAGTAGCCGCACCAAACTTGTGGAATGCTCTGCCGCATGAAATCCGCTCTATTTCTAACATAAATACTTTCAAGCGCCATCTTAAGACACACCTGTTTAGCAACGCTTTTTTAAAGTTTATTTACTGACCTTCTTAATAACGTATAATATATTTTATTTTATATTGTATACTATAATTTTTTTTACATTGCATTTGATCATATTTACATGGAAAACGCGCTATATAAGTTTTAAATTATTATTATTATTATTATTATTATTATTATTATTATTATTATTCATAAACGTTACTGGAATCTCGGTGAAATGTGAGGAGAAAAAATATTCACCAGGGTGAAACTGTTTGCTGGAATACGTCACTTGAAACAGAGACATTGCCATAAAAAGAGAGGGTTTCTGCAGCCAGTTCTATAGTTGGATTTCACGTCGCGCAAGTAAAAAATATCTTTGCTTGTCATTCAAAACTAATGTCAAGAAATTGAGATATTGTACGAAGATAGTAAATATCTACCTATAAAAGTCTCAGGAGTGTGTGATATCCCGTACTTGAGTAATTCAGCAAAATGTACCACTCAAAACTACAGCGGCTTAGTGTGTAGAAGCCAGGGTCACGATTAAAACATCTGGAGTTTAGTTTGGCAATGTTAAAACCTTTCGTCTCGCTGTTGAAATTGCAAACAATCGCACTGACACTTCTGTCTACATATTAGTTGTTCAGACCTCAAAAACACTTCAAGGTGAATTGTCATTTTAGTGTTCGTGATATTAACATGGCGGCTTCGGCGGCCTTATTTTGTGCAACCTCTTCCTCAGGGCCTTCCGAGAGGTACTGCTATATTTTTGCGCTTGCGCAGAAACGCCCGAAGTGAGCTTTGTGGATGAAACAAGACAAAGAATAAAACAACGAAGAACCAAGCCC
>JAEMWC010000163.1:1037500-1105000 GCA_016490735.1 Pachyseris speciosa | reverse complement strand
TGGAACGCCTGTTCTGACCGAAGAAAAAGTCATTGTCATTAAGACCATAAGGACTCAAAGTATTAAGCTTATATGCCCATTGGCCCTCCTTATCCCTCAGCTCCTCTTCCCCATTGACCCTGTCTATCAACTGAATGTTCATATCATCCAAACCGCTATGTCCATCACTCCAAAAGTGTTTATACAGTAGGTCGTCATTCTCCCGCTGTGCCTCATTCAATCTTGCATGGCGTCTTATTCTGGATTTATGGTTGTTAAACCTTATTCTAAACTTTGTAACAGTGGACCCCACATACTGTACTGAACACCTCTTACATGTGATCAAGTAAACCACATTACTTGAGTTACAATCAAGACTATAGTTAATAGAGTACTTCCTGTCATTATGAGTACACACAAAACAGTCCTTTTCCTCTAAATACCTACAGACTTCACATCGACTTGATTTACATTTACACGTTCCTCGCTCATTTTCTGCAGAACCACGGCTATTTATCTTCGCACGCACCAGGTAGTCCCCTAAACTTTTAGGTTTTCTGAATGCCACCAAAGGGATATCCTTGATGGCTTTTTTACATCGATCCGATGACTTCAAAATGGGATGTAGCTCTCTGAGTATTTGACTTATGTTCGGCAAGCCAGGATGGTAAGTTACCACGAAAGGTGTTTTTGCACTGCGTGTTTGCTGTTTACTTCTAAAAGCCTCTTCTCTGGTCATACGCCTGACTCTCCCGATTTGTTTTTCCACGAAGTTCCTCTGATGACCCCTTTCAATTAAGTATTCCACCAAATTCTCCGCCCGCTTCTCAAAAAAATAGGGCTTGGAACAAATCCTACGCAATCGCATCGCTTGAGCATACGGTATGCTCTTCTTACAGGCACCCGGATGACAGGAACTGTAATGTAAATATTGGTGACTGTCCGTTGGTTTAACAAATACGTCCGTCTCCAATACACCTGACTTGTTGATCACCCTAACATCTAAAAATTCTATTTCATTCACAGAACACTTTGAAGTAAATTTGATCGTGTTATGGGCATTGTTTAAATATTTTATAAATTCCTCCAACTTCCTTTCACCCTCCGTCCATATGATAAATATATCATCAATGTATCTCCACCAAATATAGGGCTTGACTTCTGCATCCCGAAGTAGACGTCTTTCCAAATTATCCATAAAGATATTTGCATATGAAGGAGCCATTCTTGTTCCTATCGCTGTTTCTAGCTTTTGTAGATAATGTTTGCCATTGAATTCAAAGTTGTTATTTCTCAACACCAAATCTGTAAAAGTGACTACGTCCTCATTCAATGATCCCTCCCAATCACCCTCATTGAAACCATCGAATTTCAGTAACGCTTCCTTCAAAGCTGCCACACCTTCATCATGTGGAATGTGGGGGTACAGGCCAACCACATCAACTGTACACAAAATGGACCCCTCCGGCAGCCTCCCCAGCTCTCCTAACTTCTTTAGAAAATCATTGGTGTCTTTGATGTATGACTCTATCCCTTGCACTAATGGTCGTACTTTATGGTCCACAAATTCAGAGATCTTCTCTGTAGGAGTGTTGCATCCAGAAATCACTGGTCTACCTGGACAACCCTGTTTATGTATCTTCGGTAAAAGGTAAAACCTACCAGGCTTCACATCTTCAGACGCCAAAAGATAATCTCTCGTTTTCTCATCAATATTCCCTTTGCTGTAACACTCATTTATTTTCGTATTGATCTCTTTCATCATGTCCCGAGTAGGATCTCTATCCAATAACGTATATACTTCCGAATCATCTAGCTGTCGCATGGCTTCAAATTTACTTCAAAGTGTTCTGTGAATGAAATAGAATTTTTAGATGTTAGGGTGATCAACAAGTCAGGTGTATTGGAGACGGACGTATTTGTTAAACCAACGGACAGTCACCAATATTTACATTACAGTTCCTGTCATCCGGGTGCCTGTAAGAAGAGCATACCGTATGCTCAAGCGATGCGATTGCGTAGGATTTGTTCCAAGCCCTATTTTTTTGAGAAGCGGGCGGAGAATTTGGTGGAATACTTAATTGAAAGGGGTCATCAGAGGAACTTCGTGGAAAAACAAATCGGGAGAGTCAGGCGTATGACCAGAGAAGAGGCTTTTAGAAGTAAACAGCAAACACGCAGTGCAAAAACACCTTTCGTGGTAACTTACCATCCTGGCTTGCCGAACATAAGTCAAATACTCAGAGAGCTACATCCCATTTTGAAGTCATCGGATCGATGTAAAAAAGCCATCAAGGATATCCCTTTGGTGGCATTCAGAAAACCTAAAAGTTTGGGGGACTACCTGGTGCGTGCGAAGATAAATAGCCGTGGTTCTGCAGAAAATGAGCGAGGAACGTGTAAATGTAAATCAAGTCGATGTGAAGTCTGTAGGTATTTAGAGGAAAAGGACTGTTTTGTGTGTACTCATAATGACAGGAAGTACTCTATTAACTATAGTCTTGATTGTAACTCAAGTAATGTGGTTTACTTGATCACATGTAAGAGGTGTTCAGTACAGTATGTGGGGTCCACTGTTACAAAGTTTAGAATAAGGTTTAACAACCATAAATCCAGAATAAGACGCCATGCAAGATTGAATGAGGCACAGCGGGAGAATGACGACCTACTGTATAAACACTTTTGGAGTGATGGACATAGCGGTTTGGATGATATGAACATTCAGTTGATAGACAGGGTCAATGGGGAAGAGGAGCTGAGGGATAAGGAGGGCCAATGGGCATATAAGCTTAATACTTTGAGTCCTTATGGTCTTAATGACAATGACTTTTTCTTCGGTCAGAACAGGCGTTCCAGACGCACGTAATTTGTTGATGGTTTATAATGGCATTATGCGCGCGGGGAGGAGATCGTTTGTTGATGCGCGCGCGCGAGGCTGTTTAAGTTTACACTTTTAAAAGTAGTATGACGCGTGCGGTGGTAACTGTAATTTTACCCTGATGAAGACCACTTTATGTGGTCGAAATATAGTTGTGGAACAAAACATGTGGGTTATCTTCATTTGTGATAGTGTATGTTTCTTCATGAAGATTAACTGTTTGTGACTGATGCTTGTGAAGAGTTATATATATAGATGTAGATTTATAGATGACATCTTTTTTATTTGGACGGAGGGAGAGGAGAGACTCAAAGAGTTTATGGGGCTTATGAACTCGTTTCATAATACCATTAAATTCACTTTTAGCTGGTCGTCTGAGCAAGTGAACTTTTTAGATGTTAGTGTCTTGTTAAACGAGGGGGTAATTTCCACAGATTTATATCGTAAGCCTACGGACAAACACCAATATTTGTTTCATTCCTCTTGTCACCCTAATTCATGTAAGAAAGGTATCCCTTTTGGTCAGGCCCTTAGAATAAGACGTATATGTTCCACGGATGCTTTGTTTGATAAACGGGCTGAGGAATTGTGCAGTTACTTGGTTAAAAGGGGTTATAACAGGGAGCATGTGGAGGGGCAAATAGATCGAGCGCGTAGGATTCCCAGGGAACAAACCCTTAGGGATAAGCAGCCTGCTTGTAATAAACGTATTCCTTTTGTGGTCACATTTCATCCGGCACTCCCTTGTATTTCTAAAATATTACACAGGCTTCATCCTGTTTTGCAATCTTCTAGGCGTTGCCAGCTGGCCTTGGAACAGGTGCCCATGGTGGCTTTCCGGCGGCCTAAATGCCTTAAGGACATTCTGGTACATTCCGAACTTAAGACACCAGTTACTGTTAAGGGTTGTGGTAGATGTGGGGATAGACGATGCAGGGTTTGTGATTTCTTGGATGAGGGCATTTGTTTCAAAAGTAGAGTTACTGGGAGAGATTTTGTGATTAATTTTAAGCTGGATTGTAATTCAGACCACGTAGTGTACCTATTGTCTTGTGCAACGTGTCAAATGCAGTATGTGGGATCTACTATTAACAAATTTAGGACTAGATTTAATAACCACAAGTCTAGGATTAATGCGCACAGAGGACTATCCTCGGAGAATAAACTTAAAGACGATGTTATATACAGGCATTTCAATCAGGCAGACCATCATGGTTTGAGTGATGTTAGAATACAGTTAATAGACAAGTGTTCAAGTGAGGAATATCTTAGGGATAGGGAGGCCCAGTGGGCATACCGTCTTCGATGTATTTATCCACTGGGTCTTAATAGTGATGATTTTTTCTGTAGTAGGAATCCTCGAAGGGATTTATTTTAATATCGCTCTCATTGCTTCACTTATATGTAACGCGCGCGCTTTACAGCGAGAATTATTTACAGAAGTTGGGAACAGCTATAGGCACCAGGATGGCTCCATCATATGCGAACTTGTTTATGGACAGATTAGAGAGAAGCCTTCTTGATGGATATCACACGAAACCTTACACCTGGTTTAGGTTCATTGATGACATTTTTATGGTTTGGACAGCTGGAGAAGAAGAACTCAAGAACTTTTTAGAGTATCTAAATAGTGCGCATGACACTATCAAGTTTACTTGGGAGTGGTCTATGGACAGGGTAAACTTTCTTGATGTAAAGGTGATCAATAGTAATGGCATTCTAACGACAGATTTGTACGTGAAACCCACGGATAAACATCAATACCTCGACTTTAGATCTTGTCACCCGAGGGGGTGTAAGGAAGGAATTCCTTATGCCCAGGCTCTGAGACTTAGGAGAATTTGTTCGTCGGATAAGATATTCGACAACCGGGCTGCTGAATTAATTGGTTATTTAGTGGCTAGAGGGTACGATGAGAGATTTGTACGTCGACAAATTCGAAGGGCTAAGAGGATTAACAGAAATGAAGCATTAACGCCGGCTCAAGAAAGAAAGAAAAATAACAGGACGCCGTTTGTTGTGACTTACCACCCTGGATTGCCGAATATAGGGGAATACTTCGAGATCTGCATCCCTTATTACATATGTCTGACAGATGTAAGAAGGCCATTAAAGAATGTCCTATGGTGGCATTTCGTCGCCCGAAAAGCCTAAAGGATTATCTTGTGAATGCTAGAATACGACCTGACAACAATAATTCTGTGCCAGGAAATTACCGTTGTTCTTCTACGCGCTGCGAAATTTGTAGAAATAAGAACTATCTGAACATCGGAAATACGTTCGTCAGCAACACCACTGGAAAATCATATAACATTAACTATAGCCTAGACTGTAACAGTAGCAGTGTTATCTATTTGTTAAGTTGCAAGATTTGTGGTAAACAATATGTGGGATCAACAGTTACTAAATTTAGGCTTAGATTTAATAACCATAGAAGTAGATTGAGGGGACATTCAAGGTTGGAACCAGGAGATAGGGCCAGCGATGATTTAATCTACAAGCACTTTTTTACAGAGGGACACAATGGTTTGGACGATGTCTCAGTTCAAATAATTGATAAAGTTTATGGTAGTGTAGACAATTTGCTGGAGAAAGAGGGCCAATGGGCATACAGATTGAGAACAATAGCGCCGGAGGGTCTTAACGAAAGTGACTTTTTTTATTGTCAGAACCGCAGAAGTCGCGCCCGTAATTAATTTCTTGTCAGGCTTTTCTAGTGCACGCGCCTATTATTACCGTTAGCGTTCGTGTTTGTATTGCACGCGCTTTTTGTTACCGGTATAATTGTTAGCGCTCACGTGTTTAGATTTGTAAGCCGCACTTTTATAATTGCGTGTAACGCTTGTAACAGCCATTCACCCTGAGGAAGACTGTTCTACACAGTCGAAATATAGGTGGTCCTTAAAAATGTTTTTTTCCCTTGTGTTTAGTTATATATATATATATATATATATATATATATATATAACTGTAGTATATGAACAAGGTAGTATGTGAAAAAATCGAATTCCTTCAATTCAGACCATTTTTCAGTTGCAGACCTTTTTAAGGTTTTTTTGTTTGTTTGTTTTTCTTTTCTGAGGTACTTGCACTTACATCATGTCAATTATGGATCGAGAGAACGACAGTATAGTCTGACTTTTAAATAGCTATGTCCTTTTTTTATTCGTAAAGTAGCCTGCGAACACAGCCTCCTCCAAAACGCCCCTGGAGGCAGGGAGTGATAAAAGGCGGCTGTGTGCGCAAGCTATTCGTAAAGTGGACACATCAGACATTTGCGCCCGAATGCAAATTATTTTGTTGATTACACGCACATAGCCGATACCGTTAAACAGAAACGCAATTCACAGCTGTAGATGCTCAGAATGCTCAGGACTGGGTATCGTTATGCATGTATCTTCTCACATGACGGCTGGTCACGTGGCTATAGAGCGTTTTCAGTCCTGCTATTAAAGATGGAAGAGTAATAAATAAACATCATGCCAAAGTGTCAGGGCCGTGCGATATCACACACTGATTCACCTACACGGTTGTAATATTATGACAAAGTTAGAATAACAAGATCTGAATTAGTTTCCATATTTTATTTTCCCTATTGCATGCATTGTGTTCATCATGTGCAGATAGTAGCCCTGCCTTCTCTAATACAACGTATTCTTCAAGTACAGTCAACACTGCTTGTGTTATGGATGTCTAGAAAACGATGACCCAGAAAAAAACAATGAAGGATTAATGGATTTTGACTGCTTTTGATCCCAGGAGTTTGTTTCTTCATATAGGTCCGCTTGTTTGTACTAAAGACCATTACAAAACGCAGGATTTTTTGGCACGCGCTATTGTCACGTTACACCCTTTTTGCGCGAGCTGCACTGGCTACCGGTCAGACAGCGGATTAATTACAAGATTTTGCTTTTGACGTTCAAGACCATCCACGGGAAGTCGCCATTTTATTTGCAAGAGCTAATTTCAGTTAAGATACCAGGCGCTTATAGGTTAAGATCATCTTCTAATGGTCTCCTACTTGAACCGCCATCTTTTCGAACTAGAGCCACCTTGGGCGATAGGTCATTTTAAGTAGCCGCACCAAACTTGTGGAATGCTCTGCCGCATGAAATCCGCTCTATTTCTAACATAAATACTTTCAAGCGCCATCTTAAGACACACCTGTTTAGCAACGCTTTTTTAAAGTTTATTTACTGACCTTCTTAATAACGTATAATATATTTTATTTTATATTGTATACTATAATTTTTTTTACATTGCATTTGATCATATTTACATGGAAAACGCGCTATATAAGTTTTAAATTATTATTATTATTATTATTATTATTATTATTATTATTCATAAACGTTACTGGAATCTCGGTGAAATGTGAGGAGAAAAAATATTCACCAGGGTGAAACTGTTTGCTGGAATACGTCACTTGAAACAGAGACATTGCCATAAAAAGAGAGGGTTTCTGCAGCCAGTTCTATAGTTGGATTTCACGTCGCGCAAGTAAAAAATATCTTTGCTTGTCATTCAAAACTAATGTCAAGAAATTGAGATATTGTACGAAGATAGTAAATATCTACCTATAAAAGTCTCAGGAGTGTGTGATATCCCGTACTTGAGTAATTCAGCAAAATGTACCACTCAAAACTACAGCGGCTTAGTGTGTAGAAGCCAGGGTCACGATTAAAACATCTGGAGTTTAGTTTGGCAATGTTAAAACCTTTCGTCTCGCTGTTGAAATTGCAAACAATCGCACTGACACTTCTGTCTACATATTAGTTGTTCAGACCTCAAAAACACTTCAAGGTGAATTGTCATTTTAGTGTTCGTGATATTAACATGGCGGCTTCGGCGGCCTTATTTTGTGCAACCTCTTCCTCAGGGCCTTCCGAGAGGTACTGCTATATTTTTGCGCTTGCGCAGAAACGCCCGAAGTGAGCTTTGTGGATGAAACAAGACAAAGAATAAAACAACGAAGAACCAAGCCCAGATCTAGACTCGGCCTTCCCGAGGATGTCGGCCGAGTATTTATAATGGTAATTGAACTGAGTGGAGTGCAATTTGGTCTGAAATAGTACGCGTGAGTTCAAAATCGAACGAGCGCGCAGCGCGAGTTTGATTTGAAATCACAAGTATGATTTCAGACCAAAATTGTACGACACGAAGTTCAATTACCACTTTATTGCACCCCTGATTTTGAAATCATACAGCTTTTGTCAATAGTAATATTTGTTTATCCATGAAATGTGATAGGTTAGTATTATTTCACTTTCATTTTGATGAGTAACAGAAAGGATGCGATTTAGAGTTAAAATGGTGCAATTTGGGAATAAATTGCACTGTTCAGAGCCAATCAGATTGCAAGGATCAACAGTGATTTCAAAATGGGTGTAATAAAACTAAAAAAACTTCCATTGGAAGCTTTTTAACAAATCTTGCAATTTAATTTAAAACGATCTTAGTCGATTGTGTTTGAATAACAGCTGGTATTGGACGAGAAATACAAACAGACAAGGTTAATTTGGGAACAGAAATCAACAATTAAGTAATTAAGTGAAAATGTGGCTCAGCCAGGAATCGAACCTGGGTCTCCAGATTACCGGTTTATATTTCTCAGAAATCCCTAATGAATCGCCATCCAAACGGGAATAGGCTGGTGATCCTAAGTAATTAAGGCAATCAGTTGCTAATATATCCCCTCCCTACCTTACTGTACTTAATTAGTTTCCAGGGGGATTTGGCCGTGCATCGCTGATCGACCGGGGAGTAGTGACGTGATTCTGATTGCAGAAATGTGTGAAATTGTCTCCTCGGAGCTTACCATAAAAAAATAAGGCCACACTGTGTATGTGTTGTACAGTAAAAATATGTGTTCCCAGTGTGGTTGGTTCAGTGGCCTAGTGGTTAAGGCATCCGACCGATAATCTGGAGACCCAGGTTCGATTCCTGGCTGAGCCACATTTTCACTTAATTACTTAGTTGTGTCGATTTCTGTTCCCAAATCAACCTTGTCTATATATATATATATATATATATCCCCTCCCTACCTTACTGTACTTAATTAGTTTCCAGGGGGATTTGGCCGTGCATCGCTGATCGACCGGGGAGTAGTGACGTGATTCTGATTGCAGAAATGTGTGAAATTGTCTCCTCGGAGCTTACCATAAAAAAATAAGGCCACACTTATAGACAAGGTTGATTTGGGAACAGAAATCTATATATATGGGAACAGAACTATATATATATATATATATATATATATATATATATATATATATATATATATATATATATAGGACAGTGGGGAACAGCCGAAACGTCATTACATTCGTCAGCTAGAAGTTCGCCCCACTGTCTATAGACATATATATATATATATAGGACAGTGGGGCGAACTTCTAGCTGACGAATGTAATGACGTTTCGGCTGTTCAGCCTTCTTCAGATTAAAACGTTTAAAAACTAAGAACTAAAAACTATTTACAATGGTTATGCTAGTCTGAGGTCCTAGCTTATATAAGTCAGGTGATTAACAAATACAGAAAAGGTGAGTGACAGAAGTTATGTAACCGATTCAACGCAAGGGGCCTCTGAACGATCGTGATTAGTGTCATAACAAATTCCCAAGGCAGGGCCCTTAAACAATGTAATACGTTCCCTACTGAGGGCCCCTGAATGGCAAAATTCAAACAAAAATAACAGAATCCCCCTACGGAGCCCTTGAACGCAAAAGCAATTACATAACCTCTGAAACTATTTAGAACAAAATATGGGATACAAAAGGAACTGGACAAGAAGCAATTCATTTACCAAGCAAGAACATGTGAAATGGACAAGTCATTTGTTGTAATTAATGCGATTTTTAGAGCGAAATTCACGCCTCTTGTTAAGGCCATATGGGTTAAGCGTGAATAGGGGATTGCTCTTTTGCAATGTGACGCGTCACGGAAATTTTTCCAGCCAAATCTGTTTTCCCTGCTTACCGTTCGCCCCACTGTCCTTATTTCTTATTTATCTGCAAATTCACGTGGTGGCATAGTATCCTTCGGATCCTTCTGCTGGGAGTCCATTGTTGGTGTTAACCTCCTCTGCTGGGAGTCCATTGTTGGTGTTAACCTCCTCTCTCTCTAATCGTTGTTGCCTGATGAGTGTGGTCATATAAAATCGAAGTTGCCTGATGAGTGTGGTCATATAATTTTGAACCATACGAAACAGCACTGTCGCAATAAAACAATATATATATATATATATATATATATATATATATATATATATATATATATATATATATATATATATACACTATCACAAATGAAGATAACCCACATGTTTTGTTCCACAACTATATTTCGACCACATAAAGTGGTCTTCATCAGGGTAAAATTACAGTTACCACCGCACGCGTCATACTACTTTTAAAAGTGTAAACTTAAACAGCCTCGCGCGCGCGCATCAACAAACGATCTCCTCCCCGCGCGCATAATGCCATTATAAACCATCAACAAATTACGTGCGTCTGGAACGCCTGTTCTGACCGAAGAAAAAGTCATTGTCATTAAGACCATAAGGACTCAAAGTATTAAGCTTATATGCCCATTGGCCCTCCTTATCCCTCAGCTCCTCTTCCCCATTGACCCTGTCTATCAACTGAATGTTCATATCATCCAAACCGCTATGTCCATCACTCCAAAAGTGTTTATACAGTAGGTCGTCATTCTCCCGCTGTGCCTCATTCAATCTTGCATGGCGTCTTATTCTGGATTTATGGTTGTTAAACCTTATTCTAAACTTTGTAACAGTGGACCCCACATACTGTACTGAACACCTCTTACATGTGATCAAGTAAACCACATTACTTGAGTTACAATCAAGACTATAGTTAATAGAGTACTTCCTGTCATTATGAGTACACACAAAACAGTCCTTTTCCTCTAAATACCTACAGACTTCACATCGACTTGATTTACATTTACACGTTCCTCGCTCATTTTCTGCAGAACCACGGCTATTTATCTTCGCACGCACCAGGTAGTCCCCCAAACTTTTAGGTTTTCTGAATGCCACCAAAGGGATATCCTTGATGGCTTTTTTACATCGATCCGATGACTTCAAAATGGGATGTAGCTCTCTGAGTATTTGACTTATGTTCGGCAAGCCAGGATGGTAAGTTACCACGAAAGGTGTTTTTGCACTGCGTGTTTGCTGTTTACTTCTAAAAGCCTCTTCTCTGGTCATACGCCTGACTCTCCCGATTTGTTTTTCCACGAAGTTCCTCTGATGACCCCTTTCAATTAAGTATTCCACCAAATTCTCCGCCCGCTTCTCAAAAAAATAGGGCTTGGAACAAATCCTACGCAATCGCATCGCTTGAGCATACGGTATGCTCTTCTTACAGGCACCCGGATGACAGGAACTGTAATGTAAATATTGGTGACTGTCCGTTGGTTTAACAAATACGTCCGTCTCCAATACACCTGACTTGTTGATCACCCTAACATCTAAAAATTCTATTTCATTCACAGAACACTTTGAAGTAAATTTGATCGTGTTATGGGCATTGTTTAAATATTTTATAAATTCCTCCAACTTCCTTTCACCCTCCGTCCATATGATAAATATATCATCAATGTATCTCCACCAAATATAGGGCTTGACTTCTGCATCCCGAAGTAGACGTCTTTCCAAATTATCCATAAAGATATTTGCATATGAAGGAGCCATTCTTGTTCCTATCGCTGTTCCTAGCTTTTGTAGATAATGTTTGCCATTGAATTCAAAGTTGTTATTTCTCAACACCAAATCTGTAAAAGTGACTACGTCCTCATTCAATGATCCCTCCCAATCACCCTCATTGAAACCATCGAATTTCAGTAACGCTTCCTTCAAAGCTGCCACACCTTCATCATGTGGAATGTGGGGGTACAGGCCAACCACATCAACTGTACACAAAATGGACCCCTCCGGCAGCCTCCCCAGCTCTCCTAACTTCTTTAGAAAATCATTGGTGTCTTTGATGTATGACTCTATCCCTTGCACTAATGGTCGTACTTTATGGTCCACAAATTCAGAGATCTTCTCTGTAGGAGTGTTGCATCCAGAAATCACTGGTCTACCTGGACAACCCTGTTTATGTATCTTCGGTAAAAGGTAAAACCTACCAGGCTTCACATCTTCAGACGCCAAAAGATAATCTCTCGTTTTCTCATCAATATTCCCTTTGCTGTAACACTCATTTATTTTCGTATTGATCTCTTTCATCATGTCCCGAGTAGGATCTCTATCCAATAACGTATATACTTCCGAATCATCTAGCTGTCGCATGGCTTCAAATTTACTTCAAAGTGTTCTGTGAATGAAATAGAATTTTTAGATGTTAGGGTGATCAACAAGTCAGGTGTATTGGAGACGGACGTATTTGTTAAACCAACGGACAGTCACCAATATTTACATTACAGTTCCTGTCATCCGGGTGCCTGTAAGAAGAGCATACCGTATGCTCAAGCGATGCGATTGCGTAGGATTTGTTCCAAGCCCTATTTTTTTGAGAAGCGGGCGGAGAATTTGGTGGAATACTTAATTGAAAGGGGTCATCAGAGGAACTTCGTGGAAAAACAAATCGGGAGAGTCAGGCGTATGACCAGAGAAGAGGCTTTTAGAAGTAAACAGCAAACACGCAGTGCAAAAACACCTTTCGTGGTAACTTACCATCCTGGCTTGCCGAACATAAGTCAAATACTCAGAGAGCTACATCCCATTTTGAAGTCATCGGATCGATGTAAAAAAGCCATCAAGGATATCCCTTTGGTGGCATTCAGAAAACCTAAAAGTTTGGGGGACTACCTGGTGCGTGCGAAGATAAATAGCCGTGGTTCTGCAGAAAATGAGCGAGGAACGTGTAAATGTAAATCAAGTCGATGTGAAGTCTGTAGGTATTTAGAGGAAAAGGACTGTTTTGTGTGTACTCATAATGACAGGAAGTACTCTATTAACTATAGTCTTGATTGTAACTCAAGTAATGTGGTTTACTTGATCACATGTAAGAGGTGTTCAGTACAGTATGTGGGGTCCACTGTTACAAAGTTTAGAATAAGGTTTAACAACCATAAATCCAGAATAAGACGCCATGCAAGATTGAATGAGGCACAGCGGGAGAATGACGACCTACTGTATAAACACTTTTGGAGTGATGGACATAGCGGTTTGGATGATATGAACATTCAGTTGATAGACAGGGTCAATGGGGAAGAGGAGCTGAGGGATAAGGAGGGCCAATGGGCATATAAGCTTAATACTTTGAGTCCTTATGGTCTTAATGACAATGACTTTTTCTTCGGTCAGAACAGGCGTTCCAGACGCACGTAATTTGTTGATGGTTTATAATGGCATTATGCGCGCGGGGAGGAGATCGTTTGTTGATGCGCGCGCGCGAGGCTGTTTAAGTTTACACTTTTAAAAGTAGTATGACGCGTGCGGTGGTAACTGTAATTTTACCCTGATGAAGACCACTTTATGTGGTCGAAATATAGTTGTGGAACAAAACATGTGGGTTATCTTCATTTGTGATAGTGTATGTTTCTTCATGAAGATTAACTGTTTGTGACTGATGCTTGTGAAGAGTTATATATATATATATATATATATATATATATATATATATATATATATATATATATATATATATATATATATGTATGTATGTATGTATGTATGTATATATATATATATATATATATATAACTGTAGTATATGAACAAGGTAGTATGTGAAAAAATCGAATTCCTTCAATTCAGACCATTTTTCAGTTGCAGACCTTTTTAAGGTTTTTTTGTTTGTTTGTTTTTCTTTTCTGAGGTACTTGCACTTACATCATGTCAATTATGGATCGAGAGAACGACAGTATAGTCTGACTTTTAAATAGCTATGTCCTTTTTTTATTCGTAAAGTAGCCTGCGAACACAGCCTCCTCCAAAACGCCCCTGGAGGCAGGGAGTGATAAAAGGCGGCTGTGTGCGCAAGCTATTCGTAAAGTGGACACATCAGACATTTGCGCCCGAATGCAAATTATTTTGTTGATTACACGCACATAGCCGATACCGTTAAACAGAAACGCAATTCACAGCTGTAGATGCTCAGAATGCTCAGGACTGGGTATCGTTATGCATGTATCTTCTCACATGACGGCTGGTCACGTGGCTATAGAGCGTTTTCAGTCCTGCTATTAAAGATGGAAGAGTAATAAATAAACATCATGCCAAAGTGTCAGGGCCGTGCGATATCCTGTACTCGAGTTATTCGGCAAAATGTACCACTCAAAATTATAGTGTTTTGTATGGAAATGCCATCTTGGCGTCCCTCTACGGGACGCCAAAATGGCGGCCGGTAAAGTTTCTTACTTTAGCTATCTCAAAGGCTTTGTTCTCTCTGTTGAGCTTTCAAGCAATCACATAGACGCTTCTCTTACCATGTTGGCTTTTCAAATCTCAAAAACACGCGGTGAATCGATGTTTTCATGGACATGCTTGTGAGTAGACATCTTTCATATTATGTCACGCACTGTGAAAAACTCTAAAATTCAAACTGCTCTATCAAGTTCCAAACAAAGCAAGCTACCGAGCTGAAACCATGCAAGCAGATACATTTCTAAAATGTCTTTTCCGTGATGAAGATAAAAATGCAAAAGTCTGTTTACTTTTGAATTTTAGTTTTTTATGGCGACACATGAAAACCCTCTATACTCGGCTCATTTAATTCCCTCTCTGGTCGGCCGAATCATTTGCAGAATTTACCTTGTACTGTGTCAAAATTGCCCTAAAAGTATTGTGTTTCAGGTCATTTGCTGGTGCCAGAGCTCATCATCAAGGGCTGAGAAGGCTTAAACCAATTTCAAAGAACTGCTTATTGGCACTATGAATGAAACAAACTCTTTTCAAACTCTCGCTTCGATCTGCTGAGTTTGTTGTTCATGGACAAGAGGCTTAGTAGCAAATCTGCCTTGTCTCACCAGTCTTCATTCTTCAGTTGGGGAAGTTTCATTGAATGCTGAAGGTGTCCGAACAACTTTTTGTGCAGGATTGAAGCCTGGTTGCAGACTTAGAAGAAAAAATAGTAACTTGTTTGGAGGGAGCCTTTTTCCGCTGAAAGATATGTGGAATTTTCCAGGATACAACACAGTCAGATTCTTGCTGTTTGGCGACTTGCTTGAGGTTGTGGATAAAAATTGTGCAGATTTCATTCCGCTTCTTTCCTATTAATTTGCTGGATAAATGCATTGTCATGCCTGGTTGATTTTTTCCCCTTTTCTTCATGTGTAGCTAGCACTTTTGCATCGTATTGCTCGAAAAGACGGCAAAACCTGACCACAGCAATTTTTTTCTTGACCCTATCTAGGTTTGAAATTTGAAACTGGCATGGAACTGTAACTTGCAAACAGTATTCTCTTTCCATGCTTTTAATTTTACCAGCTTTTTAGGGCTCACATTCGAGGTAGACAAATCCTCTTGACAATGAACCAAACTAAAGCCAATCCGTTAAATTATTCTTGCATAACATGCGAAAGATTGATTGAAGGTATAGGCTGACAACACCCTTTTTTGGCAAAGTGAAACTTTGGAGATTTTTCTCTCTGTAAATAAGCAGAGTCAGTCTACAAGTTTAGGTCGAGTGCCTAGATCAATACAAGCATAACCTGTAAAAAAATTGTTTCATACCTCACCGAGTGTTTTTGCTCATTTTTGTATAAAAAAGACGCACTCTTGAAGAGATCTTACAAAAGCTTGTTCCGTTGCCATGGCAACGAGAGACTCAAAGACGTTTGTTTTTGTCATCACTCATGGTAACGAGTTGTATGGCGGTGGTTTCTTCTGAATGAGTTTGATTTTGGAGAAAAAGTGGTGTTTTGTGTGAGACTGCCTTAATGGCTCGCTCCACAACATCAGCTGTTTTGGAAACTTACGTTAGCACTCGGTTTAAATCTGCCTTGAATAGAAGATAACTGACGAATATCTAACAGGATTTTTCTTATCGTTAGCGACCTAAAATTCGCCCATTATTTTGCGTAGTAATGACATACATAGCCAATTTACGTGATGCGAGAGATAACGATAGCCATATCTGACATATATGCGGCGGTTTTCATCTCAATTTTATGTCACTCGGCAAGAACACCAACAGATGCTTATCATGCGATTGTCAAAATAGAGAGCCGCCTTGTAGCTACAAGTGTAAAAAGTTTTATTAATTGATCTTCGGCTACCAGGTTCACATGAACAGGCCCTAAAACAATCACTTCCTGTGAACACCTCTCAAGTATGGGCCGCCAGCGCGTGGCCCAAATAGTGCTTGTTTTGAGCTCGTTCAGCTGTGTTCCAAACAAACCAGAAAGACGCAGTTAAATGAACTATGGACCATACTTCTATTTGTACTTTTTATAGATTCTACAATTATTTCCATTTTTTTGTCTTAAAATCTTTACAGAACATTGAATTCTTTGTAAATGGACACTGAATGACCTCTTTCGATGCCTTAACGTTAGGCTTAGAAGGTGGCAAAGTTCGGTTAACTTTCTATCACACTAAAGTCGAGCTGAACTGACGCACAATTAAGCGCGTAACAACGCCATTTGAAAATACAAAAACCAAGTCATTCAGTCAAAGCAAACGACCCTCTACGTTAAATAAAAAAATAAATTAGCATTTTCCACTCTGACTTCGTCAACTGGACGTAGAAATCACGTTAACATCGTCCGATGCAATACCGAAAGAATTTCGCTTCTATTTCTTGTCCGTGAGCTTCCTGGGTCAGAGTCTGACAAATGCCATTGCAACCAGGCCGTTTTCGTTTACTGCGAAGCCGGATAGAACTGAGCACCAGCTTTATATGTGCCGGCTATGGCTACTGCGGTGGTGGATCGTTCATTATTCTTGGGGACTAAAACATTTGGTGCTCAGTCAGACTCTTCATTTAGTAACTTGGTAGTTTCACCAGGCTCCGTGTTATCAGCTGCAGTTGTATCACTGTTATCCAGAGGTGGTATCTGCTCTGTGATTGGTGAAGCCTGGTCATGTGAACCCTGCTGGGGACTCGCAGGTTGAGCATTGGATGTAGTTTCCTCATCTCCAGAGTTTCCATTCTCCCCTTCTACCTCCCCCTCGGGTTCCTCCTGATCCTGCAACAAAGCATAAGTTTGCATTTCGAACCCAGATCTTCACCGTAAGATTTACACGTTGGTAAATCTGCCTTTGATAAGGTAAAAACGGATTACTCTTACAGCGTCTTACACTTTAGTTTGCAAACATTTTTGCAAAAAAAAAAAAAAAAAAAAAAAGTAGCTACTGTATGTGAACATTAAAAGCAGTTGGGCCATTGTGTGCCAATGCTGGGGGGCAAATGGATAAAGCTGAGAGTTTTTGAGGTTGCAAAACTAGCACTTGGCGAGACAACGCTTGGTAGGTAAGTGCCTTTTCCTGAAAAAAAAAAAAAAAAAAAGGCAACAACAACAACAAAAGACAGAAAAAGTAAAAGTCAGAGGGAAGGGTATCAAAAGGATTGCTGTCTCACTCAGATGACGTTATTAATCGATAGATTAACGAGGGTTACCCGTGGAAGCACAAGGTTTGTCATTCTTGCGGAGTTAGCGACTCACGGTTGCACAGTGAACACGCCTTGAAAATATATTGATGAAACGCCGAAATGTCTACACTCTCTTCTTTATACTCTACAGGACTATTGACCCTTTACCGCCCCTTGCAAACGCTGCAAACGCTGCCAACACTGCTTGCCGCCAACAACAACCAATCTAACATGTTGAATGTTACCAACAACATCCAACACGGCGAACAAACAAACCCACGAATAATGATGGGCCCAACGATGTTGGATGTTATTGGCCAACAATGTTGGCAAAGTTTGCATGGGGCTCAGTTAAAAGGTCTAATTTCAATGGGATGCGACAAGCTGACAACAAGCCTACGATAGCATAGTTTCGTGCAAGTTGAGCTCACGATTTGCACACGCAAAGTAAAAAGTCATAAGATTTTGGAACATGTTTCAAACTTCTGTGACACTCGTTGGGCTATGCGATGTTGAATGACGAGTGTTGTAAGTACATGACAAGAACTAGAAGCACAACAAACGTTTACCTCTTCAGGACACAAGTCGCAGGCCTTGGCGAGTGTCAGCCGCGCACTGTGGGACCGCTCCAGGAAATACCTGCAACAAGACAACAACAAAAAATCAAGACAAATGCTTAGCAACTTGAAGAAATTGGAATTTGAATTGAAATTGAAAAAGGTCAAAAGAAACATAACTTTCCATGGACGAAGCGTTTTACACTTTTTAACATCACCAGCAAAAGCAGATCAAATTCCAGCAATTATCACAAGCAATGACCAGGGGGGATCAGGGATCTTGCGATAGAAACGCTCTTTTAGATGGAGAGATATGGCACCCAGAAGTTAAAATATCGACGAATGCCATCTTCCAAAAGATCCCGAACTCCTACCTTGGTACTAGGTTTCACACAATTTGTGGAGTGGCTTATTTCTAGGGAAAAAAGTTAAATTGCATACCCGTTGGACGTCTCATTTGACTGCGCTGGAGGAGACCAATTGTTGTACGTGTATGACGTTCCACCAGTGTACGGTCTCTGCAGAGAACAATGGATACACAAGCCATGTTAAATGACCCACGTGGAAATGTGTTGAAGTCCCTCAAGCTTATCAACTGCCTGTAGTAAGGGAACACCGTCTCACTGTGTCGCGAAGATCACAATCATATTTCATATTTCTTGAACGATTCCTATTTGCATAGGTTTTTGGGTGGTCTTAGCTTTTGCAGGGGAATACACTAATCAGTCAGGTTAAAGCAATTCACGTGCTTTCGTTCAGATAAACTTTCCACTCGTAGACTACGAGAAGTCCCTCTTTCTTTCCTTTGTCGATCTTGTGAGCGATTGATATCGCTCACAAGATCGACGAAGGAAAGAAAGAGGGACTGCTCGCAGTCTAATCCACTCGTTATTCCAACGCAGCTTCTCGTAAACCAATGCAACTTCAGTTGTGGTTTTAAATAACAACGTTCCACAGGTCTTTACTTCGAGTGAGTCATATCCGAGCCATAGCCGAGCCATAGCCGAGCCAATAACCAGCCACACGAGTGTTGCTTTCCTTGACCAACTAAGGCTTTCAGGAGAGATGTGGTCTGACCATCGCCCAGCCCTCACCCAGCCCTGAGATGTGTGTGAGAACAGACAACAGCACCAGGTACTATGTTCCCTACTTGAATTATTGCATAGCATTAGCGCAACTCTTTGCTGGAACAAACTCTGTGCATTTTCATTCCCATATGGTCGCTATTTGCTATACTTTAGGCGGCATCTGTTTGTGTAAGACAATGTTTTCGAAATACGGTTCCATCAGGTGGGAAAGAGATATCCTGTTGAAAAGAAAGGTCCAGGTTCAAATCCTGGGCTTTTAGAGTTGGTGTTCTTTCTGTTAATATTTCTCGAGCCCGTTTCAATACAAAATTGCATCACTATTCCTCAACTTGGGGAATAGTGTTTTCCTCTCAATTTTCCCTGAACGCCGCAATGCGGTATCCTTGTTTTCAAACAAGAAAGTAAAGTCCTTGATGGTCAGTGAATTCTCTACCACTATCACCTACCCTGTCCAGTTCATCGTTGAGCCACTCCACTGCCCATGTCCACTTTCGGCGGAGATCCTGCGCCGCTAAAAGAATCTGGTGCGCCAGAGGACAGCTGAATACAGACAGAAAAAAAGGTACAGACAAGTGCCATCAAACTTCAGTCAACTACATGTATTTTTCTAGATAAAATAAGAATCCTTTGAAATAAAAGTGTCACTAATCTATCGCAAATTAAACTGTAGTTGACTAACGCTCTCCACGCCAGGAAGGGCGTAAGCCAGTGGAGAAAAGAAGTATCGAAACCAGTAAACGATTAGAGGAAAGCCGAGTGGAAGAAGAAGAGAGTAACGGCCATAGTAAGCAGGGCGACTGATGTCAGCTGGTCATATCCATGGGATCACAGAGCTATTGTTTGAGGATATAAATGAAAACAAGTAGCCTTGTTACAAGCAACATCAAGCGATGTGAAGAAACTGTTGGGGTGTCGTATTTTGTCCAAGGAACTTCCTTTAAGGATATGGTACGTTCTCCACAATGGAAGATGAACGAAAGGATGGACGAAAGGACTCTTCCGATTGCTCAGAAAGACGTACTTTTGAACGATACAGGTTGGATGTGCACGACTAAAACTACGAAACTTTGTAAACTAACAGAAGAGCGTCTGGAACCAATGTGTGGGGTTTTCAGGAGCTCACCTGCAGAATAGTTGAACCATGAACTTGATACACTGATAAGCTCTCTTCTGGTAATGGTTCTTTGAGCGCTGGATTGTGTCGAACAAACCTTCCTTGTCATCAGGAATACCTGACGAAACAAATGCAAGCTTAGACGCCAAAGGAACAGCACCAAACAAATACGTGGGTGAGAAACTTGAGTACACCTGCGGTGCTTCACGACAGAAAGTAACAGCCATGACGAGTTAAAACAATGATGCTGACGATGTTGATGACGATGACGACGACGATGATGACGATGATGATGACGATGATGACGATGATGATGATAATGGTGATAATGATAATGATGAAGAGGACGATGACAATGACGACGACGATGACAAAGATGTTGATGATAAACACACACAAAAAAACAAAACAAAAATAAATTTAGAAAATAGACAGCTCACAAGACTGTCGAATATTAACTTGAAACGTACACGCTTGACAGAGAAGCTTTCTACACAGGAGTGATAAATATCACTTTAAAAATGTGCTCAATGAAAGACAATTCCAGGAGACTGAAATTGCTACTTGACACATCCTTAAAAATACATTCTATTCGTATAGCATTCCACCACAAAAAGTTTGTTTTGGGACTTAAAGAGGGGTATGTATCTGATTAACAAAAAAAAAAAAAAAAAAAAAGTATTTGTCGAGTGAACAAGACATTGTCATAACGATAGCTATAATAGTGTATACTGAAGTAAAGGTCCTCTCCCCCAATATTATTTTCCCTTTTGGTCACTAATTTCACGGAGGGAATTTTTCAAGCGATTATAGTACATTTTGTGAGCTTGCGACACCGGATAAGTAGCCTCGAAGAAAACGTTAACCGACCAAACCTAGTCACACATAAAATTAAAGCAACGTGCATTGACATTTTTGGTCAGGCAGTAACGTTTTTATTTTCATTTTTTTTTATCTGAATCGTACTGTATTTGAATAAAAAGAATGCACTTTGTATTCACCTTTCAGCGTGTTATGAATCCTGTGAGTCTGCCATGAATCAGTAATAAGCAACATCTGCAGGAGCAAGTCCAAGTACGGCCGAAGCTCGTATGTGTACGAAAACGCCACCTACGGAAAGGGAAAAGAGCAAGAGCGGTTTGAAGAAGGCCAATCGATACCAGAGAGACTGCAATTACAATTACAAGGGACTCTTTCCAGAACCAGAACTTCATGTGGCAAAAACATCAGTGACACACAGGCCTGTATTTCGTGCGCCACTTTATTTGCTCATCTTTGATCTATTTAACAATTAGATTATGAGCTCGAGATTTCTATCGCGTGATAGCTGATGAGGGCGCAGCCCGAATCAACTATCACGCATAGAAATCGAGAGCGAATACTCTAATTGTTTTAGTAGAAATCTACTAGTCGTTCAAGACTAAACAAGTAAATTATCAAAATTCTCCTCACAGACACTTCGAAAACGCGAAGCGGGCGTCATTTTGTTGACAGCCGCTAATCACTATCTATCACAGAATAGATAGCGAGTAGCGTAGCCAATCAGAGAACGGCATTCGTGATAGAACGCTAGTAGATTTATACTAATACCCAACAGACGTATGACAACGTGGAATCTATTTCTTAAGGACTTAACTGAGCTGCTGTTAGTGCAAAGTGGGAGCTTATTTCACGATCTCAGAGTAGCTGAGACTAGTAAAACAAATTGGGAGAAGTTCTCTCCTTCTCACTCGCTCGAACTATCTGAGAACAGACTGACATAGCGCTGGCTGTATATAACTTTCGAGCCTGGATACAAAATCATAAAGAGTAACAGCAACAACAAAACGTGCAGTGAAACATTTCAGTTATGGTAATCCTTTACTATTTGAAAAGAACATCTTAGAAAATTTGCCCAATAAAAAGGTTAGCACTCTGTGGGGGACGGATAACACTAATTTGTCCCTGTTGGTATGCACCACTGCGTTTCTACGTAAACCAATTGTCAGCACCAATTTTGGTGCGTCCATAAATACTTTGCTGAGAATTCTACAAGATACAGTTCGTTACCTGCCACAGGAGTTCACTGAGTACTATCCGAGAAAAATGTGGGTTTTCCCAAGAGCAAAACTAAAACCAAACACAAATAAAAAAAAATATCAGTTCAGTGATTTTACACACTATTATCATGTCAAACAACTACAAGGGAATAGACCCTATGCAAAACTGGCTGCCTTCAAATTATTCTTTTGTTCGTATTCAAACTAGCGTCACTGACCTCTTTCGGGATAACAAATTCTTTAGAATTTCAGTCTCTAAAACGAGGTTAGTGAGGCTATTTTCAATAAGAACAAGAGTCTATCCAGCAGTAAGGTTCTAAGCTACTGGCTCACTTGTAGCCTCTTGCTGCAAAAGACAAGGCAACGACCCTGTTTGGTACACATCTCAGATGACCGTTTAAGCGAATGCTTCGAAAGAAGCAAGAGCAATAGTAAAAAACTGCCTGAGGACCTGAAGATAAAAGTTGATTTAAAAAAAAAATTGTCCCCACCACCCCCTCCCCAGCTTTTTTTTCTTCCACAGAAGGGAGTTAACTACTTACTCTCAACAGCTTCAGGGTGTCTTCTGATGTAGTGCTGTCTTCAATGACTTTCTTCAGATACCTAATAATCAGTTATAGTATTAGCATCCAACACCATATCAGAACAAGGACAGTGTGAAGAGGGGTGAGAAATGACACAGGACTACCAAACTTACGATCCTTTATTGAACAAGATGTCCGCTACCACAGGCTGTATCTCCATGACTGCCGGCCCCTCGCCGAATGGGTTCGCTTTGGGTTGGTTTGTCTGTGAGTCAAACAAAGTATAAGTTACGGGGCAAAGCTAAAGAATACTACATTAAAACGTCTCCATTGTGGACCCCAATTAATCTGTATTTTAATCAAACGCTCTTACTGAAACTGACGAACGCATTCTGGATGAGACGTCACAACAGCGAACCAACTGAGATACGACCGAGTAGAGTTTCCCCAGTTCGGCGTACTGGTAACGAATGGGGGGACCAGGCCCTTCATCCAATGCCACCAGCATGAAAGTGGCGGGAACTCCCAGCTGTAGTAGCTGTAGACGCTGTAGATGAAAACAATACTCAAACAAGTCAATACCATTACTCCAAGAATTGTTAAATTTGAGTCTTGGAACCCATTTTTCGAAAGCCCGTTAACTACACCGTTTTCCATCGAATGGTACCAACTGTAAAATCAAAGCTGCCAATTTGTTACCTAAAAAAGTCCTTACAGAAAAGGCTTTCAAAATCTAGTAAGATTAAATCCTTGTTTGGGAATTTTGCGAATTAAAACGATTTTACGAACTTTCAAGAAGCGAGGTCCTGGGACGCAATTCATCGACAACAACAACAACAACAGCTATGAGCATTACAACTACACTCCCCGCCAAATTTACCTGTAACACGGTATTCCTTACATTCTCTCTCAAAACATGGCTATAAGCCCCCCCCCCCCCCCCTCCCCCCTCCCAAATACACACACACACACACACACACACACACACACACACACTCCAATGTTGAATTGACATCGGGTATTCCGAAAAAAAAAAAATGACAGTGGCAGAATTTTTTTCTGCGTGGCTGACGTGAATTCAACATTGGGTGAGGGAAAATGGGGAGGGTGTTACAAGTAATTTGTCTTGGAGTGTAGTCCCACAACTACTGTAAAACATCTACAAGAACGACAGCAACAACCGTAACAACAACAACGCCATATCAACTGCAACAACAAAGGCAAAGGCAACAGCCACAACTTTGCACTTGAAACACACCTCAGGAGGCCCGATAGTAGAGTACATGAGAAAGAAGTGGAAGTACTGCTGCAAATGGCGGCCATGTTCGGGGACTTCTTTCTTCAACAGTCCAAGTACAGCCATTAGGATGTGGTCGCTGAGTGTCGCTTTGTTGTCGAGTTCTATCAAAAGAAACAACAAGAAAAGAGCTTTAATTCAACACGGTGTTAACTCACCAGGGACATTCTGAATGCAACAAAATAAATGGTTTGAACACAGGAGTCAAATTTTCCATTTTTATTTGCCATTAACCACATAAAAATACAAAACACTAGAAATTTAAAAATACGAAACGCAAGAAATTTATAATAACTTAAACTTAAGAGGATAGACTACAAATGTTTAAGGTGGTAATGACAAGAAAGCCTATATAGAAGCCCGGGGCTTATGAACTACTAATCACAACTTGGTGAAGTATTTCTGAGGGAACAGACAATCTGAATGGCAGTCATCACGACTTTGGTGATGACTTGAGCTCAGCTTGTCAAATCGTCAGTCAGTGAACCTCAAACGGTACTCTCCGGGCCCTACTTGTTCAAAAGAGCGGGTCACTCTATCCAGGGGATAAGTCGCTACCCAGCGGAAAGAAGGTATTGCAACTGATACATTTTATCCGCAGGATAGAGTTACCCACTCTTTGAGCAACTGGGGCCGCGACTGCACTCACCCGGACGACCGCCCGTCACCACGTTTTATGTAATGTTTAATAAATGAGCAGGAGTATTTTATCAAGTTTAAAACACGAGACACAGCCGAGTGTTTTAGGCCTTGATAAAACACGAATTGCGAATTTATTGAACGGCTTAAAAAGCTTTGCTGTCCATCTATCCATTCTTACACTAAATTTTAGATTTTGGGTTGTTTTGGCTTAGAAAATCGGATGTAAAATAAGTCGTGTCTTTATTAGATATAAAGACTCTCATTAAAAATTAATTTATTTTGTATTTCGTTCATGAATTATTAATGAGGTTTTTAAGAAATGTTCAAATAATTACGCGCGCTATGATTGGTCCAATCGAGTACATTATAACTGAACACAGGCAGACGCCCTATGTCACGCGCGCGCATTATGGAATAATATACGCAGGCTACGTCACAACTGTGTACACGCGCAAATCTTAAGACATGTTATAGAGAAAGTAATGTAAAAAAAGAAAAAAAAAAGAAGAAGAAAATAGATGTAATTCAATCCATATTTGACATTCTTTTGAACATTAAGACAAAATTTGGGGGATGAGTGTCGATAAACATCATCAATTGACTTCCGGTATGCGGAAAGTTCGTGCAAACCTTCGGACATTTTTTAAAAGAAACAAAAAACTTGTTCCTCGTGCATGTTAAGTCATATAAGCACTTGTTAATTTTTATACAATTCAACAATGCACTCGCCGCGCTTTTTATTTCTTTATTTTTTAATAGTTTGAATGCTGACCACAAAAAGAGTTGAAGGTGAGCCCTCCGTTCTCAGCGTTCTTACCACTCGGAACAGCTATCCGTCCGCTCAAATCTAAGTTTTTGTTGAATGATTTGGCAAACTGTACTGATGTTAGGAAGGTGTTGTACCCACAAAAAGTGAACGTGGGCCTCAAATGTTTCATCTGAACACGCGGTTCGATTATTTGGAGTCTTTCATCTCAAAATAAGCCCGTGTTCAAGTAAAAGGCAAATGGAAATGACTTGATAGTGCATGACAATAAACCTACCGTTTTCGTGCCTGCTTCCTTCTGGGTATGGCCAACAGGGACCATCCTGACGGGAGAAGTGCGCTAGGAAGACCAGAATTTTTGCAAACGCACTCCGCACCTGTAAACCACGAATTAGGTAAGATATGCATAATTACAGCATCAACGAAACAAACAGTTTCGTTATATCTTTGGTGCCTTTATTGTGAACGTTCAAATCTTCTACGCTCTCAGCATCGAATAACCTTAGCTACGTGTTGAATGAACGGCTGAGTGAGTGAGTGACCGACCAACCACTCAAGTGACCGACTGACTGAAAGAATGACTAACTGATTGATTGACTGACTGCTTGACTGACTGACTGACTGACTGCTTGACTGACTGACTGACTGACTGACTGACTGACTGACTGACTGACTGACTGACTGCTTGACTGACTGACTGACTGACTGACTGACTGACTGACTGACTGACTGACTGACTGACTGACTGACTGACTGACTAATTAGTCAGGCCCACGAATTGTTCCAAATAATCCATTTGCTGTTTTGTTTTCCATTCCAGATGGGAGTTTCAAAAGTTTTGAAACAAGATGGACTTTGTTAGAGGTCAGAACACACCCAACGCCGGTTTCTTGAGATTTTGATTTCCAAATATGGTTTCGGGCCCGTTAAGTTACTGGGGCTTTCGAGAAACGGACCCCAGTCCCGAATAACACTGCGAAAATAATGAAACCTCACAGTCCCAAAGGACAAAAGTACATCGGACACTCCTCACCTCTCCACTTGGGCACTCTAACAGATACTCTGAAAATCTGTCAGGATAGGAGAACAGCATGAACTTGGCAAACCACTCCCTGACAGCTTTGCTTTGTCTGAGTAGCAAACACACGGCGTCATACCACTCACCAGCAGGACCCCTGGCAGATAGAAACAGTCGCATAAATTTCCCACCAGCAAACTTTATGAACGAACTAATTTTGCCTCTCTTGTTAACAGTCAAACCCTTTACACATTAAGTTTGGACACTCAGTTATTACGGTAGCTAGCACAACACGTAGTGAAATAGGAGGCAGTCTTGAAGGTGACTCCCCCTCCCCGCCACCTCCCCCACCCCCCTCCGACCTCGTGCTGGGTCCCTGCATATTAAAAAACGAGCAGTTTTTACCTCACAGTTTTCTTGGTACGGAAGCCAGTGGTGAAGAGAAACTTGGAAACCAGCCGAATGCTGATCATGGCGAGCTGTTCCATGTCAACCTGTCAATCAACACAAGTGAAAAAAACAGAAGTCGAACTTCAAGCAGGTTCACCATCACCATCACCATCATTTTATTTCATTAGATTGGGAGTTCAGATTCAACCAATCAGTGAAGTTAGACTTTAAAAGTCATTCGCCCAATGGCGTCATCATCACTTACAGCGATTTTCAGTTGAGTGTTGTAAAACAAAAACCAGTCCAATAACTGTGGCCAATCAAAATGGATGCAAACAGTGCAATGAACCAGTCAGAATTCGAAGCAATAACATGTGGTCGTCGCAAAGCGCGTGAAAATACGCGCGAACATGAAAAATGGCGAAGCAAAACAAAACCAAAGTAAACATGAATTAATCATAAAAAATACAATTTCCGAGAAAGCAAGAAGAGCCAAGTTATAAAAGGAAGGGAAATTTCGCATTAAAAGACTGACAAAGGAAGCATAAATTGTTTAATGTCGCTCTGAAACTGACTACAATAAAAATGTATGGTGATTGAAACCAAGGTTGTGATTGGTTGATTTAAACAACAGCTTTGAATGTAATTGGTTGATTTAAAATACTACTTTGAATGTGATTGGCTTATTGAACTGTCCGATAACAAACTGTCCGATAATAACTTGGCAAATGAATTAGTGGAAAATAGGAGTTTTTTAAACCAATCACAATCGAGGAATTTGTAATTTTTATGATTGTAGTAGATAGCGCTATCGATTTGCGTGCGCGAAGAAAAATAAAATACAGTATGATGAGAAGTTAGTTAACCTTCCCGCCTCAACATCCTGCCCCAAACAACCAAAAGAGTGTCTGGAGTCTTGATTTTAAATCTTATAGCGATGTTCCTCGTGGCAGTACATGCAGTGGCCTCAATACGAATACGACTTTATTACTTACATGTAGCTACATAAAAAGCTACTTTACAGGTCCAGTCACAACATAAATAATAAATAAATAAAATTCGATATATAACAGAACACCAGGACACCTTTCAAGGGATTGAAGGCCATCGAATAGATTAAAGGGGGTTAGCTTCTAAAGAAACTGTGGTGCTGCGTCAGTGGGACAGTGAAACACACGTGTTGCCAATATAAAGTCCGTACTAATTTGCTATTGTTTACATACCGAATTTTCTAATCCAGCGTTGGCCGTGACCAGTTTCCTCATGAACTGGAAGAATTCCACACTGTACTGTATTCGGTTGTGAAGGAAATGGACGTTTTGTTTACGCACTGCTCTCTCGATTACTGCTGGCATCTTGCAGTCTGAATGAGAAAATGAAAGCAACAGAAAAATCAACTCCTTGAACAAAAACACAGCAGATGGAACTTATGAAATTTTGCATTACAGTTGTTTAGACTTGACTGTGGCTGTATGTTACAGTGCACATACCCCCCCCCCCCCCCCCCACCCCGCCCACGTTTTCCCTTAAATATGCCGTTTTGCGCCTTTTTAGGCCAAATTTTAACTTTTTATAGGCTGTAAAGGATACGAAATCTAGCCATCATCTGCCCCACCACCGAGCTAGCCAGGGGAATGTCAACCTTGAACCTAGGCTCTCTCTTTTCCTCCCTTGTCGTCGAGAGAAAGACCCTGGTTGGACCTGGTCACGTGACCACCCAATATCTGGGTAGTAAAATAATTTGATGGCAGAGAGGGATGGCAAAGTCAAGAAACTGTTACTGTGACAATTAATGACCCACCCCCCTGCGGTATTGTTGTTTTACTGGTCACGTGATCAGGTCCAACCAGGGTCTCTCTCTCCACGACCAGGGAGGAAAGAAGGAGAGAGCCTGGGTTCGAGATTGGGGGCATGCGTCTATTACTTACTTGACGTCACAGACAGCTTGCATGCATGTTTACAAAGACTTACCGTGATGCCAGATACAACAAAAGCACACGGGGATTTCCAGGTGTAACAAAGAGATGAACAAAGCATAATAGAAGGAAAACTCGGAAAACGACAATAGTCAGCTTTGCAACACACCATTAAAGGTGAAGACAGAGAAGAGCTACAACGCCCGTAAACATGGTCTGAAACTACACCAGAACAACCTCCATCGATAGTCGTCACACGTATTCGGTAACGTACTCCACATAACCACAATTCCTAACAAAATAACAATAGCTGCAGGGTTCAATAACGCAAACCTAACTTCCTATACTTACTTCTGTCCACGTCAACTTGTCTCTCTGTGTCCATGACATCAAGGCGTTCATAGAAGAGGATGTACGCATTCCACCACCTCTTCTGCCGTCTGTAGGACATCCTGGCACAGAGAAGGAGTAAGTGACATTGGCTGTGGCGTTAGTAACATGTCAAGTGAGTGCCAAGATAATAATAATTACTGATGTCTGCAGCTCCTTAAGAATAAGTGCAAAGATTATGACACCAAAGAATCTCAAAGAGAACATGTCTAAATTATTCCCTAGCGAACTTTCCAAGGCACTGAATCAGAGCATAAAGGGATTGCTCACGGTGTTAATACGCATCCCATTTCATACTGACTAGTAACTCAAAACGCCAACGGAGGCCCAATCCACAACAAGATGTACAAATTTCTACCAAAATTAACACACAGAAGTTAAGGGGTTCAATTAATTAATCGTCAAACAAACTTTCAACTGTTTCACGTTTGATTTCCAAAACAAAAAACAAAACAAAACAACAACAACAACAACAACAACAACAACAAAAACAAGGCAATTTTTATGAACAGCACAGGAAACCAAAACAATTTCCCCACCTTTTTAGCATGTGATCAAAGACTTCTCCCATGTACTCTCCGCCAAAACACTGATTCTTCAACTCCTGCGGACACAGGATTAAGATTATCTCTGGTACCACTACGCTCATTCCATGAAAACCCGCATTACGTTATCCCAATTTGAACTTGAGCCTTCGTGTTACACATGGCGAGGACTTACAACTGTAATATTTCCGACGGTCTACGATCAAATTGATCGCGTCATTCATTTTCGCGTAGAGTAACCGACTTTTTACCGTGTGGGAGCCAACTCATGCCAATGCAAATTGGTCTCAGTGCGTTATTAGAACTTACAAACAAACATAAAACTGCATCGAAAGAGCCTTTGCGCAACTTCCATCTTAATCTACCTACATCTGTTGTGGGCTTTCAAGTCTCTTTGTCCGCACCCGAGATCGTAGTTTCAAACTGGCGAGGACTTGAAGCTTTCTATCGTGAGAGTCTTTGCAGAGATTCTAAACACCACGTTTAATATAGAACTGACTTTTGAATTTAAAGGAGCTCTGTCATGGTATTTTGGGTCATTATTAGATACATTAAAAAATGAATGTAAATAATGTGAAACAGTGAAATAACAATTTGTCACGGAAGATAAGCACCAAAGAGACAAGAATAAATGCAAATATGGCGAGGATGGTGAAGGATGGAGGATGGAAGAATGGAACGGATTACAAATCACTTTTGACAATACCTCATCATCGTCCATTTTGCACTCTGAGACCTCACCGTCATCAAATTTGTACCATTTGGGAGACAGTTCCGGAGACAATCTAAGCAATCATGAAAGAACGATGCAGCTGGTTAATAACACTGATCCAAAAGAAAACATCTTCACCAAGACAAACAAAAATAATATTAGTAGTGCAATGTATACAGCTGACGCCGCCCAGTCAATATTGGATATAGTATGCACTTTTTACTTTCTTTCCTTAGACGTTTTATACATTAGAGTGCTCCCAGCATGTATTATGACTCACTCTGAGTTCTACCTAAGTTGCAAAGCTGTTTATTCTTTGCAAAAATCAACATATATTTACTGCATAAACATGATCCGGA
Source organism: Pachyseris speciosa (assembly GCA_016490735.1). NCBI lineage: Eukaryota > Metazoa > Cnidaria > Anthozoa > Scleractinia > Pachyseridae > Pachyseris > Pachyseris speciosa. The sequence continues at coordinate 1,074,222 of JAEMWC010000163.1, read as the reverse complement.
GATTTGCCGCTGTTAGGTTACCACAACAGACAAGGAGTGAAGGCAAGAATTATCTTCAGGATGGAAGGGTTGCGTTCCCTATTCTTGCAAATTAAACTTTACAGCTTTAGGAAGGGTTCTAGTCGGGAATACCATCAATAACATCCGTTTTTACAACTTAAAACGCACAGCTTTTCAGCCAGAACAATGAAGATCACTGTTCATCAATGGATATTCCAAGCAACGACAAATTGGTGTCCCGCTTTTCTTAAAAGTGAACATAGGAAATTGTTTGACTTTTGATGTTGCAAATTGCGAATTTGGCGCTAATTTGAAAAAATCAAATCCCAAATTTCCGCGATGCCAAACTGCTTTTGGATTTGACCAAAGGAATGCACTCCAACGAGACAAACTGAGTCTAGTCGTTCAGGAAGGGAAATCAGACATTTGACTGTTACCTCTGTAACACATAGGAGTAATAGTGTCCCCCGCTTGCTTGTCCACTATGTACCAAGATGCCTACTAAGCGGAACTTCGTACTTTTGACTGTCTCGTCATCACCGTCTTCGGATCCATTTTCCACTGAATTCTCTGTGAGTTCACCTTCCAAAGCAAAGTACACGTGCACGCGTTAAACACAGTCAACGCTGCATGAATGGTTGAGGGGTAAAAAGATGAAGGAATGAAAGAATGGAGGAATCAAAGAATGAACGCGCAAGCGCACATATGAGCAATGGAATGAACAAGGGATGGATCGATCCGATCGAACGAACGGACGACATTCCGACCGCTGACCGACCAACCGAACGAACGGACGAAGGAACGACCGACCGAACGAATGAATGAAGGAACGAACAAAGAAACGAAGGAACGAACGTACAAGGGGACAAACAGAGAAACGCCAACACAAAGGCGAGGGTATACGCTGATTAACGAGGGAACGATTCAACCAACCAAACAAACAAACAAACAAACAAACAACATGAGTGAGTAATAGAAAAAAAAAAAAATGAACGGGCTGTTAAAAGAACAAACATGCCAAATCCAAGCGAGAACTGAATTTACCGTAGGAGACGGGGCATACGCGGTTATTATTTGGGGTCACTTCGCAGCTGTTACAAGGTCTCACCTGATTGGAGACCACCCTTCAGGTGAGACAAAAGAACAAACAACACAAAAGAGTGGACCCTGGTCTTGAAACAATAGGGCTGCGACACTATCCCCACCACTGATTTGGATTTGGATTTTTGGATTGTAACACTTAAGCGTCTTGTAACGGCTTCGTAGGAGTTAAGCAAACATATCTTAAATGGTTCAATTTAAACCTTCTAATCCCATGAACAGAAAGAAAGCAGTGATGGGAGTGCATTTCCAGTTTTTGGCCCTTCAATATTCGATATAGGATCTAAAGATATGTTTGTTTGTACTTACAGAGAGAAAGTGATTGTTTACATAATTAATAAACCAGCGCACCTTGCAGTCTGGCGAGTCCCACTTCTGTGAACGGCTCCATGTCAATGTCACGGGGAAATTCAAAGTAATCGTTGAATTTAACAGCGCACTCTCTGGTAAACAAGCAAGGCAACATCACTGGTGTCACGAAGGTTAATTAATTATGAACAAAAACAAACTTCTACTGCAAATAAATTTGGTCCAGCTTAACGGTAAATACAACACTACAGTTTTTAACAATCACAAAAAGGCCGTAGAAATGCTTTTTTTCCCTTTGGTACTGTGGTATTTAGCATGTGAACTTATGTCATGTCCCAATGTACTGTTAGAGTCGAGAGTTCAGGTGTTTAGCCTTGTGTTGTCTCGTATCTCTATATTTCCTTGCCTTCCTCGCTCACCCCTCCCTCTCTCCTTCCCTCCTTACCTGTGTCCCCCCCGCCCACCAACTCACCTGCTGCTAATTTTCTCTTAGAGTATCAGGCAAATAACAAAATACTGTAATCAGGGCAAACACAATTTCCCAGATTCCTCTACTTTGTCTTTGAATTTCCATTAACTATCTTTCCCCGACCATTCAAGACAAATGCAATTTGCAAAGAAGCCAGTGATCAAGACAAATGACTCACTTCTTTCATAGACATTTTCTGAAACAAAAATGCTCATACCTACAAGAAACTTGCAAAGACTAACGTAACTAAGTTTCTAGGAATATACGTGGACGAGCACCTCACTTGGAAACACCACATTAGCTATGTCTCTAAACAGATTTCTAAGTCAGTTGGTATAATATTCAGGGCCCGATTCTACCTATCAGTAAAAACCAAATTATCTCTGTACTACGCATTAATTTATCCCTATATCACCTATTGTAACTCTTCTTGGTCGTCCACGTATGTGTCCAACTTAAATAGGATTTTCATTCTGCAAAAGCGTGCTGTGCGAACCATCACCAATTCCGATTATCGAGCACATTCTGCTCCATTGTTTGCTAAATTGGGTATCCTTGATATTTTTCAAGTGAACTCATTTCAAGTAGCCAAGTTTATGTTTTACTATCATAATCAATTGTTGCCTCCAATGTTCCTCAACTTGTTTGAGACAAGTAGTGAAGTTCATAATTATGGCACCAGGACGGCTGGATGTTACCGCCCTCATTTCTGTCGTACAAACATTAAGCAATTTACAATTCTCTTTCAAGGTCCTATGATTTGGAATTCTCTCCCTACTTCAATTACCTGTTCAGCAAGTTTTCTTACCTTCAAGAAAAAAATGTTAGAATTTTTATTTAAACAATCCTGAATCTGTCATGCCGCACTCACACAGCACCAAATTATACTTATATATTATCCTTCGAGGTGGCCTCTCCTATACGCCTTGTGGTTTCCTGAGGTCTCCTCGCCACTAACTTAGGTGTATTAAAAGTAAATATTGTGAAAATGGCAAATAAATAAATAAATAAATAAACCCTTCTGCTCCACTTTGAGCTACACTGACGAAAAGCCTGATAACCAGGCTACCCAAAAGCAAAATTACAAAAGAAAAAAAAATACTATTGAGTTACAGTTTAGAGTTTCCCCTGCCTCGACTTGACTGACGTTAAACCCTGTTGGTTGTGACACTAAGAATGCCTTACCTTTCCCAGTCATAGTCGAAGCGCTTGAGCTGAATCGCTAATACTCTTGGAAGCTTCTTGATGCACATCCTCTTGACCGTGTCAACCTAACACGATATAGTGAAACGAAAACAACCACGTTCAAAATGACAAGTTATAACGGTAAATTTGATTGGCTCAAGGTCAAATGCCCGGACAGACCGTAAATTACATCAAGAAGTTGGTAACGTACTCACCTTCTTATCGCACTTTTCACAGTGGTAAGCATTGGCTCCTTCCAGTAAGTCACCCTTGACAAACTGCTCCATAGAGTCCAACAAGCTGTGATGATTGCGAATGTCCACATTCAATGCAATGAACGTTTCTTCACGGGAATACCTGCACAAACGGACAATGAACCAATTTTTTAAAGGGGCACTGCCACGTAATTTTGATAAACCCAAAAGTGTATTTTGCAACAGCGGAACCTTATAATCATTTATTTTTATTTATATGTAGCACTTAATATGTGCATTGAAACTATTTGCGGTTGCCTATGGCAACAGATGACGAGGAGGAAATGGGCTGCAACTTGAAAACGTTGGGCTCACTCTTTCAAGTTTTGTAACTGTGTCTTAGAAAAATCGCCACAAAACAATGCTCATTTCTTTAGTTCCTTCCAAGAAATAATTCGAAATGTACCTCTTCTTTGTACACTACGCTCACTCGTGTAACAGAAAAGTACACTTTCAATAAACTTATATCAAGAATTCATGTGCGGCCCTTTAACAGTTCACAAAATCTGTAGATTTCACAAGGGCTAATGCCTGATAGTACAGTGTTAATCTACACTTTACGCTTTTATATGACGTGCTGAAGAGTGACGCGCATTCAGTTACCCCTGGGGTTTGGAGGGGAGGGGGGTTGGAGGGGAAGGGGGTTGGAGGGGACGAGGGGGGGCTGGAGGGAAGGCGCATACTGCGCCGCCTTTGAACATTAAGAGTGAAAACTGAAGGAGACAGTGCAACGCGCCTGGACAATACACCAATCAGTACCCGAAGCATTTATATGCAAAAGGCGTCAAAGGCGGGAAAATTCGTGCCCGACAATTGTAAGTCGCTTGCCATTGGTGAAAAAAGTCGCGCTAGTTTTGCTAATCAATCACAAAGCGTACCAATCTACCACCAAAGCAAACGTGAATCACTGTCCACAGTCAAGTCAAATCACACTACTACATTAAACCGACCTGACTTACGCGGCTCAGTGCTGATTCCCCCTAACGTAAACAATAATAGAGAATTAAAACACTAAGTGTCACAGAAAAGTTGAAAAAACTAAGAAAGAAACAATTCATACATGTGTGGACAACCCTTGCATATCTTCTGATCAGCAAAGCTGCCACCCAGTATGTTAGAGAACAGAGGATCGCCGCTTAATGCCTTCAAACCTTCATCTAGGTTATCTACCAAGTTGTTGAAGAATTCTAGTGCATCGTGCTGTTCCCGTAAATTTACTGGTTCACCCCACAGTCTGTTGTAAAAGAAGAACAGATGGTCAGTACCCAATAAGAATCATCACAGAACACATGATACAAAGGAGAACGTAAGCACACAATACTCACTTGAAAGTTTTCCAGAACCCTTGAGGTACATGGAACTGAAGCTGACTTTGGGCAAGATGTCCGAAGATGAACTGTATTTGATTCAGCACGGTAACTTGGTATCTTTTCGTTTGTTGTTCTTTCTCTTTGGCCTCTATCTCTTTGTCGATCTCTCTGTTGTCTTCTGACTGGTAGCCTGTGTCAATGGTGTTCTCACTCTCGCATTTTTCTTCCACATCGACGCCATCTTCGTCTTCTTTCGTCGCAGCTCCTTCGACCTTCAGTACACCTTCACGCAGTGCAGGTATCATGAACAGCTATGAAATGGTAGAGTTATGACATAAATCCACGCAATACTTAAAGGGAACCTCCACTCTTACAACAAATTAACGCTAAATTGTAGGTAATAATTACGAGATTTCAAATTTTGTTTTAAAACGTGGATATAACATTTAAGTGTACAAAAAAATTGATATCATCATCGCCCATTTTCGCTGTTAAGTTTCACGGGCGCGGCCATTTTGGATTTGATGACGTGTCATGGTTGCCCTATTGTTTAACACAAAGGATTTTGTGCTTCATTTGCTTCTTGACAATAGCTAAACCATTACACGTCATCAAATGACGCCCATGAAACTTTACAGCGAAAATGGGCGACGATGATATCCATTTTTTTGAACACTTAAATGTTATATCCACGTTTTAAAACAAAATTTGAAATTTAGTAATTATGTCCATCAATTCAGCGTGAATTTGTTGAAGAGTGGAGGTTCCCTTTTAAGTATCATGTGAAATATCACTAAATTACAAGACGGGAGGAGGGCAGAATGGGAATCACACCACACAGAAGAACAGGTTTTCAACATTTTGGTGATGCGAACTCTCAATCAATGGCTACAAGCATAATGAAAGTCAAAATCAAGGCGATCAGTTTTTGTTTGTTGTTGTTGTTGTTGTTGTTTATCATTCATACCGTAAAAGGTGATATAAAATACAGACCCCTAAAAAAATTATTTGAACTTTAACTTTACAAACTAGTTTGACAACGGAGACCCAAAGAACACTGACCCAAATGTCTGGGTCAGCATATCTGGGCCTAGTTGTTCAAAGCAGGATTAAGCTAATCCCGGGTTAGAGTGAACATTGAGTCCAGCTTAGTTACTGTTCAATAAAATCAGATTTTCACCCTTAAGTTTTGACTGGAATTGAACTTTACTCTAACCGTCAAATTTAATTTGTTAGAACTTCTCAAGAAACGAGACGAAAAACTCGGTTTACTCCAAATCATGGGTTAGCTTTAAGCTGCTTTCGAACAAGAAACTAGTACCTTGGGTTTTAGGTGGAAAACTAAGACTAGTATTCATTCTAATGGACACGTATTCGTGCAATATGACTTGTTTGATGTCTGGGGACAAACTTGAAGCCTACCTGCTGAATGACTGAGTTCATGTAACACGTGGCTCCAGCATTCTTCAGTCCTACATAGCCTTTATAAGGGCGTGGTCCAATAGGGGGCAAATGCTCCCATTCTGTCAAAGGAGTGTCTTCGGCTAACACGAAGTATTGATTGACATTAATATATAGAAAATAATAAATCAATTATTTAAAGTACAATTTTCAACGGGAGTCGAATCTGATTAATATACCATCTCAAACACTCATTCAGCGCCGCGTTAGCCATACAAGTATTTTAAGCGTGTAAGTAAGGCGTGATTAAGCCTGTTGGACTAGTTTCGTAAGTTATTCAAGAGTAGCTCGAAGGCATCTCTGTCAACTTACTTTTAATTAATTAAAGATTGTTTCTTAGTCCAGCACATCCTTGGTTTAGGCCGACGTTCATGTAAAAGACAGGCGAGTCCCCTTAATCACACGTAACAAAAATGCTATCTATTGTAACACTAACGATAATTAGAGTAACTTCAAAGAACAAGGGGTATTGTCTTAATGTGTGCTACAGTTTAGGGAGGCAGCAAAGGCTACGAAAACGTCATTTCCAAATAAATTAATGACAAAGAACTCAAGCAGTTACCAGAGTAGTAAAACTCAGTGAGTATGTCCACCAAGACTTTGAGGTTTTGCACACAGCCTCGACAAAGAGCAACAAGGAGATCGAAAGCAGCTACTAGTGTTTGTGGGGTGGAACAGATCGGTGTCACTCGCTTACTCCATACTTCATCTACACGGAGAAAGAAATAAAGTTAAAAACTCAAAAATAATCATGAAGGAAATACAAAGGAAAATAATTTTTAATGAGTGTTTTTATATCTGATAAAGACACGGCTAAATTTTACATCCGATTTTCTAGGCCAAAATAACCCCAAATCTAAATTTTAATGTAAGAATGGATAGATGTACAGTAAAGCTTTTTACGCCGTTCAATAAATTCGTAATTTGGAGGTGTTTGAAGTTCATTATTTTGCTTACCTTTTGTTACTACATGCACAGTACCGGACACAAGTACGTTAGTCTCTTTTAAGTCTCGGGTCTCGAATTTCGATCCTCATTCCTAGAATATCGATAAGATCCTCGGTAATAGTTCTCGCAAGGCACGAGAATCGAGGATTGAGTAACGACTATTGAGAAGCGAGTCGAGGATTGAGTCCTTCGAGAATCGAGACAATAGGGCTGTTTATACGAGAGAAAATAAGCCGCGGCTTACATAAGACGCGAAAGGAACCATTTATACGAGTAAAAACTCCTAGGCCAGGATAAGCCGAAGCTTGAGAAAGCCGTGAATGTAGATTTTGTACCATTTATACGGAGTGCTCGCGTCTTATGTACGCCGTGGCCAGAGTAAGCCGCGGCTTATTTTCTCTCGTATAAACGGCCCTATTAATGAGCTTGTCGCTTGTACTGGCTACGAATCCACTTAGCTTACAAAAATATCGTGTCAACAAATATGCACAATTAGAACTAAAGGGGCACTGTTAAGTTGAAGGCAAAGGCCGCCAATCGTGGGAATAAAAATAACAAAACAAAGAAACAGGAAGGGTTGGCAAATTTGTAACCCACGTTACTTCTGCATTTTATTGTACACGAATTCACTTTGGGTTCTTACCACTGCCATCTCTGGCTTCGACGATAAGTTTGGATGCTGGAAAAACAAAATCCTCCACAAGATCCTGAAAAACAAACACATAAGATTTCTTTGACAGTCGCACAAATCCTGTCTGTGTGCAGGTTTCTGAGTGATATGAGCCAACTTTAGCGAGCTTGATAAATGTCCCCCACCCCCTTCCCCAGTAAAAAAGCAACAATGTCGCTCTACACTCCATTCTGCCACTGAGAATTTTTTCCGGTATACCCGATGTCCATTCAACATTGGGGAGGGAGGGGCGGGGAGTGTAGCTGCTCAGCTTGAGAATACTGGGTTCAAATCAAACGTCTGATCACAAACCGCAGTAAGATCATGTTGCTTCACATCTGCCTCAGCCGACATGAGCGCATCATCGGGCAGTGGCGTCATGTCGTCCTTGCCTTGTTCACCTTTATATTTAAAACTCAAAGAGGATATCAATGGACCCAACCATTTTTCGCAAAGAGAGGGAAATGGAGTTTCCAATGTGGTTTTGCCTACTGTTCATCTCAGGATTGGGCGTAGGCATTAACGGCCGCGTGTTTCTTCATTTGTCCACCACATTCGCAATCGGTATGAAACAGCCACATGAGCAGCACAAAACGACAAAATGCTGGCTTGGAAATAAAAAACAACACTCTCTTGGTCTGCAATGTTCAAAATGTCAAATTTTCGAATAAAACACCCCAGTTGAGAGCTACGAACTGCCAAAACCTACCACACCGGCCGAAACCAGCCGCGCAGAACCACCGCTTGTGACGTCATGAGTTTTAACGCTCGTGGACAACTTTTACAAGTAGCGTGTGTAGAGGAGAATAGATCTTTCAAAACATACCCGAATGGGCACCATTCCATCACACTGGCCCGAGAAAACGCGAAAAAAACAAGTGACGTTGACTTGAAAATTTGAATGAAAATCTTGTTCCACTACACACTGCACTTCCTACCACCTAATCCTATGATCCTAAAAGTTTTCCACGAATCTTTTCCCACCTAAAGGAAGCCCAGAAAATGCCCAGCAAGAGAAAATGAAAGCGAGACAAGAAAAGCGAGAGAAAAGGGGAGGACAGAAAGCGAAAGGTAGAAGAAGGGCAGTGAAACTCGACATTTTGTTTTCTGCGCATGTCCGAAATTGGAAAGCAAATATAGACCTCTTTAGCTTGTACATTTTGTTTTCCCAATGTAGGTCATGTGATCTTCCCAAGGGAATTTGCCTTTTGTCTTTTCATAAATTATGCGCACATATGCATGTGAATAAGGCGAAATTTCAAAGAAACAGTTCTCTAAGGTAACATCACATGACCTACATTGGGAAAACAAAACATACAAGCTAAAGAGGTCTATTAAGCATCAGGAACAGAAGGGCGCGAGGAGCTATACCAGCCAACAGAGTTTTGGGAGTTTTGGTTCGTTTTGGCTAGATTCTGGCCAGAAAACGGCTCGACGAGCTCAGTTCAAAAGGTGTTTTTCGGCAAAATGCTCGGTAGTTAAAGGGTTAAAGTCAAAATTTTGAAATTTTACGGAAAATGTTTCTCCTTTTGTTACTCGGGCGAAATTATACCGCAAGACAAAGGATTTGGGCTCGATTATTTGAGATTGCTTTTATGGAAGCCGAGAGTCTAGTGGACAGTTGCCCCTATGAGAGGGAAGAGGACTGGGTGGTGGCTTACCTGGATGAGATTAGGACCATCCTTTTGTGAGCCAATCGCAAACTTTTTCTGAGCGGACTGGAACAGCAGCAGTTCTCTTGTGACTCCCAAATGCCCCTCCAATAGTGCTTCATCAACTGGAGAACTTCCCTCCTCGTGCGACAAAACAAGATCCTAAAAATGGTACAGACAAGAACAGCCGAGTTCATACATAGATGAGTGAGTGGAACTGTGAAAGCAAAAGCATCGTCAGAGTTGACACTCAATCCATTAAGATGCATGTAGAGAAAAATTCCCTGGCATTTCCCCGATTTTTTAATGACCACAGAACAATTTTTACTGGGCATCCAAGACAAGTCCTGAGGCCGAATAAGCCAGCAAAGAAGCCACCCCTTTTTTGAATGCTCCTGGAACATTACCTTTACCAACGACAAAAGGTGCAAATTCCCTAACTTTTCACTGACTTTCTGTTTCAGGTAGAACTTAGAATTTCTCTGACTCGATGCAAAATTCCCTGACCTTGATAAAAACTCTTGTTTTGCCCTGACGGTGGCATCTTTGATCAAGTAATCAGTAGTTTTCCACCATAGATGCAAATGAATCAGATAAAATCGTGCCAAATGCAAAACTCAGGAGCTAAAGCGAGGAAAGGTTCTGAGTTATACATTTTATTTACGCATACTTTTTTATTTTTGTTTGGTTCGGATTGGCTTATTTAAGGGTTAGCGTTAGAGTTGCTATTTGGTTGATATGGTAATGGATTTATGTGATTTCATTAATCTGCTTGGTCTCAATCATGTTATTCCATATTGCAATACCTGAATCAAATGAAAACCAATGTTTTAAACCTGGAGTGTGTTTATAAAAGATATAAAAGATATAAAAGTAGAAAGAAGGATAAAGATTCCACCAGGAGTTCCCCCCTTTCGTTTGCCTCTCTACCCTTAAAAACAGTGCCTAATGGCAAGTTAACTAAAACCAACCTTCGTCTTCTTAAGCCATGTAATTTCAGTGTTTAGCATCATCTCCGCTGTGGGTAACGGGCAATGTGTCATGTAGGCATGAGCAAGTAACCTGCACAGATACAATCAGGAATCAAGATTAAATTGATCACGTGAAAACTTCATTGCAAGACTGATGTATTAGAAGGGTGCCTTTCTATCTTTCTTTTTTATCCACAACAATTAAAATTCTGAGGAATTCAGACCAGATAATTTGTGTGCTGCACTGCCTAGAAAAATGAAAAGCTCCTTTGCTACTTGCTGTGTTGTAGCCCATTTTACAGTTGTGGTGAGCGGCCTCGCATTTGAGTGGAAGCGAAGCTGGTGGTGACCTTGTTTGATACAAACCTCTGTCTTTCTCATGTAAATGTGGAGTAGTTAGCATAAAATATGGTTTACATGAGAAACGCAGTGAGGTCTGTATCACAACAATAGGGAGTTTATGTCACCGCCAGCCTCGTTTCCTTTAATAGGAAAGGTCACTAAACATGCAATTGTAAAATGGGAGATTTACAAATTATCAGGTTGCAACCGTTTTTGAGATCACTGATCCATAACAGCTTATACACAGGCCAGGCACATTAACCACCATTGCATATGTATTTGTACAGTGGAACCCCGCCTTACGGCCACCTCGTTATTACGGCCACTTTTTCTTGGCCGCTTGGCAAAACGAACATACATTTTCTTGTAAAAAAAAAAATCCTCGTTAATAAGGTCACCCGTTAATACGGCCAAATTTTTTTGGCCCATTGGTGACCGCATTAACGGGGTTCCACTGTATTTACTCCTCCAATCCCTAAACAATACATAATTAAATAGATGTAGGTTGAAAAGAAAACAAAAAATACAAATTAAACACTTAAATTAATTTACATGCATATGTATGCATCACGGGTGTCCATTTCCGAACGTAATTACGTGTAACATAAACAACGTAGAATGAAAGAGTGGATGTAAACTGTATCTTTGCTGGATGTAATTTTGCACAATGCAACTAAACTTCCTGCACAATTTTGTTAAGAAGCACACCTCCGCACGCTATATTACACAACGCAGAGCAGATTTGCATGCATTAAGGAACCTTTAATGAAAACCGTCTAAAGGTCTGTTCACATGAAGAAGTTTTGCTCACCTAAAATTATGAAAATTTTTTGGCTACTTTATTCAAGAATTATTTTTAATGTCTGTTGTATCATGCAACGTGCCTTTGTCAATACTTACTTGCAAAACAAACTGAAGTACTCATATGAAGAACCTGCGTGATCCTTGATAGAATTCTGCAAACAAATGACGTATCATAGTCATATGACCTCAAGTATACTACATGACTAACAAACTGATTAGCTTACCACGAGCACTGTAAACAGAAGTGTAATGAAAAAGATGAGTGGTCTGTGACCGTGCGAACATCTTGTGGCCACAAGGAAGAACTGTTCTGCTGTACTGTATCGAATGGCTCTGTAAAAGGAAATAAGAAAATGCACTTTGATTTCCAGGAGTGATCAAAATCAAACATCTGGTTACAATATTAATGAATCATAAAAGGCAGGTACACAAGAAGCAAGGTTACAGATTGATGATCGTTAAAATGACTTGACTAGAGCTTTTGGTATCTTTGCTGCATTAAAAATACTAGTGACCAAATCCTAACAATGAAAAACTAAGAGCGCACTGTTATGAGACTATTTTGGTCATTCCTGTTTCGTTTTATCAGTAAGTGAGTACACCGTATAACGTCTTCAAAAAGAACAGACATTCTGAAAACGGAATACTCTTGGCGGAGGTGGCCTGAGGCCAGCGCGCAGAATAGCCTGGGACCAAGCGTCTGAGCCTGACTTCCGGTGCCACGCCATGGGTTTGGCGGGCCGCGCACGATTTTCCCGCCAAAACTCTTCCAAAGGAACTCACATTGTATGTATTCCGAGTAATTCACTCTGCTTGTTCTGCTGTCGGGAGCTAAATGAACGGAACGCTATTCCACTCATTCAGAAAGCAGAAAAGGTCCCAAAAAACCGAAACCGTGTATTTCGAGTATTCCATTAGTTTGAAAGTTACTCGAACGAAATATTTAGTTTAATTTTTAATGTTGCATACATGGATTGGTAAAACACAACTCAGTAACTGAAGTTTTCTACAAGCTACACTACCTGCTTTGACACAAGATAAGAAGGTCGATGATAAAGCACTGCCAAGACTTGTCTTTTGTAAGAGCGTCTAAGGCACTCGGACACAGCGCCAAACAAACACTCAGCACCTAGTACATAGCAATAGACATGTCAATTGATCACACATAAACACCTTCCAACACTTTGCGATCAGCATGTGCGTTCTTTCACGCTCTTTTCAAGTTTTAATTGTGGAGGTGACGAAGACAAGGCCAACGGCTTGAAGTCACTGCCCAGAGCACAGTCTTGCCAGCTTGTTATTGGTCTGTTCTGGGGTTTAAACCAGCGGTCTCCCACTCAGCAGTCAGTGCTCTTATCAAATGAAGTAACCGGGCGTCGATTAAATGTGAACAGTGGTTTGTACATTTTCAGAAGACTGTATAATGTATAATGTGAATGATGTGTAACACTTAGGGCTACTATGCAGGCCGTTGACAAGACAAACACCTTAGGTCAGAACTATGGCTGCCAACATCACATCAATCACCCAGCCCTGTCAAAATGTGTCGGCAGTCGGCAAATTTGCCGCCTTAGTAAATTATTTACCCTTTACTTCACTCTTGGACTTCACTGGAGGTTGTTGACTGCTACTGCAGCTATGCTGTCCACATAGTACAAGACATTTTGACAGGTCTGATGTTCACCGCATCAAGCATACGCATTACCGTTTCTTGGTATTTCAGAGAACGTGCTAGAAGGCTTTTCCTAACATGTTAAAAGTGTTCGAAGCGAGTTCCGTAATATAGTTTAAGATTAGCACTGTAAAAATATTGTCCAAAAAAATGTTCTCGCCAAATGTATCTCATGGCTCAACATCATCAGACTGCTGTAATCAGGTTGGTTGAGCAATTTGAGGGGAAATATTTGTTTTGTCAATTTCAGCCATATTATATTGCCTAGCATTATATACCATTATAAATTGTGACCATGCCTTTGGAAAAGCGTTCTCTGGAGTCGAAATTACTTATGCAACATGGGGTAAAATCAAACAAAAGAAAAGCAGGCTGAACATACTTCCAGAGCTTCTCGTGCAACTTGAACGTCGTCACTTTCAAGTGCTTTCCCACTGGGCTGTAGATCAAAAGAATGCTTTTATATGATTCTAAAGCACACACTTGCATTTGCATTGACATTCACACTGAAATTAACATTACAAATGACATCGTCATCGACAAGAACGCGGCATCGGTATCAACACTGACACTGGCACTGACACTGACATTGACATTCCCAGTCAACTGAAATTTCAACTGACATTGGCACTAAGACTGACAATGACATTGATACTGACATTGACATCCGTATTGGCATTGATGCTTACACCGGCATGTACAAAATGATTGTAACTGCTAAGAATTTACCGTATGACTGCATGGAGAATACATCAGATTGGTTAGTGCTACTGTTTTGGTAGCATCAATGCATCAATATTAACTTCAGTGAGGAAGACTGAGTGGCAAGAATATAAATGGTGTGGTTTATGTTTGGTACAAGTACTGGTACACTCGACAAGCAACAAATCATTAGAGATATTGAAGAGGTTTAAAATACCTTTTCATACACTTTGTGGATCTCTTCATTTTTAGACTGCATTAGATGTAGCATTCCAACGCCTGCAGCCCATGACAGTCTCTGCACTGACTTGATGGCACTCAAATCAGGCAATGGATCGGACACCTACAACAAACACACAGTTTGCGCATTAAAAAAACTTCAGCTGTGTAACACATTCAGCTTTGAAGAACCTACACAAAATCAATGAATTCTGGTCAAATGAAACAAATAAAACTCAATGAAAACTAAAATACAGCAATGATAGCAAGGAACAATTTAATTTAATTAAGTAACAACTAAAAAGTTAACCGCCGCAAGCGGAGCGGACTGTCCCGCTCAACGGTCAAACTAACAAATGCAGGCTCACGTAGAGCATTGTGGCTTCGTCACGGCTCGGATCTTCTTCGAGTTCTCGAGCGGTTTTGTATGCATTAAATTTGTCCTGTGTCCGTACTCGGTGACAAAACAACTAATAATTTCTCTTCATTGCTTAAAAAACACTGTTTGCAATTCTATTGATCTTTACCAGATCTACACTCTTCTATCTCAGCAATATCAAACGTAAGTTTCCGCAATTCTTCTAGTTCTTTCTTTTAGTAACCCGTCCCTCTACTCCCACGTTTTTTTTTTTATTCAAACGAGATGGAGGCTAACGCGATAATCTCGCGATTCTATTAGCCTCCATGCACAAACAAAACACTACTGTTACCTTTAAATTGCTATATGTGTATTTCCATTTTTTTTTCTTTTATGCTAATAATGTAATTTCAAAAAGTAAGTGCAAAAAAGAAAGTGAAGTTTGAATTTTAAAGTGCACCTAACCCCAAAATATTTTTTTCGCTTAAATAAATCTTTACACCTATTCGAAACACACTGCGCCTTTTTGCGCCTTTTTAAACCAAATCTTGTCTTTTTATAGGCTGTAAAAGTTACGAATCATCTGTCCCACGACCGAGCTAGTAAGTGGCATGGGTCTATTCCTTACATGACGTCACAAACTACTTTGCATGCATGTTTATAAAGACTTAATGCGATGGAAATCGGTTTGTGACGTCATGTAAGGAATAGACCCATGCCCCTTACTAGCTCGGTCGTGGGACAGATGATGGCTAAATTTCGTAACTTTTGCAGCCTATAAAAAGTCAATATTTGGTTTTAAAAGGCTCAAAACGGCGCCATACGTTTCGTACTGGTGCAAAGATTTATTTAAGCGAAAAACATTTTTTGGGGTTAGGTGCACTTTAAAGACCGGAAGGGAACAAATGAAAAACACGTTACCGCAGTCTTAGCTTTGTTTTGACGTTGAAGTTCACACTGCCTACTATTATGATAAACCGAAACTAATTCAAACTAAATGAATTCAAGAGCAGTTTACAACAGTAATGAGAGTGAAGTGAGATAAATGCAAATGTGGTAAATGAGTGAAAGATCATCTCTTAGATGTAACTGTTCGATATTGACAGAAGACAGTATCATATTACTACATCTTTTAAAGGGAATCTCCACGCTTCACAACGAATTGACCCTAAATTGATGGAAATAATTACTAGTTTTCAAAATTTAGTTTATAACGTGGGAATAGCATTTCCCAGGAAATTTAAAAGCTAAAATAGGCGATGATGATATCCTTTTTTTGGACACTTAAATGTTATATCCACGTTTTAAAACAAAAATTAATTTGGAATCTAGTAATTATTTCCAACAATTTAGCGTCAATTTGTTGTAAGAGTAGAGGTTCCCTTAAACAACCATCTATTTTAAGAATGCAGTCTTCCTACCGGATTCCATACCAATATTATGCAGACAAAAGCGTGCACATTTATGCGCATTTCGTTGCCAATGGAAGTTAGAGCATTGGCATGTTTTTGTAAACTCACCAGACTACTCAAATGTCCAGCCAGACGAACAGCCATATTCCGCAACATGCACTCAGTAGCAGGGTTTGGAATGTACTGCAACGCCTGTTGCAGAATCACCGCTGCATTGTGGGCACTGGCTGAGATGGGTGGTGGGGAGCACGAAGGGTCTGATGGCTGAATAGCTTCTGCAACAACTGTCACCTGTGCATAGCCGACTACCGTCAGCAACAACTTGGACATTTTAAGAAGTGTGTGGAATGCAGCTCTGCACAAAAAAAAAAAAAAAAAAAAACAAAAAAAAAACAAGTTAAAACCGATTGAAAGCCCAATCCCAACTAAAGCGCCACCTAAGATTGTGTAATACGCCATGCCTCCAAGCAATGTTATTCAATGCTCTTGGGAAATACACCTCTGTAATTACTTGGGGGATGTAACTTGAATGTACTACTCGCATCGAGAAAATGCCAGTGATAAATTCAAATCACATACCAAAACTGATGCCCATAATAAATAAAGAACAGGCCAAAACTGCTTTCATTTGTGATCAAAAACAATTGCTACAATTATATACTACACTAATTTTTACACTAAACTGAGTGACTGACCGACTGACTGACTGACCGACCGTCTGATTCAATTGATTGATTGATTTTATCATGAAAAACTAATGCCTTTTTGTCATGGTGTAGAAACTGACATGCACCCATCTATTCATACCTCTATAAAACGTGTATCTCTAAAGAACAGTCTCGCATACCTTTTCGTGAGTACATCAGCATTTTGAAGGAAATCTGTTCTTGTCAGCATGTTAAGTGCACACTGAATACCTCCACATTTTAAAAAGTGAACCTAAATACAACAGCAAAAAAAATCAGTTTGCAATGAAACAAGATACTGGATTCTATACATACATATTTTTGGAGTAGATTCAAAGATCTTTGGCTCAATTCATTCAGCAAGATTCGTCTTAAAAACACTTCAGAAATGAGAATAGAGTCGTGACCTGTAACATAACGTTTAGAAAAAGCCAACAGCTAAGCTTTGATTAAGCAGAAATTATTGACTTTTGTGATGCTGTGTTGTAACAAACTTTTCAATAAAATCGTCTATATTAAGTTAACTGTTACCAACGGTGAAGTAAATAATTAACACAATTGTTGATAAACATAACATACTTGGAATTCTAAGGTTTGGTGATCTTGAGCAGGTAACGAGGCAGGTAAAAGAAGTGAATAAACAATCTAAAACAAACAATAGCAAAATTGATGAGAGGTTCTAGGTTGAGTACGTATCAACACAACAAACAACCACCACCAGAACATTATGCAAAGCTGTGCAGGTCAACCACCACCAGAACATTATGCAAAGCTGTGCAGGTCAATTGGTTGGGGACACTAAGGGCGCGTTCGATTGACCCTATTCCGGAATAAGAATACGTGGATTGATGATTAAAACTATATGTTTGGCGCCTTTCGAAGCAGCAAGGATAATTAAAATATGTTTAAAATAGCATTTTAGCGGATGTTTCACAATTTTAATGTGAATCTCCGTAAAAACGAAGGATTTTAAACTTATATTCCATGTATTCTTATTCCGGTATACGGTCAATCGAACGCACCCTAAGTAGTTGATTACTGGATGAAGCGTTACTATTGTCCCTCTGTTTCTACGAAATTAGTAATCATAGGAAACTTTACCCTGAATTACTAGGAAGGGCTGCAACGATACATTTTCTCGCGATACGATATACATATCTCGATACAAGTGCCACGATAGGAGTCACTTTCGCATGTGACAAGTGACCAACTAATCTGACTAACGTATTGGAACTACGCTTTCGTTTCTGTCCACCATCTTGAATAATACGTGGCTCGCCGAATGCGATGCATAAAGGACGAATTTTATCTCTCTTGCAGAACTTGGGCAAGGACTCATTAAAGACGAGAATTTCCATTGCTTACGAAGAACATTTTATTGTTTCGTAACACAGCGCTATGCTGTTCAATATCGATATTCGTATCGTGACAAGAAATATCGCAGTGCACCAGTGTACCGTCACAGCCCTACAAATTACACTCTTCGTCCTTGCCAAAGAACTGTGTATTTTTCTTTTTTTTTTTTTTAAAGAACTGTGTACATGTATACATCAGCAGTGATATTTCTTGTAGCTTCAGGTACATGAACCCCTTAGTATCTATGTGTAAACTTACCACAATACCACAACCTCGAAAAACAATTTGAGAAGAAAAAATGATGAATATTTATTTTCATATACTAACCAAATCAATGCGCGTGCTCTGATTGGTCAATCAGCTATGGTTTACTGTGCTTATAAACTCATGGAAATCTCGCACGTCTTCTGAATGATTATATAAAAGCAATATACCACAAGTTTCTATGATTTATAGGCATGATAAACCACTTGGGATGTTGGAAGAACACTCGCAGAATTCATAAATCACTCGCCTGCGAAACTTGTGGTATAATTATTGCTTAAATGTATTATTTATTTATTTATTTATTTTTTAATTCTTGACTAGCAAATAATAAACAGAACATCAATGCTTAAGATGCAGAACAGAAGGGTACCTAGATTTTTTAATTCAATTGTAAATTTGTTTCATTTGCGTGAACTTGTTAATTACAGAACGAAAAAAGATAGACAGTAAGATTGAATGACAGACAGACAAACAAACAGACAGACAGACAGACAGACAGACAGACAGACAAAAGAATAGATGCTTTAATAGACTTGCTAACAGCTAGACAGATAAACATCAACCCTCTAAGTTACTAACCTCTAGGTTGTAAAGAACTTGCGTGGAAGATGGTGTGAAGAACATGGCATCTAGTGAAGGCGAGGATGTCTTTGAGCAGTTCTCCGAACAAGCTCGACATGAATTCCTGATGTTTTCTACTGTTTCAGTATCTATAACACAAAAGGCAATTCAAGAGATTAGACTTGTGATAGAAGTGTTCAATAATATTATAGAGCATGCATGTTTCACTTTTAAAAAGCCAGTCTAGGGTCTGCATAGGCTTTTCAGTGCAGCAACACGGTTCCAACTCACTGGGATATAATTATTCCCTGACATTTCCCTAACTTTTCACTGGTCACAAACCAATTTTCACGGAACTTCCAAGTTAAAACCTTGGGCAATAAAGTCAGCAATGAAGCCACAGAGGCAAATTCCTTTGCCGAACACTTTTGAAATGACATTACCTTTACCAAGAAGGAAACTTTCTCACAAACCTAGTTGCTGGCCAAAAGTAAAATTGCCGGATTTCTCACTGACTTCCAGGTAAAATTTAGAATTTTCCTGACTTGAAACACAATTCCATAACTCGTCCTTGACCTTGCAAAAGATCTGTTTTCCCTGACTTTTCACATGGCAACCCTGAGCAATCAGCTGCTGACTGTTTTGACAAGTTTGGTTAATAACAAGACCCTTCATTACCATACCGAGGACAGATCCAGATCCACACAAAATAACTGACTATGAGTTTCAATCTGAATGATCATATTTCAGGGTTTCATCCACAGTCTCAAAATTTGAATCATTTGACATGATTTGTGTCTGCAAAAGGGACAACGGACAGTAACGCTTTCCATTTGAATATGAAAGCCATCTGTTTATGGAATTTGATTAGCCACATAAATTTTTAGCCACGCGTTTAAACGACTATGGAAACCGTTTAAATGTGGCCAAATGTAATTTGGGCTGCTGGCCTGCAGTTTCCCCCCAGTTTTCCTCGCTGGTGTGCGAGGTGGCCAGGGGTTGTGTGCAGGGGGCTTCACACGTGTTTACAGCTTGGCTTTTGACGTCAAGCCATGCCTCGTTTGTTTCCCGCTACTGGACTGTCATAATCTTGCTTGACAAGCTTTGGGCACCAGTTTACCTGAAGGTATAAGGTTAAGCAAATGTTGTACTCTTTCCCTCAGATCAGGAATGTTGTGAACAATCCCTTGATCAGCAAGATGAATCAGGTACTGCATAAAGCCATGGCGCTTGGACAACATCTGACAACAAAAACCACACGGTTATACATAAACCTCATAAGCAGTGTCAAAATGGTTGAGAAGGTCTCTTCAAGAACATTTGCCAACAACATGCAATCTTGTCTAAAACAGAGGCAATATACATTGTACATCTCTTAGCTCTAAATCACCCTCCCCAATGTTGATGCTGGTTCGTTTAGAAGCAAATAATGTACATGCAAAACACAGTGAGTTCGTTTACAGCTACATGGGTTTAGACTTCCAGCAAGTTTGTTTGTTTTCCTTGATATTGATTTATAAGTATTTCTCAACTTACCACGCCTGGTAAGCAATTCTCAGTTTCTAGATTTGGTCCATCCAGTGCCGCTGGTGTGGACCCCCCTGATGAGTCCGAGGACGAGTCTGGTGATGATGGCATGGAACTGTTCATCGTTCCAATCTTGGCTGTTATTAGCTGCAATGAATAATCGCAAAAGTTATACAATCATGCAAATAATAACAGACAGTAACAACATGGTAACTACTCTAAAGTCTCATTGATGTAATATTTAAAATAATCATCCCCTGAATACAATGAAACACAAAAGAAAGCTTTGGAGAAAGAAAAACTACTAGACAAAGTTCAAGTAACTGGAGTTATGAACAAGTTTTTTTCACTGATTTTTCGAGATTCCCAAAATAAATCTGACGAGTGTTCCTAATCAGTGAAGGCATTGTTAAAACAATAGCCTGAACTAATCTCTACTTTTTTCTGTTCCAAAACAAAAAACAAAATAATTATTATAGCAGTTTACCAATGAAAACAAACTGACCCACCGCCCTCAAAAGAGGCAGGTACCTGTACAGCATAGTTTTGGGAGATTGTAATTATTTTCTGACATCATTTCAATGTGAGAGAAAAACAACTGTTAATTCTATTCACTTTTAGGAAGCACATACATATATAATTGTTATTAATTATTTTGTCAAACTTTTACACAAGCCAATTCAAGATAGAAGAAAATGCATGGCATGTGATGCATTGCTGAGTTTAATATGTGCTGCAATAAACCAGGAAACGTCACTACTATTTTTGTGCTTTGTACATGCAAAAAAATTCAAACCCAATACTTACAGTTCTGTCTCTGAGCGGAACTTGTGAAATAAGCCTCTTGTCATCATTAGGGGATAAAAGCTCGCCATTAACATACAGATCAAGCCTCGCTGCCTGCAGAGAACCCTTCACCCTTGGGGTGCCACAAATAAAAAAAAACTATTCTGTTAAAGTTTGGCACACATGACAAAAACAATCACTGTGCCATCAAGGTGATACTGATTAAATTAATAGTCAATGTCTTACTTCTTTTTTATTCATGTACATGTACATGCATAGCCATCAACTTGTTTTAATTATCGTAAATAACACCAACACTAAATTAGTAAACCTTTTTTTTTTTTCATTGTAGTTATTATCGAATGTTTCATCAGTATTAACAAGTCATGCTTTTAGAAGTCTAACTGGACTACACTTCAGAAAAGAAATTCGCTTATTCCCTACAAATATCTAAGCACTGCTATTAAAAGCTATTATTTGATTGCACTCACGTGATAAGACAGCCATGTTGGTGCATAAACAATAGAAAAATGTAGCTCAAGGATTAAATAATAATAGAGTCAAATTCCCAAAAGACTTTTTTTGCTATTGTTCTTTCCACCAACATGGCCACCATGATGTCAGCTGCAATCAAAGAATTAGTAGATTTAATGAATCTGCAATTTACACCATAGTTTTATTGAATAACTCAGTTCAGACTTCTCTCGGACTCTTCATAACCATCATTAAAGCAGCCCTGTTTCGGGTAGTCCTGGTACATGTAAGTCTGGATTCATGTAGCCATGGTTTCAGTGTATTGTTTATCACTAGAAGAACATCTGCCACATTTCTGTCTCTTTGTTCATCAGACTGTCTTAAGGTCAGCACACGAGGGACTAGTCCCTGCGACTAGTCCCCTGAAGAGTTTACACGAAGGGACTGGTCGCAGGGACTAGTTAACAGTTCACACGCAAGGACCAGCATAATTTGAGGGGACAAGTCCCTGCGACTTGTCCCACGAATTCAAACATCGTTTGAATTCGTGGGACAACTCGCAGGGACCAAATTTTGGTCCCTGCGACTAGATTTTCTAATTGAATGGGTAGTTCACACGAAGGACTTGGTCCCCGGGACAAGTCGCGGGGACTAGACGCAGGGACTAGTCCCTCCGTGTGTGCCGACCTTTATAGCTTGGTCAGCCACTCACTCACTTGTCTTTTCTTCTGTTTAAGCGTGTAAAAGTCACACAGCCAAGTCAAAACAATTACCTGCTCAGAATCTGTCTTCTTACAGATGCTATAGACTCATTTGTATGCGACCAAACTTCAAAATCCTCTCCCTGGCGACCGTGGGAGGGGAATCTGACGATAAGGGAAACATGTCGACCACGACACGACCTAAAAAAGACAAACAACAAAAGTAATGCACTGCCATTCTGAACAGAAACAAAACTCTGCATATAATCAATCACAATAATTATCATTACAGTCAATCTACGTCAGGTGTGACCGGTATTATCATTATTATTTTTATTTATTTATTTATTTATTTTTCGAAATTTGAACGTAGTTTTGAAATTTACATGATTGTCAGGGTTTTATTCTGTTATGAATGTTTTGTTTAGAACGATTTCTAGAGAAATCTCCAAGATTCCATTCAAATGTCGGACATAACAAAGAGGAATTAGAATGTTCATGTCCTTCTCCGAAATTCTGATCATGCATGATATGGAATAAGATACTTGCTTCCATCCTAATGGTGGATGACTCCACCAAAAGCCTTTCCTGAAAATATGACAAGCAGAGACCACAAAACACTTTTCTTTAACTAGTCGCAGTTTTACAAATGAGTGAAAAGCACCATCACGAGATTGTTTGATATTTCAAGTCTGGGCAAAGTTTCTGTTACAGTGTACTTCTAAAGAGGCACTAACAAAACATTGTTGCACAATAATGGTTGTTGAGGCTCGCGCTCAACACCAGGTAAAGGTCAGCAGTTACCTCACGCCTACATCTGGGCAATCTCTCAACAACACGTTTTTCTCACGATCCTGTGCTTTGTTAGTGAACTCGTATTTTTGGAGCCTTTTCCTTCTGTTTTGTCCGTCTTGGACCTTTTACCAACCGTCGATACTCGGTAAGTGGTGTTGTCAAATATTGCCGGTTATTTGTACCTTTATACATGTAGTTATGTTGTTGTTATTATTTTTGGTCTTTCTACTGCTAATCGAGTGGCGCGTGTAATTTGAGCAATTTTAATTATTTGCAGAATAAAACACGGTTTTCAGGAGATACATCAAACCTCCTCGGTTTTTTCCTGTAAACCTCGTCACATTCTTATCGATCTCTTGGGATAGGCCTCGCCTGGGGCGCCTATTCAATGGTGTACGCTCACTAAGTTATTTCATTTGCAAAACAATAATTATTTGTGAAGGCTATTCCTCCAATCTTAATCTCAGAATAATGGCAAACTGACAGCACAAAAATAGACAGCAAAATCAATCGCTGCATTAAGGACAACCTTACGATACTTTCATTGGTTACCAAATTTCATTGGAAGTCTGCTATACACCATTTACCTTCCGTGAGGCAGAATAGCCCTTTCCTCTGCATGATCATCATCGCATTCTCCTACATACTCTTTGAGCACTGTCAAACAGCGAACAGTTTTCTTAGCCTCTTCTTGGAGCTTTTCTCTGGGTACTTCGGACTTGTTCTCAATAGTTGCGTTTTCTGTATTCTTGCTCGAGAGCATGTCAGCTGACCGCCGAATTTGATTGGTACAATTCATGATGAACTTATCATGGATGTCAACCTGTTGAAACATTTTTTTGCTTTGCATAAGTTTTCACAATTTGCAATTGCCTTGGTTTTCACTTGCTACTGTATTTGGACTGGTCAGCAAACTTCAGTCCATTTTCTCAACTAAAACAAAAACTAATCGTTACTTGCTCCCACACATTTTCCTCTGTTAGTTGAAAGTATTTTTTTTTCTGCTTTTTGTTCTTGTTCTGTTTCTTTTCTCTCTCTTTTTTTTAGTTCAGATTTGGCCTGAGTGGTTCCTTGCTATTGATACCCATTGTAATTGGCCGCGGGAAGAAAACCTTCTTATAAGTGTTATGTATTCTACTCAAGGAAAATGCTTCACAGCTTAGCAGTGTAAACACATTTCTTCATACACAAATTCAACAAAGGAAGCCTGATCACATGTCAGAAAACCAATGCTGTGGTTCACATTAATTTTGACAGTTGAAAACCACTTGTGGTTCAATGGACTACCCTTACAACAGGAATGGGTGTTGCTTGTGCCAGACCATCAACAACAACTTTTCTTGATTCAGTGTTTTGTTACCCTAATAAAGATGATTGAACTAAGACAAATTCTTGACATCCGTTAGATGTACCTTATTACATGAAATCCTGCGACATGTTTATTTTGAAATTTTATGGGGCGCATATTTCATGACACTTAAATTTCGCGATTTTGCAAAAAAATTTTCCGCTACTCCATCTACAAATAACATCAAAATTAACAAAAGATGCAGCGGTGGGTCCATAGGGCAGTAAGAAATTAAATATCCACAAAGAACATAAAAGGCCACTGAGAGGTTCTAGCAGTTAGTGGAACAGCATTACAAGGAGCCAGTAAATAGATGGTTTGAAGACTATTCAAAAGAAGTGCTGCCTGCAGTGGAGAGATAAAGCAGTAGTGATGAAGAGGAACAAGACAGTGCCACAGAATAATTAAAAATATGACTTGCTAAACGTTTCAATGCTAATAAACTTGATAATTCATTCTTGATAGTCAAATAATTTTTGCCTCATATTATGCTTGCAACACTTATTGTTTGCATCACTTTAATTTTGCAATTTTTTTTTAATTGCAAAATTCACGAAATAAACGTGTTGCGAAAATTTCATGTAATAAGGTACAGCTGTACATAAATATAGGACTGTGAATTGTGTACCTGATTTGCTCTTAGTTTTGGTCCTAAGGAGGTGAATGTTTCCTTAAGTAACTCAATAGCCCTACCAGCAATGTCATCTGAACCTTGTAGTACAACCTGTAAATTGAAAAAATCAAATGCAATTCAACTATTTATTTTAATCAGTAGTTGTAAAGATGTACATACACACAACAAGGAGAAAATGATGCACAGTAGCATATTTGATCTCTCACAATGGCTGTTAACTAATTTTATCCAACCATAAAAACCACACAATCATGAGCCAAAGTCAGCTATCAAAGGAAAAAATAAGAAATTACATGTACATGTAGAGGGTTCAGGATTATTAAAAAAGAAAATTGTTTTTTTTCTTTTTCTTGAGAGTGGTATTAGACACCTTTCAAAAAATGTTAATAAAACTACATAGTGGCACATTATTTTAGAAATGTATTAATTTTCTTCAGTAAAAAATAATATCCATGCTGTTATCGTTATCATGACTTGATTGTACTGTAGGGCATTTTAGAACAAGGCTGCATTTGATCAGCTGTAAATATTCTGGAATAAATATAAATGCAAATTTTGTCTCTTGATCTGCATTTATTTCTCATTTTGAGGAAAATTTGAGAAGGCCTGTGTGAAACCTTTTGTATATATCGTACATGATAAATTATTTAAAGCCATTATTCACTCCAAAAAATAATGTAAATGACTGTCATTTAAGGCAGGGAAAGGGCATTTTGCCTAGATATTTCAGTAGCACAGTTCTATAGCTACCATTATAAGAGAAACAACATGCAGACCATACCATAATAGCTGGAAATCCTGGCTACACACATACTTCAAAAAATTATTTACAAAATTGTCAATTACCTGCCACAAGTAATCCACTCCAATCAAATCCAAATCTTCCATTAAGTACGATCTTCTCTTTGCTACTAATTTTCCCTCTTTGATGTTGACTCCTCTGAAAAATCTTTCAAAGCACCTAGAATGGAAAAAAAGATATATTTATACATTTCAACAGTTACATGTATACATGTACACAGTTAAATGAAATTTAATGGAGTTAAGAACAAAGAGTATTAATTTTGTGTCCCATTGAGGGTCAGCAGAGTTCTGTTATGCACATGCGCCAGTACATTTGCCTAATGTCAGCCTTCTCTCATGCTCTGCAGTGTTTTTGTGATGCACTAGCACCAGTGCATCAGTCAGGGGTCTGAATTCCCTTGCGGTTTACCATGTTTGTTCATGCACATGCACCAATTGGTATCCCTGCGCAGTCAACGACCTTCTGTTATCCACATGCGCCTGGATCCCTGGTGCGTTCATTGTAGCTTATTTGCAGAGCTTTTGCTAGCGCCGTTCTGTCTTCTAGAGTATTTTCTGGGTTGCCCCCCCCCCTCCTCCCTCCCTTGGATCCACTGTTCTTCCAGTGTGACGGGTGCCCTCTTTCCCTTCTGCGTGGGGGCTCATGGCTGGGTTGCCAGGATTTGCCAGCCATGAAAGCAGTCTCATTTAGGAGCTGACTGTCAATAGTGGAAGTTCCTGGATGTCTGGGGCACCCAACCCTCCACTTAGCGATGCAGTTGTTAATGATAATTATTATTCTTACATTTTAATTGATTCTTTAAGAAAAAGGTTGCACACTGTATATATACAATTACCGTAAGTTTGACATCTACATATGTAAAACCTACAGTAAAGGTAAGGTACTCAAGAACGTTGAGTGACTCAGCTGATAGAAGGGGTTTTTTTTGTTTGTGTGTTTGTTTTTTTAAGAGGAAGCATTTTGTCCAGTCTTACTGAAACCTGGTTGGCTGCATCAAGAGCTAGGATGTTTCTGGAAACCTATTTTTTAATTTGAGATAATAATTATTAAAATTATGATAGTTTGTCAGTCTACTAACCTTATGCCATTTTCTGTTAACAATGATGGATCCAGCTTGAGAACATTGCCTTCAAAGAACGTTCTGCTGATTTCAGGATCTAAGTCTGGTTCATCGCCCATCAACTACAGAGATATGAAAAAAAAGACAGTTGCTACAAATCATTATGTACATGTAAGCATGTGCACTTGTTGAGGGCATGACTCTTGATGAGCCTGTTAAATTTGGTAACTATTCAAGCTCCTTTACTAGTTACCTTTGAAAACCACTTGAAGCAACACTCCCTGTCTGATGGTAGAATGGCTTTTTCAGCAAGACACTGCCAGATCTATAAAATAGAGTCTCATTCAGCCACTCACAAAACAGTAATTATTACTCAAAAGTAAAGTCAGAGTCGATGAACAAAAAGTACTGTTAACTATGGAAATTCACATCATTTTGATGGTTTTTATAGATATGAATACCACTACAAATGCATAAATTACCAGTTTTGCTTGTGGTTCACAAAGCCAAAGCTGACCATCTTTGAGAAGGAATCTGCAAGCAAAATGTCAGGAGTTGAAGTGGAAATGACAACTAAATTCCATTCATTTCATCCACTATTTAAATGTTTTCTCTCCCTGTTATCCTCTCGTCTTCTCTCCCCTCCCCTCACCTGAACTCAATTCTTCTCCTCTTCCCTCCCCTCCTTTCTCCTTCTTCCCACCCCCCCCCCCCTTTCCCCTTCTTTTCTCACTTCTTCTCCCATCCCATTGACCACAATACTTTACTAGAAAAATTACAGCTCCTCAGTGTAGGCAATAATTCTCTTCCATGGTTCAAATAATATCTTTCAGGTCAACACCAAAGATGCGAACTTGACGGTTTTCTATCGAAAGACAAACCTACTTCCTGTGGTGTACCCCAAGGTTCAATACTAGGTCCTTTGCTATTTCTTATCTATATCAACGATCTACCTTGTTCTCTAAATTATTCAAAAGCAAGGATGTTTGCTGACGATACAAACTTAACTATTAATTATTATCTTGCTTTAGTAATCTAGAGAGCATGGTCAACAATGAATTAAAGAGCAATGGACAGTGGCTTATCGCCAATAAGTTAAGTCTAAACGTACTTAAGACTGAGTATCTTTTAGTTTGCTCTAAACATAAAGCAGCCCAACTGAAGTTCCCTCTCCGAATCAACTTAGGTGATGATACGATAAAGAGGGTACAGTATAGTAAATCTTAAGGTGTATAAACAGACAAACATTTGTCATGGTCAAACCACGCAGACCATATCACAAAGAAGATTTCTGCAGGCCTTGCTGGTCTAAAACAGGTTAGACCGTTTGTCCCAATAGAAAATTTTAATCATGATTTACAAATCGCTTATTCTTCCAATATTTGATTATTGTGACGTAGTTTGGGCAGGTTTAAACAAAGGCCTCTCAAGAGAGATTTGACAAACTCCATAACCAAGCAGCTCGGATCATCACTCAAAACGAATGGGATGTCAGATCAGCCAAGATATTGAAAATGCTTCAGTGGGACACTCTTGGAGTCCATCACCACCATCATACTGCGATTATGATGCACAAAATTATGCACAACAAAGCTCCTGAGTACCTCACTGAAGCATTTCACCTAGTTCGTGACACTACTGCTTACAACCTCAGAGACTCTAACTTTAATTTAGCACTCCAAAAACTCAATCCCGAAAATTTGAAAAAAAGCTTTTCATACCGTGGTGCTAAGCTATGGAATTCCCTCCCATCTACGATTAAAGCAGAACTGTCTCTTGAGGTCTTTAGAAAATCCTTACGCTCACTCGGTCTCCATGACATCAATTAATACTTCATTTTAGCTTTCGTATACCTGTAATTCATGTAATTTTTTGTGATATTGATACTTGTGATATTTTATTGCACGCACGGCTTTCTTGGAAACCAATTCCATGTAATTGAAGAAACTCTGTGTTGAAATAAAAATCTCTCCACTCCTCTTGCTCTCTCCCTCTCTACCTTTCCTCTCTGCTCTCTACCCATCCCGCCTCCTCTCCTCTCCTCTCGCTCCCTCCCTCCCTTCCCTTGCCTCTTTCCTCTCTACCCGTACCCACTCCACTCCACTCCTCTCCTCTCACTCTCCCCCTCCCTACCTTTCCTCTCTGCTCTCTACCCATCCCGCCTCCTCTCCTCTCCTCTCGCTCCCTCCCTCCCTTCCCTTGCCTCTTTCCTCTCTACCCGTACCCACTCCACTCCACTCCTCTCCTCTCGCTCTCTCCATCCCTACCTTTTCTCTCTGCTCTCTACCCATCCCACCTCCTCTCCTCTCCTCTCGCTCCCTCCCTCCCTCCCTTCCCTTACCTCTCTGCTCTCTACCCATCCCACCTCCACTCCTCTCCTCTCCTCTCCTCTCCTCTCGCTCTCTCCATCCCTACCTTGCCTCTTTCCTCTCTACCCGTACCCACTCCACTCCACTCCTCTCCTCTCACTCTCCCCTCCCTACCTTTTCTCTCTGCTCTCTACCCATCCCACCTCCTCTCGTCTCCTCTCGCTCCCTCCCTCCCTTCCCTTACCTCTCTGCTCTCTACCCATCCCACCTCCACTCCACTCCTCTCCTCTCCTCTCCTCTCCTCTCGCTCTCTCCATCCCTACCTTGCCTCTTTCCTCTCTATCCGTACCCACTCCACTCCTCTCCTCTCCTCTCTTCCTCTCTTCTTCCTACCCCTGCCTACAGGGGTGAAAATCAATATCATTCTGCCACCTGCTTGGAAGATTCATAGCATGTTCTCTTGATTACCTGAGGAAGTTTAATCTTTCCTGGACTTGAAATGTATGGTTGTATCTTCCATCAATTTGTACTTCACTGGGGTCTACATCTGGTTTATCTTTAAAGCAGTGGGCAACAAACAAAACTTGATTATCAAGACCTTGATCATCCACACATTTGAATTATGTAGACTTCCACCACAACTAATACAAATTAATATCGATTACATGATTTTGTAAACATGTGAAGAGGAAGTGCAAGTTTGGAGGGTAGGCTTTCCTCACTCTTCATTGGCCAATTAAACATGATTATAAGCAGGCTAGAATGCACGCATTATGATCGTCTACGTCATCATCATCACCACCATCTGGTATCTTTATAATAAATTATCTAATGCATTTGCAGGAGTTCGGCAACTCCACTAAACTGATGTAATTGATTAGTTAAGTAAAAAAGTAAACAATGAAGTATGTGCATGTTCCTGGCAAACATATTGCTCTTGAAAGTAATAACATTTCTTATCTGTAGCTTACCTTCAAGTAGAGTATGCACTTTGTTTATGTAGCTCGCTAGATTATCAGCTACTATGGTAACAAGGGAATGCGTCTGCTGCAATTGATTTATGACTTCATGACGATAGTAGACATGCGGGTTACGTTGAGTATGGGAGTAGTTTTGAGGAGCCTGAAATAGAAGCAAAAAAGTTACATCAACGGGACTGTAAAAAGTACCTGTACACTAAAATTTTCTATACCAGAACCGTTAGAGACCGACTCACTTATGCAGTTTTGTGAAAAGAAAAAAAAATACTGCCCAAAACAATCAGGAGATTTAACAAAGGCCACCTCCCAAAATGAGCCAAGTAACCCAATGATTCCAAAATGTAAGATTGGATCTCAGCTTACTTTGGTCACACAATATTATTGAAAACAAAGTGTTCAGTGGCATGGAAAAGGGGCAGTAAATATTTCAGACCTTGGGTCTGATTGGAATTTTTCATAAACAACAACACTGGAAAATAATTATGGCCATGATATCCCTGCATTATTCCCTTTAAAATAATAATTATTAGAAAAAGTTCTCTTATACCAAGAAAGAATCATACTGTACAATGTACATGTATGTCCCTGATATATGCGAAACGTGCATCTACAATCTTGGACAAAACTACTTGAGAAAATAGGCCTCCTAGGGTCCAAAAATCCTTCTCCAATAATTATGTGTGAGTCAACAATATCCCTAAAGTAACTTCATTCCCCCCCTCCCCCTTTTCAATGTTGAAGTTGGGAAGCCACCATTGTCAGGGAAACGGTTAGGAGGCATGGACAACATTGAATTGGGCGGGAAGGGAGGCTTTGAAACTCAGTTGATCACTGTTTGCACGCACAAAGGCTTCTAAGCTCAATTTTCTCAACAGTTTTGTCCAAGATTGTAGTTATTTATTGCTGTCCTTTAGCTAGAATATTCAAAAGTACATTGAAAATACATACAGACATAGACTGTCCTACATGTATAGAAAATAAGGCTTGTTGCTGTACCTCATAAAAGAGAGAACAAATTTCTTTGATTTGCTTCAGAGCTGGTAGGACCCACGTATCGCTACGGAGTTCTTCTATACATCGATCAATCCATTCCGTCTTTTGAGAATCACGGTCCTGTTAAAAAGACAATTTTGCAATACTTGTATCCTATAATTTTATAATAAGTTCAAAGCAAGACTGGAAAAGGAACTAAAAAAAATACACTGTATTGCACTGTATTACAACTCTACCAGATCTTATCATAGTAAAATTGGCAATAAAAATTAATGTGCCATTTTAGAAGCAGCAAATATTGGGCATAAAATACAGTGTTTGTATAGGAAAAAGGTAACTCCAAGCCAATTTAAACCTGTAACATTTGGGAAAAATACTCTTAACTAATGTTAACTTGACAGTGTGAAATGCCAAATTTGAATGAAGTAGCTGGACT
The DNA here is from genome assembly GCA_016490735.1 of Pachyseris speciosa. NCBI lineage: Eukaryota > Metazoa > Cnidaria > Anthozoa > Scleractinia > Pachyseridae > Pachyseris > Pachyseris speciosa. Next base: position 1,042,665 of record JAEMWC010000163.1, on the reverse strand, counting down.
ACAAAGAATGCAGTTGCATTTCAAAATTAATGGAAACTAAAAACATGATTACTCCTTGTGTAACCAAAATAATTAATTTTACTGCAACTCTTGGATTCCATAAACCACTGCAGAGTGCATGTTGTCCTAGTTGGTACCTATTACCCAGTGGATTGCTAATTGGAAGGGTGCCGATTCAAACTGCAGACCAGACCACAAACTAGAGTCTTAAAGTAACTGGCAAGGTCACACTGGCTGTGTGCTCAATGACCTCAGTTTAGATGACTGTCTCATTAGGTAGACTGACATTAAGCGGTTGACCCTGTCTTCACCTCCACATGTAAGACTTGAAGGGAACATAAAAAAACCCACACACGTATCGAAAAGAGTAGGGGGCATAATTCCCAGTGCTGTGATCTACTCCAACACACATTACAGGGTTTTGTGGAAGCTAGATGATGGAGTACCACCTGTCCCCAGAGACTCCTCTGGTCATGAAACCTTATAAGAGGCATAATTGAAGGGGTGTGCAGAATAAGGCCCTAAGTGACTTTTGATGAAATGTTAAATTCTCCTTGTGTTTCACAAGTGAATGCAAGGTAATTTGGAAGAAGAATCTAGCAACTGATCAGAAGTCACTTAGAGCTTTTTACCAGGCACCCTTCAATTATTATGCATCAAAGAGTGGCACATTATTATGACTGATGATCTTGCATCCAACAAGTATGTGTAATACACCGAATGCAAATATGGCGGACCACTGGGTCGGTGCCTGGGACGAGTCGCATGAAAGCGAGGCTAGTCAGGCTTCGCGGTTTTGTTTTGACATCTCCCGAACGTCTGGCTTCGTCGTCGATCTGGTTCGTTTTGTTTCACCATCCCTACGCGTTCTTGTGTTCCTGAATGCCACCAGAAGGGAGTAAAATCTTCTACAGGAGAGAAAGTGTTTTTTTTCAGTTTCCCCTTTCGCCTCTGAGGGGAAAACAGACAAAGGAAAGGAGTTCACGATCGCCGAAGGAACTGTTTAAGTTCAGCCTGGTAGATCTTCCAAAATGTGTAAGCGATCGCATTTACCTACGAGTCGTTGTTATTTGGCTCAATGCTTTTACTGGTTTCAAAGCCGGGGCAGTTGAAGTTCATTCGCTTGGTTATTACACCGTAGTATTTGTTTCCTGCGATTCCGTGCGAGTGGACGCGGACGGGTTTAACCAAAACTTTTTCTATTGGGACAGAGGATGTCTTTCGAGAGGAGCCTTTCTTTACCTTGGGGAAGGTACTGGCCATGCAAATAGCGTTGGAACACCACCAGACACCACATAAGCTCGTCATTTAACCGATTTTTCTAAGATCTTCTATCCTGAAATGATGATGTAGCGAACAAACTTTAGTTCCCGCGCGCGGCGATCGTGAACTCCTTTGCTTCGTCTCAACGAATTCCATCAATCCACTATTTTCCCTTAGAGGTGAACGGTGGAAGATTTTTATCCTTTCTCGAGGCATTCATAAACACAGCGACTCGTAGGTACAGCGTAATAAAACAGACGAGATCTGCAACGAACAAAGACTTTTCTGCAAAACAAAATATCAAGGCCTGACTAGCCTCAATTTCATGTAGCTCGTTCCGGGCGCCGACCGAGTGGTCCGCCATATTTGCATTCGGTGTATTAAACTCTTTTTAATCTTGCATTTAAATTTCATTCATTTCAGTAGCAATACCTGCGAACAACTGTAATCCAGAATCTTGATGTGAGCGCTAAGAGCCAGATCCATAATGTCAGTGGGGACATCCTCACTGTGAGCTAGATTCCACAGTAAACCCAGCACCTACAATAACAGTAAATGGAGATAACAGGGTAACCAGTTAGGCAATGACTTTAACTAGAACTAATCACTGACCAGAAAAAAAGATCTGGCACTGGGCATTCCTCAAATTGCTTTGTAGTAATCATTGTTTGCAGGGTATTTTGAGTATTAATTAGCTCACACTTGTTTGTAACAAAGTGTTACGTAGTATATTAAGTATATAACAATGGTTTCATGAAACACCAGGAAATTCTCCACATACTAACCTTATGTGCCATTACGCCTTCTTTGTCGTCTTCAGCTAGCCGTCTTATTAACTCTAATAATTTCTCTCTTTGTTTCTTGCTAGCATTTGTCCAACTCTCCTGCAAATGACAACGGAATACTCAGTAGCTGAGAAGTCATCCCATGTATGTGGCCATTTACGTGTAGTAACAAATTAATCCAATTCTACAGGTTGTAATGATCATACAACATGAAAAGATACAATTTAATTGTACACATGTTAAATAATGTTCACTTTAGTAGTCTGAGTGTTTGGGTTTAAGAGTTCTGCTGTATACAACAGCCAATGTGGGATGTGATGACCAGACCTTGTATATAATAATTATTATGGATGTCTTACTAATCCCTGCCACTCATCTTTTGTTAACAAGAGGATATAACAATTCTATCAAAGACCTCTAAATCTAATTCAGGAATGATGGGTGTCTGGGACAACCAGAGATATAACGGTGGGTCAAAAATTGTGATTTGTACACTGTATATATCTAAAGAAATGCATACTTATAGAGTATGGGCAGTGTGTACTTGTGCATGCATGCTTAGATACAGTACAGTATACTGTATTTCTCTGTAAAAATTGTGAAATGCATACTTCTATAACTCCCCAAAATTTAGGGTTGAATGAGATATTTACAGTGTACATGTAGGAAGAAACTTGGTATGACAGAATCTAGAGGTATAATTATTCTGTATTACTGAGGTCCGTCTTTCATTTCATCTCTTGCTAATACTAGATTCTTATACCTCCATGGACATGCAATAACTAATCATAAAACATGTATGAATTAGGATTGTCCTGGAAAAAAATTGCAAACAAATTAATTTTACCTGGAAACACGAGAAGAGGTGATCAAGTTGATCTGCTGAAAAATCCCAAGCTAATTTGGCCAAGAGATCATGAATATTTTTTACAATGGCATCATGTTTCCCAGCCTATGAGGGAAGATTAACAAAAAATAGTTAATACCATCTACAGGGTGTTTCAAAAGTTCGTGGACATTTTAAAAAGTCTATACATCATCCAGTTTTTTTAATAGTTTTCTCTCCATTTTCTTACCTGTAGACATAAACAAATCTTATTGTTTATTGATTTACAGAACTATTCTATAGGTCAAATAAAAAAAATCATTGAAAAACCTTTTTCAACGATATTATTTTTCCATGCACCAAACGGTGCAAATCTATGTCGTGTGTGTTTCTGTACTTTCCCGCTATTTTGGTCTGTTTTCAGTAGCAACTAGATTTTCATTGTTTTGATATAATTTGCAGTTATGAATCCTAAATTGGGGTGTATTTAAGAGCACAGACAGCAATTATACGATCATCTGGAGTACCTGTGCGAGGAAGGGCTATTGGAAAAACGAAAGAGGCTGGGTAGTGAAGTAGTCAAGTTCTCAAGAGTTTTACGACACGGCAAGAAATGGTCGACCAACCGGCAGACCTTGACAGAACAGCAAAGAAAACTCTAGAAAAAGCGAAGTATAAAAGAGGCAATTCTACCAGAAAAATCAGCAAACAACTGCAGAATAAAGGTCTGCCTGACTCTGCAGCAACAGTGTGGAGATATATTATGTCCAGGCTGAAAGGATGGAAACCTTTGAGACAAAAAAGCTACCACTTCTGAGCAACAAACAGCGGAAAGCTCACTTGGCATTCGCTCGCAAATATCGTAAAGTTACAAATGGGAAAATTTCCTCTTTAGCAATGAGTGCCTTAATCTCACAAACCCTAAAAACTACTAACATGGCATGTGGCTCACAGGAGAGCCAGGTTCCGCCATCATACCAAGTTAAAGGAAGTGCCAAATTGATGGTTTAGAATGGCATGACACGCCGCGGCCTTACTTCCTTACATTTTATCCCGCAAGGCCAAACTGTAATGGCAGAGTATTATATAATAAATTATCACAAAAATCCTTGAGAAAGAAGTGAAGCCTCTTTTCAGCTGACGATCTACAACAAAAGAACCGATAAAACAAAAGCTTTTCACGAACAAAAGCAAAGCAGCGCGACCTTTGTACCCGATAGCCCACCAACTCATACAGCGAAAGCAACCCAGCAGTGGAGCAAGAAAAACCTCCCAAATTTGTATTCAAAAGTTGAGGAGCCAGCAAATTAACCTGATCTTTAACCCCACTGAGAACCTATGGAACATCACTGATGAAGCTGCATATGTACAGCTGTTTCAGAAAAGATTGTCCTAAAGAAGAGAAAAGCGTACGCGACAATATCGAAAGGCATGATGGGTAGGGCTAGGCCCGAAGTTTATTGTGTTTCAGCGTGTTCGAAGGAAATTGTGTGAATGTAAGCTTGCACATTCTGAAAGAACATAACAAAAGAAGGTTATACGTGATCCCTATAAATTCTGCGCCAGAAGCTTCACTTCTGCTCTCGTACTGATAAGGCTGTATCAACGACAGGGCAGTAAACAAAAACAAAATATTCATAAATTAATGAAAACATCTGTTGAACTGATTTGCATTTTCAGTCGGGAAATTGTAATTGACAGGCTACCAATAAATCCTTTTCAAACCTTTTTTCGGCTGAAACGATTCCGATTCAAATATAGCAAAACGCTAGAAATACCACACTCTGACCCTGTCTGTTCCTGAATTTCATGTGAGATCTCTGCAAGCGTTCCATCTGGACATTGCAGTACTGCTTCCATGATTACGAATTCCACGTGCGGATGCATAATAAAACTATTTATTGGTCGTCGGAAATTTTGTGCGTTTACTTCCCCAGTATTAAGGAATTTTAACACAGGCCTGGAATGTTTTTGGTGTCATGTACAGAGCAACTGCTACTTCGTCTACACTGTATCCTAAAAATTCTTTCATACATATTGCACGCTATCGCAGGTCTTCACTGTATGGTCGCGGCCTCCTTGCCAGTTCTGGACGTTTCAATGTCCCAGACTACCTTTCCGGATTGTCATGTACGCCTTTTGACTTCCTTAGGACAACCTTTCCTGAAACAGCTGTAGACCTGATCTCTATAACGATGGGAGGACTAAAATCAAGGTTATGGCAAGCCTTGTGAAAGACTGCTAACAAACTAGCAAGCCTGGATGAGGGAGCTAGCTCATCCCATGCCACA
>JAEMWC010000163.1:965000-1032500 GCA_016490735.1 Pachyseris speciosa | reverse complement strand
AGCATCTAAAAACTTCCTTCTACTACCAATACTCAAAACTACTGGACTCCAACTGGACTCCCCACATCACAACATAGCTAGAGTATGGTCTTGTTTTACTAGTACTAATCACCATTGCCAACTTTAACAGATAGCAAATTCACCTCATTTAAAGCATTCATCTTTCCATTAAAAGACGAAATTTGAAGTAATCTGCAGGAGAACCAAAAGAAAAAAAAAATAATTTGTAAACTCACAGCCTTGAACTTACAGATATGTGTATAGTATACATGAAGAACTTTCTAGTTAGATATTGCATGTACATGTACATTTTATAATTTGCCGCAATATATTATTTCTAGAATGTGTCTGTGTTGCTAAGGAAGTACTAGTTACATGTACACCTGTACAATTGTACAAGTGAGATGAAAAAACAAAAGCCTAAACATGCTTTTTCCTTGCAGTTTGCTAGCTACAAGCTGTTGTAGCCAATCAGACGGGAAAGTATTAGGCACTGCAAAAGGTACTCTAATTAAGAAGTTTAATAAACCTTTTGTATATCCAAAGTTTTGTTATTGGCACCAAAAATATTCATAATAATAACATTACTGTGTAACCAACCTGAGAATCATTTTAAGCTTAAATATTTCTAGTTGTTTAGCGATGTCCTCTCTTGAAGCTAGTCTTAGTGCCAGGTTTTTGAGAGCCTAAAAAGTTAAGAACAAAAATTGCATTACAAATTGCAAGAGGTGACAGCACAAAATAATAATAATAATAATAATAATAATAATAATAATAATAATAATAATAATAATAATAATAATAATAATAATAATAATAATAATAATAATAATAATAAATGTGGCTAAATGCAATTTAGGTGAAGTTAAAATCGAGGCAATGCAGGCAGTGGTCTTCTTCATGGTGGCTCATATTTGCTGCGGGGCAGCCCGTTAAGTTGCAGAGTTTTGATAATTTACAGGGCTCAGATTTCTAAGAATCACTGTGCAATCACTTGTGTTTGCGTTTTGCGAAGCCTTCGTGCTGTTCTGCCCCGCCCTTCCCTCCCATTTAAGTAAGTATCAGCTTTTCTCCACTGAATTTCTATTCAGTGTGACGGTGCTGTATGGTAGTTGCCACTCACAGGGTTGCCATGGTTACCTTGGTTCTCAGCTCGTATGCTCCCAGTCCCACCATCTGTATAAGCACCAACCCCCAACCTTATCTATTGCCAATGAGTTTAATAATAATAATAATAATAATAATAATAATAATAATTTACAGTATTAGGAAGCTTTCAATCACATCACATGGTTTTTAGAAAGGTCCTACTAAGATTAAAAAAAAAAAACTCAGGACTAATCAAACTATGAACAACAATTAGAAATAAACCTACACGTAATGTCAAAAATTACTGTATAAAAGACAAAACTTTTAAATTGATAAAAACTAAAATTAAAACAAGAACAGTAACATTTTGGGTACCTTGATAATTGATGAGAGAGCATCATTCTTTGCCTCATTTTTGGCTTCTTTTTTTAGTTCATCATCAGTTAGGTTCTCCAGAAATTTAGGTACAAAATCCTACAGGAGACCAAGATGAAACATTTTGCATAACTACGCTGTAACAACCAAAAAGAGAAATTACATGTAACTACACTCATCACAATGGAGGTTAGTTGCTCCAAGACAGCCAGTAACTGATCCATAACCCAGCCCCTCCACAATGGAACCACGCAGGTGGCCAACAGTGTCCGCAACCCAACTGCTAACTGCTCACCACAACACAGTACACTTGTAACCAAATACCGCTAACCACTATTGAAAGCACAGAGCACTAAAAACTACAGTAGCTTGAACAGAATGGATCTAACAACCATAGAAAGTGAGCTGCCAATAGAATAAAAAAACGTTAACACGCCAAAACTTACAATGCTCCTAGTAGTTAACCAAGTTACATTGCATTTAACTCAATTTAATGACTCACAGGATTAGTAAAACATACAATGCAGTTTCATCGCAATAACCACCCAATAACCTTAAGACTCTGTGACAGTTGACAGCCTCAGAGTTAGCTTTTTATTCCCTCCCAAACAAAATAGACCTCAAGGTCACAGAGATTACATGCAAGCCAAATTCAATTTAAGCACCACTGCTCCAGAGACAAATGTGTGTGCACACTGTACACCTGTATACATGTATTAAGCAAGAAAAAGGAGGCAAGGCATATGCATGCAGTCATTAAAACAAGTGTACAACAATAAATTATTATTATTCTTATCAAACTTACTATAACAGGTAAAAAGTATTTTTCAACCACTCCAGGGGTAAGAACCTCAGCACATGATCCAAATGGTCTGAAACAGAACAACAACGAAAGGAATATTTAAATCATTACTCTCAATCAATCTGTTACAATTTTAGTAACGTTAACCACTGTCTAAGCAACGGAGAGAAATGTTTCAAAGAATATTGAACTGTCCACACAGAGAGTCCAGGAGAGGAATACAAACCATGTGGACACACAAGTAAAACTTGATCACTAAGTGGAAGTTCTGTGACAAGTAGAATCAATTTTCACTTCTGACAGAAGGCTCCTAGATGTCTGTAGAATTTGCCTGACTGTGTCTTAATACACATAATTATACTGTACAATACCTCCAGCCACAGAGAAACATTGGCTCCTTTTGTTCTTGACTCTCTTAAACTGCCTTTTTAGTAACTGCATTTAATTAAAAAAGTAAAAACAGCAAATGCCAAACCTCAGAAGAGCTGCTAAGAGAGGAACACTAAGGTTGCTGCCTTCACATATACGCTCCTGCAATATGCTGAACCCTCCAAGGGCTCCAAACTTGTTCACTAGATCCACAAGCCAGCCCTTCAAGAAAATGAAAAAAAATCAATTGAAAATCAGTTAATGTGAGAAAACACAACTAATAACTCCTGTGTCACATTCATTAATATAATCTAGAACAAAGAATTAAAATAAAATCACAATGGCTCAAAAATTATCAAACCCTGGACTGTCATTAGAAGCCAGCAACCAGCTTTTATAGCCAGCTACTATGGTAAAACTAGCCGGCTACTCTAAGTCGGAAAATGAGTAAAACATAACAGCTATAGGACGAATTCCTTGATTTTTGACCAGCTACTTTCTCTGAGAGACCATCTTCTGAAAACCTTAATGACAGTCATGCAAATCAATATTTAACAACATTAATTCAAACCACAGCATTACGCAGTAACAGTACATGGAGTACTTACTTTTGGTGATCTAGCATCAGGAGGTCGGGCATAAATTGAACTTTCAACAACCTGAAAGATGGAGATATTCTGTAATCAACATCTAAAGGTTGCTACCTCGTCATTAGCCGTGATTGCAGATTTCAATTTTGTCACCTTGTAGCCTAACTATTGTGCACCTGGCATGCACAAGCCATGTTAAAAGCCTGCAGTTATTTTGTGATTTGAAGGCTTGAATTTGGAAAATTAACTTCATGATGTAATTTGTACTGAAACAGACCCTATTTTGATTTTGTTAAATATTTTTACAGTATTTTACAGCTGCTTCCAGAGAGAAGTCGATATGGCCACTTGAACAAGACAGGTAATGGTTTGTGGAAAAACGCAGCTGATTTATGGAAAATAAACAGTACCAGAAGTGACATCAAGAGGACACTTATTCATAATAGTCAGAGTACTATTTTAACCAAGGACAGATGTTTAATTAACAAAATGTACTATGGTGATTCTAGATGACAAGTTCCAATGCATTTCTACAGGAAATGACACACCTGCACTCCATGGGGAACAGTTTCTGAAGGCCTTGCCCCATTATAGATATTAAATCTGCAGAGATAAGTAAGTTGTTAAGTACTTCCTCTTGACACTCCGGCTAAAACATGGAAAAGGTACAGCTGTACCATAATACATGTGGTATATTAAACAATAATTTGACAAACAAATGAGTCTAAGCCATAGTAATGGTTTCAATTTGTATCAACAGCAAAACAAATCAGAACCGAATTTTAGATGATTGATGATGAGGACGATGATGATGATGATGATGATGATGACGATGATGATGATGATCGTGACTCTTTCTGTCATTGCCATTGCCATAGTCATTAGCATTCTTTCCAGTCTCATGGAAAGTACTAGCCTTTCTTCTTTATTGCCATCGTCATCATCATCATCATCATCATCATCATCATCATCATCATCGTCATCATCATCATCATCATGGTTGACAAAGTCATTGTCTTGGTCATTATTTGGGTGGGTATCAGTATCCATAAGACACCTTCTCCTCTGGCTAAATCAACTTATAACATCTGAATCCATCAACTCTTACCTGGACATAGGATTAAACACCAGAGAAAGAAGATCAAGTAGAGGGAACCAATCCTGTGATAGCTTTGTAACACATAACTCCACAAGTTTCTCTGTGTTCTTCAGAATAGCTTTCTGTAAAGATACATTGCATTCACTGTCAAAAATCTTTCAATGCCCCTTTTTTTTTCTTTACTATGCGCACTGTTGAGATTACTGAGAACTACTGCATTATCATTAATTGATGAGGAAGTGCACAGCAATACGTGTAGGTGTACAGTAAAAAATATTATTTGATCAAAATTCAGTCAAGTTTATGACATCATCACTTGGCTAATTTGCATATTTGAAAAACTTGAATATCTCTGGAACAAAAAGAGATATTTTAGAATAGTAAACAGCCTTCTTTTTGTACAGACTACTTGTTCATATTTTAAAATGGCTTAGATAGGAAAGACATGAATTTCATCACAGTAGTACTTTAAAGTACAAGAACAGTGTAAGACTATGCCTAAAACAAAACTTGTACACAAAGAAAGCCACTAATAATGCACAGTGTACGTATATGTATCTAGATCTCTTACCCAGTTAAATAGGAGTACAGTAATTACTCAAAGACTTCAACTTACATGAATGTCGTATTTCCATCCATTTACTGCCTCATCATTGAGAATCTTGTGAAAAGATGTTGTTAAGCCATCGCGGAAGAATCTCTGGCACTCTTCACTCTTTATGTCCAACTCTGAATTTGTAATATACTCAGCAATTAAAATAATAATTAATCAAGGCCTCCATGTGATGCAGGAATCTCAACAAATTAAGCAGTTGTTAATTAAGTTTTAATAGAAACTTGTAATGTTTTGAAGACTGTTTTTCTGTCGACTGAAGGCGTGATAAACACTCAATGAAGAAAATGTCTGTCTGTTACTTATACCTTCAAACACTATCCTTAAAGTCAGTTCTTTGTTTTGTTAAATTGTTTTGTTCGTTTGTTTTTTAATGCGAAATCGTGTAAACTGTACATTTATTAAAATATAAAGTGCTATCACAGATACAATGTAATTTTATCCTTGGTTTAAACTCTGTCTCCCTTTGTTTTTGGGTAAGGCAATGTTTGATAATTAGATTAAAACAAAGGGAGAAGAAAATACATAAAAACCAATGATAAAATTGAACCATAACATATACAAAATAGGCCAACTGATAATATAAATCAAAACTCCTGTTACCCAGTGCACTTGAAATTGCACATTCTGCACATTTTCATTTTTACTTAGCAGATTGATAAAATTTTTTAACAAGTGAACATTGCATCCAAACAACCAAAATCTGAGTATCACTTGATCAACAGACTGGTGCAAAGAGCAAAAAGCTTTTGGTCCTGCAAAAACATTTAAGGTTGAAGTTTAGTGACTGAAAAATTGATATGCCTCCTAGAAAATTACTACTGTTGCTTTTTTGTTATTTTAAATACATGTTCTGATTTTATTTTTGCCATGATTATCATAACACGCAACTCATGATCATGAACATCTCTAACATCATCAACCAAATGTCCCAAAAATCCATAGCTCTCCAAATACCACAGTTGAGGGCTTCCAAGGGGCAGAAGAGACAAGCAACATGGCTACGAAAACAGGCAAAAAGCACCGGCAGCCAACAGAAATTGGCAGAAGAATCATGACAGTTTGTAACAGGGACAATTCATCTTTGTTTTCTAAATTGTGATGGTGATATTTGTCCCTAAACAAACAGGTGACAGACAGAGTCCTAAATGAGCAACAAAGCGACACCAGACCTTGGAAGGTGTCATAGTTCTAACAATGATTATGCTGCTGTTGTCCAACTGGAATTAAACAACCTAATTACTCAAATGAAATTACTATCAATTAATATTAAATGCTTCCCACAATGAACAGCAGCAGTTCAAAGGGACTATTATTCAAAAGACCACTACTAATCAAGGATAATATAGCACTTGCAACTGTGCAACATACATACGCTTCCATCACAAATTTATAATATCAGTATTTACTGTATTTTACCTGCTCGACAAAGTTTGATAGATGCCTCCAAGAGTACCTCTAGTTCCCCTTTTGGAAGAACAGGCACCACCCAGCGTGGCCTGTTGACCATTTCATCTAGTTTAGACAGCTCTGCAAGAGGAAAGGCCACCTCGCCATTTGGCAACAAGAGACCTGCAGTGTCATCATTCTGGATGCAAGAGTTGTCGCCGTCTTGTTGACCAAGCTCGTTTGATTGGCCTCCCTGTGCTGGTGTAGTTGTGTTGTTGGGAGCTTGGTTTGGGGGTGAGGCATTTCCACTGTTCCCTCCTCGTACAGATATAGTCATTTTGATGTAATGCAATGTCAAGTGTCAGGTAAGAACCGTCAGCTTCTCCATACATTAATGTGCTGTATACAAAAATACTGCAGACCATGCAGGTTATAAGGATGTCTTTGCTTGATCCTATACTCTAAGTAGCTATGATTAAGTTCCTGAAAGGAAAAAAAATGGAAGACAAAATTAATCGAAAAGGGTGCATGAGCTTATTGCAACCCGATACAGTGCCGTAAAGAAATTATGGCAAAGATTTGTGAACAAGTGTTGCATACAGACATCTGAGATTGTCACAGTTTCATTGTAAATAAGTGTTAACATTATGAAATCTGGGCTTAATCAAGTATCTATCTATCTATCTATCTATCTATCTATCTATCTATCTATCTATCATCTAAAAACTGTTTTGAACATAGGAGTTCAATTTAAACTTAGGGCTCTTTTTGAGCCTTGCAGATCTAAGAGGGCTCCAAAGTAAAGAAGCCAGTTATGACCAAACAATACATGTAAGTGTACCACATTGTGTTTTGTTCGCTCTGATGATCTCAATAGTCATCTATCTACCTCTTATTTTATTAATATAATTATGTCCAGTGGCTGCACATGTACTGTACTTATAACAGCTCTGAAGACCATACGCATACCAATATAAACTGCATAAATTAATCTATGAAACTCGATACATCTATTTGAATGTATGTTTTATGACCAGAACTGATGCAATTCAGCGAGTGATAGCTAACACATTATAATAATAAATATATCTGGGTAGGTAATGTGACGGTAATGTAAACATAAATCAGGTCACCCGAGTGGAAGTTTTAATGAGACTGGAGAAACAACAAACAGATTTGCCATAACATGATTCATCTTCAATTACAACCTTCTGATTACCAAAAGACTGTAACTGAACAGGCACATGACTACAATATAATCCAGTTACATATTGAGAACTGGGTGAATGGAGATCTAAAGAGAGAAAACTTTCTTGGAAAAAAAAACCTGAACAACCCCACAACGTAAATTGGAACTAATATGCCAGCATTTTCCTACTTGTGCTCATTTGCATATTTGCAAGATCCAGAATGACGGTTATCCTTATTTGATTAATGATGGGACTGTTCAGAAATCTTTCCAAATTTACCTCTTTGCATGTTTATGAGTAACCACAAAATGCAGAAATTAAAGCATGAGTTAAAAAAAAAAAAACAAAGTTTCCACTCCAGGCAACAAGGATTTCACTCAAAAAAAACTATAAAGATTCAGCATCCAGCATTTATCAAAGACCTCCTTGGACTGTCCTCTTCGTGCCAATGTGACGAAAGATTAACGTTATAATTGGAGTCTAACTCAACATGGACTTAGCTAGCTAGCTTTCATTGTTTATGTAACAACATAACCCAGGGCCGTTTTGATAAATAATCGCTGAAATCAGTACAAATTATTGCTTACGCTCACGTTTCAATTAGAGTTTTTGATGCTGCATCATCTGAGCTATCGTTAAAGTGCTCCACAAACACAAACAAAACAAATAAATTAGGCAAAACAAAATCTGAAACCCGACATACTGTTGTATCATTGCCGGCCGATCGCATAGGAAGTACGTAATGTGTAGTTAAAACCACATAGATTCTTGACAATAAACCCGCCAAATCGAACACCACGTTGGAATTCGGATGCTGGTAGGGCTTAATGCTCCCTTAGATACTTCGTTTAACGTGTTCCAATGACAATGATGGCACGAGTTTCCTTATTTCATCAAAACTGACAGGAAATGCATTTTGCAAGCAAGGTTCAAAATGGCTTCGACATCGGTTCAAAAATATATTAAAGGAAAGCTTTAAACCTTACCTCGTTTGACGGGACGAATCTAACATAACGGTTAATTAATAAGCAAACCGATACCAAAGGATTGCCAGCTCTAAATATTTTTTTGTGCTCTTGGATTTTGTACAAAATAACTGTTTTGCATGTGGAGCAGAATCCTCCTTGACCGATCACACATGCGCACTTCCTTCTAAAAGTCACGTGTTTGTCTGAGTTTCGTTCCCAGGTTTCGGGTAATCATCCGCAAAAGACTGGAAACCATGATCCTCCTCCGAATTGAATATCTATTGAGGTCATGTAGAGTTGTCGGGTAGACCGGAAGTAACTCACTACAATCCAACACTAGGTCTCATCTCCAAAATAAGACGAAATCGAATTCCATCGGAGAATGAAAAGGGATAATTCAGTCATTAATTTCATTAATTAATTTTCATTTATTTATTTAATTTATTTATTAATTTTTTATCCGAACTTATATAATACTTTTGTTGTTAGGCCATCTGATCCTTAGTGGTGAGAAGTTGTTGCTTTATTAATAAGGGGTATCCTTTTACATATTTACTGCTAAGATAGTTTTTCTTAATCTTGGTTACATAGCCCTGTATTAAAAGTATATAAACAGTTTTCAAAAATTGTAACGGTCACTTTTGAAAATGTATGTTGCCTAACATACGAAACGTCAAGTCTATATAAAATGCGTTGATTTACCATGTTTATCTCCGCTGTTTGTGTTTTATTTTTATATAATACTTATTTTTTCAATCTTCGTTCGCCTCAACTCAGTAACGTAAGCTATGTAAGCTGTGTTGGGAATTGTTTCCACTTTTGAAAACACTGGAAAATACTAAATAGCAAGGACCACCGTTGCAAAATAGAAGAGCCGGATCCTGTAATAGATCTAACCAGCTATAAAATTGTAAACTAGAAAACGGTAAGAAACAAGCAAGGCTGGTTACACGGCTAGGAATATATATTTAAACCAATATTTCGGGAGGCACAGCCTTCCTTCATCAGGGTGTTACATATTATGACCCTAAGATGAAACGACGTTACAGTTTTAAAAAAAGTTGTACATGTAACATGATATTATAATAAAGGTAAACAATACAACGTAAAATAAAAAAACGTTACAGTTTGAAAATTTGAAAAAAACGTAACAAGAAAACAAAAAGATAGGTATTATATTTCTTCTTTTCTGTTGATACCTAACGGTTCAAGAGTTTGACCTCTATCAATTAGATATGCTTCTCTGGCTCTTCGTACACCGTCACGATTAGATTTGGACAGTTCTAGTGGAATTAGTTGCATGTCAGAAGCGCTGTGACCGTTAGAGAGAAAATGTTCTGATACTGCAGTGGGTTTAAATCACTACTGATCTTTACACTAAGGCTACTGACAAACATCTCTACTTGTTACAATCCTCTTGCCATCCCAGACACAGCAAAAGAGCTATTCCATTCAGTTTAGCTCTCAGACTTCGACGCATCTGCTCTTCTGACGAAACTTTCGCACTCCGTCTTAACGAACTTAAGTCTTATCTCAACAAACGTGGGTACAATCTCTCTTACCTCAACAACGAAATACAACGCGTTTACAACATTTCACGTACCGAAGCACTTGCCCCCAAACAACGCAATTCCGATACTAACCAGCCTACACGTGTACCCCTTGTCATAACATACAATCCAGCTATTCGCTCCGTATCATCTATTATTCACAAACACTTCAACATTTTATCTTCATCTCCCCGCTGCGTTGACGTTTTCAAGGCTGCCCCTCTTGTTGCTTTCCGACGTTCTAACAATCTTAACGATCTATTGGTCAGTGCTAAACTACGTAAACCTGCTAAAAATAATCAACCCCTTGGTGCCTTTCGCTGTGGCCACAACTGTTTAACATGCAACTACATAACTGATGGACTTACAACCTATACTTTTCATTCCACCGGCGAAACTAGATTTATCAAACATCACATTGACTGTAATTCCAAAAATGTCATATACATGGTACAATGCAATCACTGTCACAAACAATACATAGGCGAAACTAAACGACGACTTAAGGACCGTTTCAACGAACATCGTAGAACAGTCGACAAACAAACCAACAGCTCTAAACCCACTGCAGTATCAGAACATTTTCTCTCTAACGGTCACAGCGCTTCTGACATGCAACTAATTCCACTAGAACTGTCCAAATCTAATCGTGACGGTGTACGAAGAGCCAGAGAAGCATATCTAATTGATAGAGGTCAAACTCTTGAACCGTTAGGTATCAACAGAAAAGAAGAAATATAATACCTATCTTTTTGTTTTCTTGTTACGTTTTTTTCAAATTTTCAAACTGTAACGTTTTTTTATTTTACGTTGTATTGTTTACCTTTATTATAATATCATGTTACATGTACAACTTTTTTTAAAACTGTAACGTCGTTTCATCTTAGGGTCATAATATGTAACACCCTGATGAAGGAAGGCTGTGCCTCCCGAAATATTGGTTTAAATATATATTCCTAGCCGTGTAACCAGCCTTGCTTGTTTCTTACCGTTTTCTGTTTCCACTTTGCCCATTTCAATTGAGCGTCGAAAACTAAAACCAAAGCAATTACTAGTACTCAAAACAATCACAACAGACGCTAGCCTGCGTGGCAGGCGCTAGAAAGGGTACGAGATTGGGAAAATGGCGGTCCGTTATCCTAGAGTTTCTCCGGGCGTCCACCCGCTGACCAAACAGCCCGAGGACTCTGGATACGAGTTTCCTAATCGCTGGTCAAGCAGGTCAAGGGAAACGAAGACCCTGGCTACGAGGTTGAAACGGAATAGATGGTTCCACGGTTGATTGGCAACTAGGAGGGGGGGGGGGGGGGGGCATACACGGATAAAATTGCAGTAAATGTATGGGATTTTGACCGACTTTGAACCGCTGTAACGCCGCTAAAAAGATGTGGATTTCCAACATTTGCCACTACTTTTAACAGTTTTATTGACATCGCTCATTCAACAGAAAATAAGGCCATTAACGAAGGTACGACGTCCGTAAACTAGAATTATAAATCTTATCACACTGTTCTCATGTGGCTTCTAAATTCGCTGTAATTTGCAT
Organism: Pachyseris speciosa; assembly: GCA_016490735.1. Classification (NCBI taxonomy): domain Eukaryota; kingdom Metazoa; phylum Cnidaria; class Anthozoa; order Scleractinia; family Pachyseridae; genus Pachyseris; species Pachyseris speciosa. The sequence goes on along the minus strand of JAEMWC010000163.1, from coordinate 1,020,920 downwards.
AATTTTGATTAGAGAGGTTTGTATGAAATCTTAAAAATTCGTTTACGGCCGTTGTAGCCTGAATCTGTTCTCTATACTTTAAGAAAATAATGTGATTACAAATGTCTTTTGAAAGACATTTTCGTTTCGGACATCCACCTCCTTGTAGGGATGTTACAGCGGTTCAAAGTCAGTCAAATCCCATACAATTACTGTAATTTTTGCCGTGTTTGCCCCCAGTTAATATGGCGCCAATAACAGTGGAACCAAACTTTTCTCTATTTGAGAGAATTTAAGTTCGGAAACGGCTCTTCAAAATTTGCTTCATATGGTTTGTCGTCATATTACCTTGTGTTTGCGCGGTGAAAGCTGCGCAAGAAAAATCGACGGTTCGGGGATTTATAAGCGCTTCTGGAACGGAATTGCACCTACGAAATAAACTAGCGAGTCAACACTTTGAACATCTGTTGTCACGATTTATTTCAAGTTTTAAAATTTCGAATATTCATCGGTATTGCTGAAGAACGCACCTTGAGAGGTAGTGGGGTAGCCAAGTTTGGGAGTCATGTCTTTCAAAATAGGAAAGACCTGAAAGACTAACGTCAATTCTGGTTTATTCAGTACAGACAATCGCGATTAAGGTCAAATTTATGACGGTAAGTTACCTTCGGGTCGGGGACAGATTTCCAAGCGTCTTTCGGGTTTTATATCTTTACCGTTTTAAGAGGTAAACCATTCAAACTTGGCAATTTTATTTACTTGAAGGTGCTCCCTCCAAAACGGGCCTCTGGGGTCGAGAATGCAGAGGCAAAAGTCTGAAAGAAAGAAAAAAACAGAGGCAAGCAGCGCGACGAGCGCGAGCCAATCAGAATTCGAAGCAGTGCAACCACTCGCAGCCCAAACATACGCTGAAGGTCATCAGTGAATTTTCTAATATATATCGAAAAAATAAAAGCAAACCTCTATTCGAAGTGAAGCCCATTTGTTCGTCTATCGGTAATAAATCACCTTTTAGTCAACCAAAGTTGATATTCCTTGCATTATTACACGCAATTTTCAATATCATCCATGTGTCAGATGTGTACCGCGCGTATGTTACAACAATGCGAGCATCGAGAAAATAATCAAAATTACTCAAAACACAGGAAACAGGAGTGCTCAAAATATGCTGTCACGCGTTCTTACCTTTATTTCATAGCCGCTTTGTGCCTTCCAGCCGTTAAAAACGGCTGGAGAGCACAAGGCATCGTATGGAATTTATTTTTATTTTATTTTTTATTTTTAGTTGCATGCAATAGAACGCTAGGTCCCCTGCTAGGTAAACCACCGCCATAAACGGAATAAAGGTAAGAAGGCTTTACAGTATATACACAAAAGCATAAATATAAATTAATACAAAATTACAATATAACTAGGAAGAGAGTTAGATGGTATCCGAGGGTAGCCAAGGGTTCTCTAGCCGGGACGAGGGACAAAACTTTCACTGGCTCAATTGAGATAAACGAATTGAACTGGAGTTCTAGGCGGCCCACTTCCCCGTCGAACCGCCTCTATTAATTTTTTTGTTCTCTTGCAGCCTATTGCATCTCCGAGCTGCTACATTAGAGGTATAGAATGGTCCTTGAAACATTATGGGCTCGGCAAATTTTCGGCGAGTCTCGGAATCTCGGCGACTGAAACTGGAGTCTCGGAATCTCGGGCTCGTAAAAAATAAAGAGGGTCTCGGAATCTCGTATTTTGAAATTGAATCAATCCAAGTGAAAGTTTAGTTTGAATGAACCGCCCTAAAACAATTAACAACAAAACAAAGAATAACTGTGATGAACGGCTTTCTGAACATCGAAATCACTACGGTGAAACACGAGGCTTAAAATTCTGCTCGTTATTGACGTATTGTGCTTTCTGGCAGAAGAAATCATGTATTATGCTCAAAACTGATTCTTTTGGGGTAATGACACAGGACGTTACAAATCGATCAAAATCGATGGTCGGAAAACTAGTCGATAAGGCGATATTTGCCGATAATTTGTCGCTAAAAGTCAATAATCACAAACTTTTAGGAATGGTTATCGATTTGATATGAGACAATGACAATTTTTGGATCAAGTGCCAGTTAACACTGAAAAAAGAAGATTGTGTGTTAGTCAATCCGGAATCGAATGTTTATCTCGGCGAATTACCCTCCCTGGTTCAGCCGTCGTTTGTTAAAAGTACTGCTGCGTATTCAAGCCTTCAATTCTTTACGTTTCTTGTGCCGCTTTAAGTCAGCAACGATGAGGAGGGACATGGGAGAGGGGACGTGCCTAAGAAGGGATATGGGAGAAAAGGCTAAGTGATGCCTCAAAAACAAATCCAAGCAAAGTACACCTCCTACGTTACCTGTGACTGTTTTTACTTAAGGTAATAACTTAAATACGAAATCAGCCGGTTCCGATTTATCAAGAAATGATTTCTAGTACGTGCTGTGAAAGTGTAGCGATCGCATTTCTAGATCACGGCGAAATTTTCGAATTGCAACGTCTCGGGTTCGGATATGAAAAACTAGTATAAAGTCTCGGTCTCGGTTTTTAAATGAGGGTCTCGGCGTCTCGGCGAGTCTCGGATTTTACCATTCTAGACCCCTTACATTACTAGTTCTATAGGCGGGACGGGACAAAACATTTACGGGCGAAATCGAGACAAACGAAAGTTATCAAGGCGAAACTGACTCTGATATTCTTGTCGTCACCTATTGCGGTCTGAATGGAACGATTGTATCTTTGCTTCAACGCACAGGAAATGAAAACAACTGGACGTATGCATGTTAAGGTTCATCCTAGATTTACTTATAACCAGATATATGGTCTCTACACGTCACTATGCATGCTGCTAGCGCGTGGAAAAGGTCATAGGTTAATTTTAATTCCCGTTTAGCACCGGATTTTATTAGTCTTCCTCGTCAACAAGTGAATTGAGTAACCAGTGCTAAGTGAAAGGGAACTCTGGTATATCAGTTTTATCAGGAGCCCATGGTTTTATATATATATATAAAAATAATAAATAAATAAATAAATAAATAAATAAATAAATAAAGTTTAAAGCTAAATTAAAACAGTTGTGAATTTTTTTGGCGTGCATCACCGAAAAGCGCTGTTAAAGGAGAATGAGGTGCGCTGATGGTCTCAATCAGTAGGCCATAAACTTAATATTGATTTAATGATACTTATGCATTATTTGTTTTGTTTTCAAGTGTAGTTACGTCTCTCACCTATGCAGATAGAGAGCAGATTTATGTTTTACTTTCTACACTACAGGAGATAATGCAATCAATACAGCAGCTGATATTTGGACCTTAGAATCGGTTCTTGGTGACCACGGTTCCGTAATACAGAACAGCTACAAGGACAAGCGTTGTGATCACATTGGATGAAAGATAATATTGGATCCGATCAATAAGTCTAGAGATGCAGCCGACTACACATATTTTTCAATAACAAATTTCTACTGCTGATGTAATTCTCCAAGCTACGCAATTGTAAGTACCATCAGGCAGAAAAAAATATCCGGCCCCGAAAAAATCGACGATAATCGGCATGTTTCAAAATCGCTAGTGATACACCCTCTTACCATGCAACATGTGTGAGGTGTCTGGGGGCGACAAGCGCTCCATCCACCCCACCCCTCTCTTCCTGCTTGTTGGGAGTAACTGATGATTACACGTTCCTAACGAATTCTGCGGTAAATATTTCGCAACAAAGTCCAGAGTTCACTAAGAAAAAATAATTAAATCCTTCTTATCTCATTGAATCTTGTGAATGTGCAGAAGGAGAGCGACTGAAACTAGTGGCAAACCTGAAGTATTTTTTAAACTGAGGTTAACTCAAATACTTCAGAGTTTCCTGAGAAGTCGTACAAAGACTATATTACGATCCAATCTAATTTAGCTCCCATTAAACTGAAACGTCATATCAATTACCTATCGTAAGTTGAATGAAAGAGGATTAAACGAAGTGGTCAAAGTTTACACTCTCAGCTGACAGAGAAGAGTGCGCCTCTTTCAAATGCTAAAAGAACGCAAAGCCCATAAAATGAAATGAAGCTTAGAAATTCTCGACAAATTATCTGAAAATTGAGGTTTCAGTGTCCGTTTCTTTTCTCTGGTGAAAATAACGTGACGACTGACCTTTGATCATTGGCCTTAAATCATTACATCATTGCAAGAGAGGCACGGGACCCAATGACGGAAATCAATTTTTCCTTTTTATTCCGTCCCAACATTTCTAATCGTAACTCATGCTTGGGGTCAAAGTCCACTAAAAAAAATTGAATCTCCGAAATGAAACTTGAATGAAAACGATTGCAGTTTAGCAGTATTGCCGAAAGCACTGGGCCCCTGATCGCTCCTGCCCTGAAATTAGAAGTCTTGCAAGTCGAAAGGTTCAGAATCTATACTGCATTGTTCCAATCTTCGTAACAGGTCAGTAAGCTTATATAATGGACTATCATTGTTTAAGCTACTTACGCAAAACGATAAAGAAATATCCAATACGTAGACTTACATAATCGAAAAATCACCCGTCATCATTGTTTACAGCTTCGGTTGAACTCTGCCGTGTGACAAACTCGTTTGCTATATCCGTAGCAGTGCCTTACTAATGTAATAACGTTAAAACCTCTCGCGTCAGCGGCGAGTTTATAAAGTTTGTTCACTAGCAATGCGCCGATCCATACTGTACACAAATGGATAAAGAACTTCGCGTTGGATGCTTCAATCAAAGGACATGACTTCTCGGCAGAATGCTTCACCCTGAAGCCTTTGCATAGGAATAGACTGCACCAGGTTTTTTTGTTTTTGTTTTTGTTTTTTTTTTTTTGCTTTTTTTTTTTCATTCGGCAGAAAGATTTAAATTCGCGCACACTAAAGAAAAACATAAACATTAGCACGGCTATTAATTGTCAGGCATAATGAGCCTAAAAATCAAATCGTTAGTTTAAATTAGAAAATTAGGTGGCACAAACTGGCAACTTTTACGTCGCATCAGTGTTCAACTGGGTCGTTCGATAGAAACAGGTTGGTTGAAAAATGGCAAATTTGGTGATGGAAAGCTGTTATTAGCATGTTCCCAGGCATCAAAGTCCTTTCGGCTCCACTGTGGACAAAAACGACAGCTTAGTAGTGCGCAAGCCCGAGAGGACTTCGTACCCTAGCAAGAGGGTAGATACAACACCTGCGTCCTTGTCTTTTGATGGTCTTTGATCGTTGATGACAGAATCGTAATTTGTTTTTAACCCGTGCCACATTTTTTTTATAGTCACATGTTTTCATTTTGTCCTCCCGACAGATTGATCAACATATTTAATTTCTTGGCAAAATAACACGCAACCCCCCAAACTGGTTCCGAAAAGGGAGGCGAGGCTTGTGCAGTGGCAAGGTTGGCGTAGTGGTGAGAGCGCTCTCCTACCAATGTGTCCCGGGTTCGATTCCCAGGCTCGGCGTCATAAGTGGGCCGGCTGAGTTTGTTGGTGCTCTACTCTGCCCCGAGAGGTTTTTCTCCGGGTACTCCGGTTTTCCCCTCTCCCCATGTACCATTTGATTTGATTTGAGTTGATTCTACTTGATTTAGAGTTCATTTGATTTAGTCGAAGCATTCGTGCTCGGCTACAAAGATAGACTTCTTGTTGGTATTTATTTTGCGTGCAGATAAGAATAGAGTGAGTTGAAACGACTCTAGCCTCCCACGCAGTCATTTTTAGGGGAGGAGGTGAAAAACGAGTCCCCTAAAAACGACTGCGTAGGTAGCCTCCCACGCAGTCGTTTTTAGGGGACTCGTATTTCACCTCCTCCCCACTAAGAGTCCCCTAAAAACGACTGTGTGGGAGGCTACTGCGTAGGAGGCTAAAACGACTCTAACAGTAATTCAATACCACGTCATATTCTATGACAAGCAAAGACTGGCACGTATGGGCAATGACGTCAACCGATTACAACCGCCAGAATCCTTTTTCTTATGCAATTTAGAGATATTGCCACAGGGCACCCAACGAGCCAAATCAGCCAAAAGCTGTTGAAAGGCATTTTGAAGTACCTTATGGTGTTTTAAGTCTGTTTAAAGTGATGTTTTCATTAGCTAAAAGAATTTCATCTCTTCGGATTCCTTAGCTGAAATTTAATTGCCCGAAAACGTTAGGGAACAAAATCTTCCTTTGAGAAAATGCAAGCTGAAGTTAACTTTCTAGGGAACCTTTTTCCTTTCCAAAAATAATAGCTGACGTTTTTGACTGCCAAAACCAGCAATAACGACCTTTCCGAAAACCTTAGGGGATATGATCTCCACATTACGAATTTTTTAGGCCACGCTTTACTTACGAAAATCCGAGTGCACTTTTAAATCGACGCCGAAAGCCTTAGGCGAACTACCCTCCACCGAACAGATATCTACCGAAACTTGTCGCTGGGCCGCCCCTGATTGCCAGTTTTACAACGCCGGGATGGCAAAAACTAAAAGGAAATCCGGCCAAAACGTACCCTGGAGGTTGCATTCAAATGACGCCATCATCATCGCCTTCTTCCTCCGACAATCTCGGACAGAATAAAATGAAAAATAATAACCCCCCCCCCCCCCCCCCCACACACACACACACACACACACAAATCAATGATGAATTCTATGGCGTTCCATCCGCGCCCAAATTCAACTTTGTATTTTTCATTGTACTTTCTACATTTTATCCTACATAGAACATTTCAACTTCCATTCTCAACATTCAACATTGTTGTTGTTAGCTTCGACATCCAACATTGGTTTTTCGACATGCAACTTACTCGAAGAAGACGTAGTGAAAGCTTTCAACATCCAAGTTCTCGTGTTCGACATTCAACTTTTCGTATTCGACATCCTAGTTTCGTCCGCTGGTTAGCGATAGGTCAAATCTGTGGGCTCATCGACCCGACTCACTACCCCTAGAGTCAACCGCTCCGTGACTGCCCAGGAGGCACTCTCCACTCCTAGATAGTGTTGTTTCAAGACGGTTTCTTGGAAAGAACTGGATCAAGGATCAAGGATAAAGGATCAAGGATCAGAGCTAGAAAATTTGGAATTTCAGAAAAATCTGGCCTAGAAAATTGGATTACACCGTACAGGCGAACAAATTACGTCATAGATTTTAACTCAGACATTCCTGGGCCGTAGCCATACGAAAATTGCCCCCGAGGCATAGTATACCGAACAAACACCTCTTTAATATTAATTTAACATTACTTTTAATATTATATCCTGTTACAGGAACATCAAAAAAGCTTACGACTCAGTGAAACTACTGACACAGCCTGCTTAGATTGTTCTTCATAAGACACACACACAAAGAAGGAAAATGTAATGTAAAATAAAAATGTTTACTGAGGCAAGTGCCTCGGTTCGTCTCATATTAACTACAGCTCAGTATACAAACGTTACGACTCGCGCCGTTGTCTGTTTGAGTTTTGTATGGCAGAGTTGAGTCGGTAACTTGTAAAGGAGATTTTTTAAAAACCTACTTTTTCGCGGACAGATGGAATATCAAGTCTGCTCGATGCCTCAGATTTTACCGGAATTGTTGCGGCTTTCAGAAAAAAGTGATTTACAAGTTTACTTTAAGGTGAATGCGGTCAGTGAAATCATCGCAACTTCTTTAGCGAGTCATGGTTAACCTTTGGTGCGGTTCTAATGTGGAAGCTGTCGAGAAACAGAGAATTCAGTGAAAAAAAAAGTGGGTCAAACGTCAGAATCATTTATTTAATTGGAAGTGATCTAAAGTGTGGGAATAAGCTTTCTGCCTGCTGTTCTTATCGGTGGCAAAAAAAAAAAAATAATAATAACAGCTATTCCTCGCAAGTTCTCAGGTATTTTCTTTAAAAAAAAAATCTCGTAAAAGTAAGAACTGCTTCTACGGGTGTTGGGGACTTATCTCAAAATTGGTGTTTTAAATAAAATTGAAATTAGCCTGTCCAAATTTTAGTTAACGTTATAGCTGCGGCAAAATCGATGTATCACGGGTCGATATTGTGACAAATTAAATACGATATCATTTGTACGGTATAATAATTGTATCCTCCTGAAATAACTAAAGATCATCGAAGGCAAAGAACTCGTGGGATGTTAAAATCCGTGTATGATATTTAAAGGGCAGTAATGCTATTTATGCATTACTCCAAAAAGCTATTTATTGTTATCCATGAAAGCCCACAAAGTGTTATGGCTTTTTATTCTTTATATTTATAATATCTATATTTGTAATATTTATTCACATTTGAAGCCGGAAACGCTTTTATGCCAAATTTTTTCTTCCTAAACACAACGCACTTGAGCACACGTGAGACCTTGGTTGAGTCACGCAGCGGTACAATCAATCACATGCATGTCTATTAATTTATGTAATTATTTATTTTGAACTGCTCCTTGATCCGGTGATTCATTAATCCGTTGATCCTGTTTTTCCAAGAAACCGTCGGGGTAGTGAGTCGGGTCGATGAGCCCACAGTTTTGACCTATCGCTAACCAGCGGACGAAAGTTGAATTAAAAACCTAGGATGTCGAATACGAAAAGTTGAATGTCGAACACAAGAACTTGGATGTTGAAAGCTTTCACTACGTCTTCTTCGCGTGAGTTGCATGTCGAAAAGCCAATGTTGCATGTCGAAGCTAACAACTACAATGTTGAATGTTGAGAATGGAAATTGAAATGTTCTATGTAGGATAAAATGTAGAAAGTACAACGAAAAATATATAGTTGAATTTTGGCGGGGATGGAGCGCCATAGATGGGGGGAGGGGTGGTCTAATTGTTTCATTTAAATTGTCCAAGATTGCAATCTCGGACAGAATAAAATGAGAAAGAATAACCCCCTCCCCCCCCAAATCAATGATGAATTCGCGCTCAACCCAAAAGGCGCCATTTTCTCCAACATTGAAATGGGGGCAGGGGTGGTGTAATTGTTTCATTTGAATTGTCAAAGATTGTAGTCAGCGCATACCCAATAGCAAGCAAGCGCTTGCCCCCCTCCCTCTCCCCCCCCCCCCCCGGCATACTTTTCTTAGTAAGTTTGGGTTCTCATATTCTGATATTACTACAACATATCAAGTAATTTGGCAGAAGCGCCGGTGCGGCGGAATTTTTCGGTGATTGAGGGGATGCCGTAAGGTCATCAAAATCCCCACCATATTTAAGAACAGCCTATGCCGCCATATTCCATATTGTTTTCAGAATAGATCTTTTGGGTTCGTACCCGTTTTCAGACCACTGAGTTCTGACCCGTAGAAATCCTCCTGCCATCCATGCCGAAGTAAACAAAACTGAACGCCACCAAAAGAGCTGGTAAAATTCGGTTCTTATGATTCTCTCTCTTTTATCCCTCAATAACAAGAGAAAGCCTTCTGTGCGCTTTCGTGGTTCCTCTTTATAGGCTTCAAAAACTTACATTTTGGGGCGGCACTTACTTACGGAAGAGTACATCACATGGGATAGAGGAGCAGTCGTTATCTGGGATGTCACGTAACATTCCTTTGTAGGGCGTGTGAGTGACGATCCAAATAACGTCTGAACGGTAGGACATTAAGAATAGAGGGGAGGGGTGGGAAGTGGGACTTCATAGGGTCGGGGGACGGGTGTTGGGGACTTATCTCAAATTGGTGTTTTGAATAAAATTGAAATAAGCCTGTCCAAATTTTAGTTAACGTTATAGCTGCGGCAAAATCGATGTATCACGGGTCGATATTGTGACAAATTAAACACGATATCATTTGTACGGTATAATTGTATCCTCCTGAAATAACTAAAGATCATCGAAGGCAAAGAACTCGTGGGATGTTAAAATCCGTGTATGATATTTAAAGGCCAGTAATGCTATTTATGCATTACTCCAAAAAGCTATTTATTCTTATCGATGAAAGCCCCTCAAAATGCTGATTTTGTGCATGTTTGTTTCCAAAGAATATTTTTACTACACTGACAATTTTGTTATGACTTCTGTTGCTACGCATGCAAGGATGGAAATGTAGATTAAAACTTGAAAACTGGCCAATTTTTTTTTTTAAGTTATTACCATAAAATTAATATCACTTGATCTTTCTACCTCCGACTTTTGCAGCAGCACGTGAAGAGATAATTGAAATAGTTGTTTTGATAAATCCGGTTCATGTACATGTCATCTGCCTCCCCGTGGGGTCGATCCCCGGGCCAACCAGGGAGATATGTGGCGAATACAAGGAGATAGATGGGATTCTTTGTTTGCGGATAGGGGAAAATCTCGACATTGTCTAACGAGGCTAGGGTATTCACAGTTTGTAGAGGATGCTAAGGCAATTTTCTGCTGAGAGCCTTGGGGGGGGGGGGGGGGGGAGAGAGAGGTCACTAAAAAACATTTGATACAGGGAGGCTCCGCCCCGAGGTCCGACCTCTTACCCTTTTATATACCATTGTTGACAGAAAAGGTACCCCTTTCGTATACTTTCCATTGACAAATAGTACCCCTTTCGTATACCTAAAACATGAAGTGTTCGAAATATTTTAATGAACCTCCCTTTTAAATACCTCAATGACAGATTTCCCTACCCTTTCATATACTTCGACTCGTGAAACCCCTACCCTTTCACATACCTGAAGCGTGACTGAAAAGGTACCCATTTCGAGCAGAGCCCCTCCGTATAGGCCATTATAGGGAGTAACTCCCCGGGGGGACTGAGAGACACCTTACCTAGGAGACTTTGTCTTGCAAGATTCCCCGACTCCGAGGGGGAAATTCCTCAAGTTTGGTTAGCCCGGGGGTGGACCCCACGTTTGCATAAGACAGTTTTATAAGAAAGCCCTATAATGATAGCTCACAATTTTGAAGATGGATAGTTGCATAACATATGCGTGAACTTGAACCTTCATTTCAGTGAAAATCGCGTTATTTATACCTCGGCGTGTGAGTTCCTCAATGTAAACGCCATCATTCACCCCTCCCATTATTCCACGTGCACGGCTTGTTTTAGACCGTTGTTACAGTGTGTGCGCCAACAATTGTTTCCGGCTTAATAACTTTGTGTTTTTCGTTTGACAGCGAACTGGTTATATGCTTGTAAGCACGTGCAACGTGTTTGTTCAGTATTATATGAAAGAATTTTGGCCGTATACGTCAAAATTCCAAAAGCTCAGTCTAGTTTAAATTGAGATTAAAATAGCACTGACAGCATTGAAAAAGTAAACCTTACAATGTTAAAAACTTATCAGCCAAAGCAAATTGTTTTAACAAATAGTTTCATTAAATTTCACATTAACGATCCCCTCCTCTCGCATGTGATTTCACGTCATGGTACAAAGTGCGTTCATGTCATTGGGTTATCGGACTTTAGTCTTCGTGCCAACATAAAATTCTCAGACTTCCAGGGCCTGAATGCACCGCTTGTATAATAATCTATTAACAATTTCGGCCCTTCACGTGTAAGATGGAGCTTGACAACATAGAAACAGTCAGATGGTATACGATTTAATGCTTTTGTCTCAATAGTTGAGGTAAGAACATTTTAGCCATAAATTGCACGTGATCTCATTACGGGGAAAATCTGTGATTTACAGAACTACAGCACGATGTACTGAAACGCTGCTAAAAGACGCAAAAGACATTTTCCTGTTACACGGCGAAATAACTGCACGAACATAACGTCTGACGGTCACAGACGAAATAGATATATATCAGAAATTGTTATCAACTGTTCCCTTTCTAAAAAATCTTTTGGCTCAGATAATTCAAACGCGTTGATAAGATATTCACTTAAAGGTTAAAATATGTTATACAAGGTCTACAAAGACCAGTAACAACGCTATAAAAAAAAAAAAAAACTAAACGTTTTTGATAAATATCATATTCAGGGTTAAAAGCCCGTAACTGATTGTATAACTTTTTCCAGTATAGACGTTACTGCGCCGAAGGGAACTGCTGAGCAACACTCACGCGGACACCATATTATTCTGTTTGTTCACAGCTGGGTGCTGTTGTTATATAATTAGATCTTCCCCAATAGGATGTCACTAGAAAAGGAATCTCCACTCGTATGATTCTAGATGGCGTGCTGTTTGTGAAATCGCGTGTGACGAAAGGTTCTCCAGTTTCTGTGCTTGAGTTTAGTCGGTTTCCCCAACGCGCCTAGCAGGTTTCTTCAAAGGAGAATTCATTCCCCTTCATAAGACGTATGACTCGCTCAAGGTTCAATAGAACTTGATTCTTCTGGTATGCCAAACTATAATCTATGAACTTGTAAGTACTGTGTTGGAATTGATACAAATATACATGTTTATTATCCAACTCTGTTAGCACAGAAAACGCACGGGACGAGTACAAATAATCCGCGATATTGTATATTTAGATATTGTATTGTAGAAATTTTAGGGTTTTTTTCACCGCGCGCGCTGCGCAAAACCTTTCACACTTTCCAGAAAAAAAAGTTTTTCTTTCTATAAATTCTTTGTTTGCAATACAAGTTGGATAGCAAATCTCTTATCAGACGTTTTTGTGTGTAGTATCTCGGAGTAGTTATACTTGTTGCTTGTATTTTGACTCGCCCTACGGGCACCGCGACAACTGGTGAAAATGCTCCACCATACTACACGCCAAAACATCTAATATTAAAGATATATATATATATATATATATATATATATATATATATATATATATATATATATATATATATATATATATATATATATATTGCTATCTCTCCGAAGGAAATATAAACCTCAGTCACAGTGAAAATGTACAGAAAGTGGTCATGCTAATAAGTTCGTATATTGTTGTTACACAGTCTAACGGATTTACTAATTGAATTGTTTAGAAATTGCCACAGCGATCATCATATATTATAAAGGACTGCTGTGAACAACGGAAATTATATCTGTCAAAACAAAAAGTACAAAGAAATTTAAATAGATTCAGCGGAAGAGGAAAAATAGGACAAAAGACACTAGAGTTAATCTTCCCCACCACAAAAGACCCAAAGTTTAAAAACATTAAAACAAAGAGGAAATTTATTTTTACCAAACAATTTTTAACCTGATTATTTATTTATTTCGACACTTTACATTACAAACCTTAGAATAATACAACTTCATCAGTTTCCAGTCAGTTAGTATTGCCCTTGATTTCGAGATTTTATCCAAGGACGCAAAACGTAGAACCACACTGATTCAACTGGAAGAAGTGAAAGAGTCAAATTTATAATACATATACTTTCTTTCAGGTTTATATTTGTACCTACTGTACTTTAGGTATAAATGTGCATTTCGCTCTTTATTTTTCTTGCTTTCACGCAAAATTCTTGTCCTCAAGTTCAAATGAAGGTTAGTCTGCTGATTTTACGACCAAGACGTCTTTCCCACAAAAATGTTGAAACAAGTGTCATTCTTTTCTTTCTTTTAATCATATATTTAGTGTTTTGGGGTAATTGATTAATGTAACTAAAAGCGAGTTCACGAAACGATCCAACAGAAGAAAACAAGGAAAGAAAGAGAGCAATTGGGCAATCACCTCGGCGCGCGTTTCGCGAACTCGCGCACTCCTGTTTGTGACGTAAAAATCTTTAACGACCAGACTTCTAATTGAAATTCTCTGCACGTAGAATTACAACAATTTATATTGACAGTTGCTTTCGCTGTGCCACTAATGACTATCACCTGACTATCGACTGTCAGGTAACCTTAGCATTTCGCCTGGTATTTACAATTTTACGATTTTGTTTTATTTTTGCACTTTACAAATGGTGTTTTTATGATTATTAGTTTAAACTATCATTGTAATTTTACTGATATTGTAATTTATTCACAGAAACGCAATACCACAATTTCACAGTACAGAACTACATTTTCCGTTTATTTTCATGACAATAGGCTCATCTCGATCTCATATAACATCCTTCATCAGGTCATCCATGAACATTTCAAAATGGAACTCATTTGCATAGAACCTATAAATTTCGATACCTAAGACAATAATTCACAAGGAAGATGTAGGTTGTATGCGAGTCAAAACAAAAGAACAAACAGTTGCAGGTCAATGTTTTAATAAAATCGTGGATAACTTGAGGTCCACCAATACTTTCGATAAAAAATATGTATTTTTTTTTTATTTTGACCTCCTTGGAATAAACACGCGTTACTCGAGTCTAAGCCTCCAACGTGAAATTGAGTTAGTTTCATAAGGTTTAATGGTCTAGCAACGAGCCTTACATTAACAGTCAAGGGTAAAATGATGGCATCATTGGGCCTCTCTGTAAAGACGTCCTCTCTGTAAAGAACGTCCGTCACCAATGTAAATATGTTGTGCGAACAAACTGACTCTCTTCGTGAAAACACAGGGGAGGGTAATTCGCCTTGTACTTTCGGCGTCGATTAAAGAGTGCACTCTGATTTTCGTAACTAAAACGAGGCCTATAAGATTGGCAATTGCGAATTCATAACCCCTGAGGTTTTCTGAAAAGTCGTAACTACAGTCAAAAACGTCAGCTAGCATTTTCGAAAAGAAAATAGCTCCCTAGGAAGCTCGTGGAAAGTTTATTTCAGCTTGCATTTTCTCAAAGGAAGATTTTGTTCCCTAACATTTTCGGGCAATTAAACTTTCAGCTAGGGAATCCGAACAGGTGAACTTCTTCTAGCTTATGAAAACATCACTTTAAATCAACTTCAAACATAAGGTACTTAAACAGCCTTTCTACAGCTTTTGGTTGACTAGTTTGGCTCGTTGGGTGCCCCTGAAAACATCCATGGCCTTGATTTTCAAGTACAATGTTCAACTGATTAAAGGAGTGATAGCAAACATGTAGTTTTAACTGAAAAATGCTCCTTAATTAGTTTAACGAAACCGCCCATACTCAGTAAAATCATTACAAAGCTGATTGCACATTCTCTATTCTATTTCACTCTTTGATAAACTTCCAGAGGTTTTTGCTACATATTTGTGTGTGTGTATGAGTTTTTCTTGGCCCGTGAATTTACTGTTACCCTTAATTGGGCTAATAACTTATCTATTGTCTCTTGAGAAACTTTGTGAAGCACAATTTTTCATTTCATGTTTGTTTTGACATAGTTTTTTTTGTGTGTCCAACACAACCAGTTTCATTCATTTAACAATCTCACTTCTGTGCTCGTTCTAAATTTATCTGTCTATTTGCTAACAAGACAACACAACCTATATTTTCTACGTACAGGGATGGAAATACGAATGTATTTGACACTTCTCGCCACTGTTGTGATAACTGCAAGTACAAGTAAGTCGTTTTACCCTTATCTTTGGTATTTAGTAAATAAACCCCTTTCGGCGGCTGGTATGTCGGAGGATAGCGTTCGCGGCTGATAGATTGTCCGAAAACTGAACCGTGAATTTTTGTTAGTTTATAACCCTCCGATTAATTTTCATATCGCGTATACACATTTGAATGTTGAAAATGCTGAAACTGACGAAAACAAAAGTGATCTGCGACGACTGCGAAAGACATAAACAACAGCACTGATTGGTTGAGTTCATTATTATAATATAATCAGACCATTATTTTTAGATTTTAAAACGTAAAAAAATATAAAATTTTTTTCCTGTACTCAGAGCACAATTAAAAGACTTAAAAAAGTGGAATATTTCGTTCGAATCAACCGAACTTCGTCAGCCACAATGTAAATTTGAAAGTTAAGAAGGGTTATATAATGGACCCGAGGGAGCTAAGATAGTGTCATAGATTCTGGCTAATTCGAACCCATTGTCTCTGTTCAAGGAGGGCTTACGTAATTTTATCTCAATTGCCTCCCTTATGCGGCGTTTGAAAGTGTTACTTTCCGTGGCAAGAACTTTTGTTTTACTGGAATCCACCGAATGACCTGTGAGGTGGCAATGTTCACGAACAGCTGACGAGTTTGTAGAAAGATGTTCCTTTACTCGAGTTTCCAATAAACGAGACGTTTCGCCCACATAGTCTTTGTCACATTGGATATGATAGACTGTTCCACACTTTCTAAGATTTTCCGTTTTGTCCTTAACCCGAACTAGTTGTGATCTTAAGGAATTGAAAGGCTTGTGTACAAGTGTTATCTCGTGTGATTTGAATGCTCTTTGGAGGCGTTCCGAAATGCCCTTGATGTATGGCATTGAAGCATAAATTCTCTTCTCATTAACAGATTCTTCGGGATCTCTCAAGGCCGATCCAGTGCTCGGTATTGTTAGCATCTAATCAGGATAATTATTGGCTTTCAAGGCTTCCTTAACGTGTTGAATTTCCTTAACTTTGTCGACTTCTTCGGACACCAAGGTGTGAGCTCGGAGTAGTAAAGTGTTAACTACAGCTCTTTTATGTTGTAAGTGGTGGTTGGAATGAAAATTCAGTTATTGATCGGTGTGAGTCGGTTTCCGGTATACAGTGACCTTCGTTGAGCCATCCTCGTTCACGTGAAGGCAGGTGTCAAGAAACGGGATTCTTTTCTTCCTCTGAAGTGAACTGGATGTGTGGATTGATGGAATTAAGATGATCGGAAAAAGAGCTCACTGCGTATTCATGAATTTTGGTCATCGTGTCGTCAACATATCGATACCACATAGCTGGCGGGGTAGGTGCGGTGTCCAATGCTCTGCTCTCAAAGTGTTCCATATAAAGATTGGCGACTATGGGTGAAATTGGAGAACCCATCGCGGCTCCGAACGAAATATCGCGGCTCCGAACGAAATATTCCACTTTTTTAAGTCTTTTAATTGTGCTCTGAGTACAGGAAAAAATATTTATATTTTTTTACGTTTTAAAATCATGATTCCAGAGCAGGAAAACAATATTTTTGATTCTATTTTTAGATTGTTTTGTTTTGTTTTCTTAATTTGATTAATTCCGTTGTTTAAGTAAGGCCAGTAAGAATAAATAAAATCCGGGAGCTCCGGTATTAGGCTTGGCTCAATCTATATATTATTTTGATGGTGTTAAGTAGTATGAGACACCTTTGTATGGCATAGCAAACAGAGCCATGGGCTCACTCACTGGCATATTCCCACGCTCGCACGCACGCAAGCTCGTTCGCGCGTACACACGCATGCATGCATGTACGCACTCCCTCCCTCCCTCCCTCCCTCCCTCCCTCACCCAATACCTTCTTCGTTGTAGCTGTGTCTTCTCGGGAACCATGCCCCAGCCCCCCTGTGACCTACGCTCTAATTGGTGAAAACGTCACTTTGTGTTGGAAAATACCAACCGAGGCAAACACGACTCAGCTGAGACGTTTCACAGTTATGGCTTTGAAAAGACCAGTACAAATGGAAATGGAGAAAGTTGCATCAGCACGTAAGGACGGGAGCTTTTTCAGAGCTTACAGCCGAAATCACGACGGAGTGTACAAGGGAAGGGTTACAGTAAATGCTGACCTTCATGCTAGGATGTTGTATCTTAGAATGCTAAATTACACAAGCATTATGGAGAATCTGTACTGCGTATTGTATGAGATGTCAGTTATCAATGACCTGCTCACGTGTCATTCACACGCTTTGTTTCTGCGAACAATTGGTAAGTATGTCAAGTGACTAATACCCTGGCATTAAAAGCCTGGTAAAACGAGGGTTATACTCTGGTCGAAGTCTGGGTTAAACACCAGGGTATTCTGGCTCTTTGACCAGGCTTACCAGGCTTACCACTATTTGCAAAACGTCTGGTTAACTCTGGTTTGCCAGGTAAGTCTAGTAACCCTGGTATTTCCAATTATGTTCTTGATGCCAGAATAACTAGAAAATTCGTTAACTCTTTATTTAATTGTAAGCTCCCAATAAAAGCAAACAGCACCATTCTTTTTGACATTTGATAGTTCACGTGACCTGATGTTTCCATGACATTTTCCACTTCCATTTTGATAGCTACGTTATGGTCTAAATCGGCATTTGCCTATTATCTCTTTAACAACATAACAACATAACATAACATAACATAACATAACATAACATAACATAACATAACATAACATAAAACCTTTATTTAAACACGATAAGATTTAAAGCTTACACGCTTGTGGGGTCATGTATGCTAACTACGTCACAATGAAATATGAAATATGTACATGTAAAATGTTCGATAAAAACGAAATTATCAACAGTAATTAATTTAAATACGAAATATATACCTATAAAATTAATAAAAGCTAAAAGCAGAAATATTAGTCTAAAATCTAGCAGTAATCAATTTAAAAGTGCACGTAGTCGCTGACTCCGTGTCTCGACGTAGAGCCTGCTGTGCCGTCAAAAATAAAGTCTTTAAAATAATCTCTAGCAGTAAGCCGCTTCTTTAATTCCTTGAAGCTTACATTAGTCTTATATTGCATAAATATATATAACATAAATATATTGCCACAATGTTCACACGTTTATACAAATCATAGTAATTTTCATTCGTTTCGATCCTAGCCAGGCTCTACGAAGTGGAGGTCATTCGTTTGTTCATTCATTCATTTTATTAATTCTTATAATTTTTTTAATTCCGTTTAACTTTTCAGATGTAGTACACAGATTATATATTTTGATGTGTTTATTCACACGATCCTTGCTTATCCTTTCTTGTTTTCCTAGATAATAACTTACATTTTCTCTAATATTTGTTGCAGATTACATTCCTTCTGAAAATTACACTTCAGTTAATACAACAAACTCAACAGTAGCCCCACAGGCAACAAAAGGTAATGGTCTGGTCTTGTTTTGTTTCCTTTTGGTATTTAAAGAGGATATTTAATGTAAAGCCTTTCCATTAAACATATCGTTCATACTGAGTGCTCTCTGTTTCACACCTTGGGCTTTCCAGTCAAAGTCTTTTTTCGTGGAGCATGGTCAGTAAGACTAGTAGGAGGTTGTTCAGGCATCATGTAACAGTTTGTGTTCGTCTTGTTGTTGAAGCTTTGCATAAATGCAGTACCTTTAAGCACAAGCCCTGTTTGCGCCTTAAGTGGAAAATATTTTAAAGGCCGTTGATTAGTTTGGACCGGTATTTATTTCTCATACAGAGTTGTTACCGTTGTTTTATTTGTTCATAGAGACTCCTTAGCGATGATTAGTGGTGTTCTTCTCCTTTAAAATTAGGACCAAAACTGACTTCAACCCTGTGAAAAGTACAATCTTTCGGCTTTCTGTTGGTCAATTTTAATTTGTGTGGTCTTTGTTTAACTAATTCTTTTTGGTTAGAAATGTAGCGTTACTTTAAAAAAAATGATGGAAGCTCTCAACAACGCATTTAAAAGAAAACGAAAACATCTTGGCACTGGCTGAAACAATACTCACTGACAGGTCCTCATCAAATTTTGTTATAGCGTTCTGTAAGTTGACTAAGGCCAGCCTATGATTTAATCTGACCTTTCAACGAAAATTTCAATACCTTGACTACGTTGCGCTCACCACATCCCGAAGCCAATAAAGTATTTTAAACCTGCTTCCTTCTCTCAAACTGTACAATCCAGGCCTTCTCCATATCGATTTCAATCCCGTATCCCTTGTTTCACATCACAAATCCTGTATTTTTGGCCCGTTTCTCAAATTGTGTATCCAGTATGCCATATTCCAATCAACCTTTGAGTTGCTTCCATTTATACTATATTTCGTGTCTCCAGCCTTGTATCCATCCCCCATAATCATGTATCCCGCGCGTTGTTACCAGGAACCCGTATCTATCCCGTGTCTCCTGTCGTGTATACTAGCCTCATATCCCGCTTCTTGCCTCCTTCGTCCCCTAGTCTTGCTGAACCTAATGCAGAGTACTATTTGGTTGCAGGAAGAGCTGACGCCCGAGAAGGAGAAAGCTACCGCATAGAGCTCATTATCGTTAGTGCTATTCTTGGTGTGTTCTTGGTCGCCATAATCTGCATGATGATTTGGTGTACAAGAAGTCAGAGGGATCGAAAGAACGAACGGAACCTTAAGAACGCAGGGGCCTCTTAAACTGTTACGTCGGGATCAACCTTGGTTGAAAAAAAAATGGAAACTGACGCTAGTATAAAGCTCTCTTTAGTAATTATTTATTTGTCGATGCCTATTTAATTCGATATTAATTTACTATTGCGTTATATAGCTTTGGAATTCTTTTGATGTTGCTTACCAGAGTCAGTTTTTAACGTGTTTTTTGTGTTTTTATTTCTTAATGAAATACAACGTTACGACGTCTATGTCACAAGTGAACCAGCTACAAGAAATGTGTAAATTGATAGAAACCTAAAATAACTGCCATTTGTTTTCAACTACTCCACCAATACACTGAAACTACGAATAGGTGATCTTTGCCACGGATGACCAGGAAGAAAACGGATTGGAACTTGGAAAACGCTGGGCCGCTGTTTTGCATGTTTTCCTTCGTGCAAAGCAAAACCCACCAGATTATAAACTTTCTATGTATTGTTCTCCCTCCAGGAATTTTTTTTCCGGGCTCGATCTCTCTTGCATTAATACGACCAATAGATGCTCTTGGTTATCATTCAACATGGCTTTGATCCCATGGCATAGCCCCGTCATTGGTGTCTACCTCTCTTCTCTTCACTTTAATTTATTGAAGGGAAGATAACGGTATTTCCTTATATTAAGGAGCGCGTGATACTTTACAACAAAGCTTGTACATTTTAATAAAGAGACAAACACAAACAACTACAAATGACAAAACTTTTATTTTCTGTCTTCTCGAGTGACGCATTTAATATGTCTTTCGTTCTTGCCAGGCTTCGCCTCTGGTACAGGGTGGCCAGGAGGGGGCTTTAACCTGGACAAGTTGAGGGTTTAGAGGTCATATACCGTTTTGAGATCTAGCACTGCCAGATCGCCCGATCGATATCTTGTCGCAGACTTGTCTGAATTCATTGCACACTAGCCGACAAGTGAAAATTTTTCGTCGGCCGACAAAAAACGGCTAGTGTGCGGCGGCCTTAATTTAGACACGCGCAAAAGGGAAGACTCTTGGGTCAAGAATGGCCTCGACCCTTGTTAAGTTTAGAGACGAGACAGTGAGCTTACTTAAGCCCGGTACTGTTCGTGCCTGGTATCGGAAGCAGTATGTAGCGCTTCAGTCTTGTCACATTCACATTCACACTCTTTGGCCCCTTTTTACTTTGAATGACAAGAAGAGGCGATCACTTTTGAAAGTCCACTCAGATTATCAAATAAAAATCTGTGACCTGTTAGTCGATTGCATGTAGTATTTAGCTCTCATGAAACCAGTCGTCAATGATCAGTATGCAATGCAAATTACGGTGTGAAAGGACCAAGTCACAGGTCATTGGTATAAATAACGGAACTGAAGAGGGAAACGAACCAGTAACCTTTCGAAAGAAACTATGGCTGTACACAGGTAAGAACCTAGGCTATGTTTCCGGTTTAGTTGTTACCCAATTTTCATGGGGAGAAGGATAAAACCACAGCTCAGGTTAAATATGACGAACATCTCATGGAACAGGCAGGAAAGTCAGGCAGCTACACCAAAATCTTTCTGTCAAGATGACTGTCTCTCAGAACGTTTCAGTCAAAACTCCTTGACGCTGGGATTGTATCAAATGTCCAGTTCGAACATTAACCACCCTCGTAAACAGGGTATAAATTAAAGAATGTCCTGCAAAGAATGTCCTCGAGGACAAAAGCCTAACGATGGGAGACCGCGATGCTTAGAGCTGCCCGAAGTGGAGTTGATGTGGCTAAGTGACACATCTCAGGGGCACCCAACGACAAGTTTTAGCAGATATCTGTTCGGTGGAGGATAGTTCGCCTTGGGCTTTCGGCGTCGATTAAAGAGTGCACTCGGATTTTCGTAACTAAAACGTGGCTTAAAAGATCGCGATTGGGAAATCATAGCCCCTGAGGTTTTCGGAAAGGTCGTAATTGCTGTTTTTGACAGTCAAAAACGCCAGCTAGCATTTTCGGACAGAAAATAGTTCCTAGAAAGTTCGTAGAATGTTCATTCCAGCTCAGTTACATTTTCTCAAAGGAAGATTTTGTTCCCTAACATTTTCGGACAATTAAAATTTCAGCTAGGGAATCCGAACAGATGAACTTCTTCTAGCAAATATCTCAAGGATAGTGATGGATGGAGAAGATTGAAACGGATTACAAATTACCGTTTTGACAAATTTAGCCTAAATTTTTCAAAAAGGTAATTTGTAATCCATTTCAATCTTCTCCATCCTTCACCATCCTCGCCATATTTGCATTTATTCTTGTCTCTTTGGTGCTTATCTTCCCTGAAAATTTGTTATGTCACTGTTTCGCATTATTTAAATGCATTTTTTATCTTTCTAATAATGACCCAAAATATTGTGACCGTGCTCCTGGTTTCTCTTTGTTCTTGTAATGTCAAATAGTGCTTTCTGCTTTTTTTTTTTTTTAACTTTATGCAAGTGGCAGCTGGTTTACTTCAATTAATTCTCACTATCGAGAAATGTAATGGGAAACGAACGCTGCATTCGGAAGGTCAAACAGTATCAAACACATCTCATAGTTAAAATTTACGCTCACCGGTTAAAAAATCGCACATGCTGGAATTCCGCGGCAAGGGAAGAACTCAAAACGACTTGACTATATCGTCAACTTGTCTTCTACGCTCGCAATGCTTTCTTTACACGAGTAACAATCCGACCTTTGCTCTTTTAAGAGTTACTTGTTGGTTCGTTGTGTCAGCTCTAGTCAGCTATTCGGTGTATTACAATAACGCCATTAAACTGCAATAGTTGTTTACAGTGCTTTTGGTGGCAGTTATCAACCATTCAGTTATAGGTACATATTCTTTGAAAAAAGGGAACAGGTCTGATTTTGAAAACGTCAATATCACGCTGTTAACTAAAGACAGCCTCGACTGATTTTGAAACTGCTTGTCAATTTATTTGAATAAGCAGTACAGACAGTTTACGTCACACTAACTCTTAAGTGTATCCTTGTCATTTCATATATTCATTCTCACATGTAACCTTACTACTAAATCGAAACGTTTTTTTTTCCTCGGTCCTGTAATACACCTTCACAAATAAATAAAGAGATAATTTGATATACGTAGAAACAACGTTGTTGTTATATTGTAACAGCACTAGCACCAGCACCAGCACCATCATCATCTGATGATCGTTAACTTTAAAGGGCAGTGTCAGGCTATTTGGCAACTTCATACTAAAGCTATAAGGTGTCTTTGCATCAACTGAATTTCAAAAATAATGGTGTAGTTTTGTTATTAAAGACTATTGGAAGGTACTGAAACTGTTTCCTGTCGCCTGTTGCTACGGATGGCAAGGATGGAAATGGGTGAAACTTGAAAAAATTGGCCAATGTTTTCAAGTTTTGATGCTACGTCTTCAAAAAATCCTCAAGACATTTATTATGGGTAGCCCTCTCTGATAAAATTCATTTGATATCTTTGTCGTAACTTTACAGAAACATTTTGTTTATGAATAAAGCCTCAAAGTAATGATGTTAACACAGAATTGACCTAAAACAGCAAAATCCTCGTGAAACTGCCCCTTTAACTGTAGATTTTTAATTATACCAATGATTTTTGTCTCAGGCAGAAGATTCAACTGCAATCAGCTTTTCGTATCAATTTTCAATCGCCCAGGATTGTTTCGCACCAGAAGAAAACAAAAGATAAATTGTTCCACCAATTAAAAATATTCCACCATTTATATAAAAAACTGTTCTCCATTCCTCTGTTCTCTGTAAAGGGAAAAACGAAAGACAAGATTGGTCACTTAATCATCACTCAGTCAGCCATTCTTCTTCCGTCCAGAGGAGCCATCAGGCTATCCATCCTTAGCCAGGCACAGTCAGTCGCTCAATCGGTCAGTCAGTGGATCAGTCAGTCAGTTAGTCGATTGATCATCTAATTAATCGGCCAACCAATCAAACAACCAATATAGGTCATCCAACCAGCAAAAAACAACAACCAAAGCCACCCACTCCTCCCTCCCTTACCAACCTATATATCCATCCATCCAACCATCCCCCCTTCCCCACCCACCTACCCACCTATGCATCCATCTATCCATTATAGGGCTATCCACGAGTTGCTCCAATTTTCTCAAAAAGTTGCTCCAATTTTCTGAAAAAGTTGCTCAAAAGTTGCTCCAAAACTCTAAACGTTACTCAAAAGTTGCCCCAAAATCCAAAAGTTGCTCAAAAGTTGCTTTCAATTTTTTAGTGTAAGAGATTGATTAACAACTAAAATAAAGATTTAATAAATAGATTTCACTTTGCATAGATATTATATACATAATTATATCATACTGACTCATCAATATTGTAAGACTGAGTCTCTCTCAACCCAAATCATAAAAATCAGATTCTCTGTATTGGCTTTCTATTCTTCACTCGAGCATGGATTATCACTCGGCCCCGCCATTTTGAATTTTTGAGCATATCCGCTTACCACCTTAGGCTGCTACCACAGGCAGACCACCAGGGGAATAGTGTTTTTTGTTTACAAAAGGTATTTTACGCAAAATCATACATAAAAGCAACCGATGCTTTAAATTAGAACTTTAATGGGCGGTTTTTAGTTACAAATTGCCTTAAAAAAGCAAGAAAGTTATTCCAAAAAGAAAAAACGTTGCACGAAATCCGAAAAGTTGTTCGAAGAACTAAAAGTTGCTCCAAATCTGAAAAGTTGTTCAAAAGTTGCCGAGCAACTTATGTACAGCCCTAATCCATTAATCCATCCAAGGTAGCATCCAGCTGTCCGTCTATCCGTCAGTTAGTCTCAGTCAGTCAGTCAGTCACACACTCTGTCTGTCAGTCTGTCTGTCACTCAGCCCGGAAGCCAGCAGCCAGTCAGTCAGCCAGCCAGCCAGCCAGCAAGCCAGTCAGTCAGTCAGTCAGTCAGTCAGTCAGTCAGTCAGTCAGTCAGACAATCAATCAATCAGTCAAAAATTCACTCTACCAGTCAAGCCAAAAGTGTAGTGGTACCGTTACAACTATACTAAAGATTCCCGGCTCGGGAGATTGGGCAACCACTCCCCACGCTATCGAGCTTAAATAAATTGATTTGATTTTTGATTTGAAGCTCTCTTACGTGATGTTGTGTTATGAATCCCGTCACCGTAGGAGTTATAATATCCTGACATAGTCCCGGCGATATTACCAATCCCCATAAGGACGCTGGCAAAAGGCGGGGCAATGATTCACATAATAGCCGCCGTAAGCAATTCCATTAAGGCCTCTACCCAGTGTTATAAACAGTAAAGCTAGGCTCCAGTCACGGACGCATCCTGAAGCTATTGGAAACACCATCATAGGAAGAAAACCTGAAGTGAAAAACAATTAAGCGCATGCGTTAAGCGAACATAAGGGACTGGCTTACGTAGCACAAGAAAAGCATTTTATCTCCAGCGATGTCTATAAATGGCTACGTATCCTACCAAACGTTTTCAGAGAAACTTAACAAAGTGAAATTGTTATGATTTTGTGGTTAGTTATCAACTATGATGGTAGGTATGAGTACGTGTCTACTCCAAGTTGGTTTTTATTGAACAGAATGACTGTATTTCGTGTGTTTGAGTCCTGTCCATGATGAATCGTGTCGATGTCTTTGACAACATTTAAAATGGCCTAGAAATATTTCAACCGTTCCGTTGGAAATAAACGTAAAACTCTCACGAAAAGACAGCTTGAAAGGAAATTTTAAAAATCTTCGCAATATGTGCGTGCGTTTCCCACTTTCAGAATTCGGCCAGAGCATGCACAATCGGTTTCTTACTAGTTTTTCGATTTGTGATATTTCTTTAAGGGAAAAAAAACTGGCAAGCTCAGCAAGATGAAGAAATATGTTTAGCCACTTTGTACTAAAACCTATCAGCAATTGGTAGTAACATTTTAATGAAATTGAAACATGTAAGCCAAGACCGTCAAAGGCAGAATATTATACCTATTGTATTGAACAATTTTCTCACCACTGTCCCTGTACTAAGGTGATGCTTACGAAGGTAGTCCGCTAGTTGTCCTCCAAACAATGTTGTAACCAATATGCAGATAAATGGGAGAGAAGAGGCAGCTGCAGTCTAAAAGAATTAAACGGCAGTAACAGGCTTAAGGCAGTGGCAATGGCAATGGCAGTGACAGCGTTAGTAGCAATGGTAGAGCACCGGACCACCGCGCGGGAAGTCGCGAGTTCAACTCCTGCCGGACCAACACTCAGGGTCTTTTTAAAAATAATTGAGGTGAAAGTGCTTCCTTTGTAATTACATCTACAAACGTTTAGACTTTATAGTGTTCTCGGATAAGGACGATAAACCGTAGGACCCGTATCACAGTACTTTCACTTGCAGCAGAACAACCAGGTAAATAACAAAACTCTGGTTGTGACCACCCCTAGTGTCTGTCCTAATTCGATATTCAAATTACGGGGGCACTCATTAGTTACTTCAATGATGGTAAACTGCACAAGCGGTCTGGTTACGTCCCCTGGCCAGTGTTGCAAACCGCCGGAAGGCTAAGTGATATGAATGGTATATAAATACATTAACATTACCAATGGTATATAATGGCAATGGCAAAAAAGGTGACAGTGACAACGACAATAACAATACCAATGACAATTGCTATTGAACTGGAAATGGAATGGAAAAGGTGGCAATTTCTATTGTCTGGTTTCATACCGTGAGTTACTGGGTCGAGTGCGGACTTTCGCGGACAAATTAAAAAAAAGCAAACACGGCGTCCGCTGTTGCGAAGGAAAAGGCGTCCTTATCATGAGCTTATTGTTTCAAAAACAAAAGGAGGCACAACTCCAGTTCCACTTCGTGGCCGAAGCCATGTTTTTTTGCAATTTGTCCGCGAAAGTCCGCATTCGACCCAGTACCTCACGGTATGAAACTAGGCAATGGCACAGACAGTGGGAATGAAAATGGTAACGATAATGACAATGACGATTAACTGAATTAGAAATAAGAATGTAAATGGCAGTGGTAATGGCAATAGTAAAGGCAATGACTCTGACTCTGACTCTGACTCTGACCGTGACCGTGACCGTGACCGTGACTGACCTTGACTTTGACTTTGACTTTGACTTTGACTTTGACTATGACTGTGACTTTGACTATGACTACCGTAAAAGCTCTATTAAGCCCCCCGGGGGGCTTCATTTAATTTCAGGCCTCATCGACGGGGGCTTATTAGGGAGGGGGGCTTAATAGACACGGGGGGGGCTTATTTCAAATCTTAAACCCTTCGTTTTCGTCTTTAAATAGTTTTATAACTAAACTCAAACAACGGCAGTGAAACTTTATTATTTAATACAGAGCAGCAAACAATGTTATGTGTTTGAGTGCATATTTGTTTAAACACAAACCAACTGGACGTCATAAAGTGATTTCGTAAGAGGGAATAGGAGGGACTAATTACAAAATCTTATGTCCCAAAGGAGAGGGGAGGCTTATTAGAGAGGGGGGCTTATTACAAAAACCGACTTCCAAACGGGGGGGGCTTATTAGAGACGGGGGGTTAATAGAGACGGGGGGCTTAATAGAGCTTTTACGGTATCACTGTGCAATGCAATGGCAATGGCCATAGCAATGGCATTGGTCTTGTATCTGTTTCTGTTCAAAACATCGTTAATGTTATAGGTAATTCCACCTTGAGGGTGACCTGTCTTGACAGTTCCTCAGAAAGATATAATCATCCTATTACCTTACTTAGGTCTACAGAGCAACCAAATCGTTAAACGCCTGAAATGTTTACAATTTCTACTCCTGCGACAACCTTAAGTTAGTTTTTCAGAACACTCTCCGCATCAAGTCTTTTTTTCCTTACAGGGACCGCTTAAACCGCTTTCAGAAGTCTAAAGTCATTTATAAGGCCGTTAGCTGGGACTGCACTGATTGTTATATGGTAAGACAAAAAGAAGACTTCATGACAGGAAAACTGAACATTTCAGGGCCCTCGCTAAAAATGACCACACATCAGCTATTGCTGATCAAGTTAAAACCACTGGACACAACATCAAGTGGGCTCATTTTGACATTTTAGTGTTAGGCAAAACCTTGTTTTTTTTATCCAAGAACTTAAGTCGGCTTTTAATGTAAACATCAGTAGAGAGTTGAGAGAGTTGTTACTTTATTAATAAGATGTATGCTATTACATATTTACTATTTTTTTGTAATCTCGGTTCCAGCCCCCCATATTAAAAGTATATAAATAGTTTTGAAAAATTGTAACGGTCAATTTTGAAAAGGTGACAATATATGCCATGACGACGATGGTGATAACGCTAATGATAATAGTGGGATTGCCTACATTTGTGGAAAATAACAGACTAAGTAAAGATGGCAAAACTCAAGAAGATGTAAAAATTTGGAAAGCTAAGAACATAAACTTAGTATTACACTTACCCCTTTGATTTCAAAATGAAGTCGCTCGCTAAAGTACAACGGCAGGTCAGATGTCATGGTGTAATGTCCCCACATGTTTGTAAAAATCGCTGTGACAAAAGCCCAGACTGGCAGCGAAGTAAATATCGCTTTCCATGGTATTGCAACTTCCTGTAAGTATATTCACAAAAATGAGACGTAGGCTGGCGTACAATATAAAATAAGATAATCGCCTTTGTGACTTGACCGAGGGTAGATATTCTGTCCACTCGGACTTAAAACGCTTAAAAATATTCTAGAGTTTAGTACAAGCGCCATCATCATACATTGTGTTTCCCTGAAATTATAGGCCAGGTGAATGGTCGGGATATTCAGTTTTCGGTCTTATGATGGCTTCTGTGGTTTTTAAGTTGGGTTCAAATAACTTCGACAACTTGAGAACAACAACAACATTTAATGGCGGTTCCACAACTACATCGTGCAAGAACAAATGGCAAGTCACATGACTATCTATGACGAAATAACAATCCTCCCTTTCTTAGGAAAAGTTTGGCTTATACAGCAAAACTTTCAAAGTTAAAAACAAGACTCAAAAGAACTGTCTTCAAAACAGATTCTTTGTTCTCCTGTAGTCCATCACAGTTGTGCGATTAGGCGTTCAGGTGGTTTTTCTTTCTCGTCGTGGGTAAGGCCTTGTCAGAGTCATTGGCTTTTCCTACGTAGCTGGTTCTTCTCCACTGGGAGCTGCTAAAGAACTTCCTTGTTCAGGCAAAGGCTTAGCTACCTTCGAACCCTGTTTACCAGTTACAGGGGTGTAATCTTTTGATGGAATTGACGCTTTCCCCTTGTCTAGGAAATTTTAATTTGGTTCAGAACAGATCTTTAAGCTGATTTACATGTCGTTTTCAAAAGGAAGCCATCACTTGTACTTAACTCAGAGACGATGACGCCTTTACTCCAAGGATCTCTACTTTTCCTGTAATTTCGAACAATAACTTGATCCCCGACAGTCAACTGTCTTTTCGGTGCACTTGGATGCAGCTTGTTTGGCTTGGTAAACTCTTCCTAAGATCTGGGCGTAGCACATCTTGTCTGGTGCGTATTGTACGATTCATAAGTAAATCTGCTGGTGTGGATCCAGTAGCAGTGTGAGGAGTGGTGCAGTAGCCCAACAGAAGTGAACATATCTTCTGTTTCAAAGTACCAGAATCCCGCTTTGAAGCTTCCGTGATATGTTTCAAAGCACTTACTGCTCTTTCCGCCTCCCCATTCAATGCAGGGTGTCAAAGAGCACTCAAGGCTATGGGGTAGAAAATACAAAACGCAAGGCTTGTACTGTTGCTTCAGCGGTACTACTGGACCTCAGTAGTACTTCTAACCTTTTAGACTTTGAATCAACAATGAATCCCATTCAACGGACCACAGAAATCAACATGTGCTCGCTGCCAGGTTCGGTGTGGCCAAATCTAGGGCTGTCTGAAGGAAGAGATGCCTTACCATGTGTAGTTTGACAAACTCTACACCTCCTCACTATTTGTTTATGTCAGTGTCGAGGGTTGGCCACCAGACATGCAAACGAGCAGGGCAAGGGCTTTCATACGAACAATTCCAGAACAGTTCCAGGGTCGTTGAAGTGTGATTCTGACAACACAGCTTCTTGATGTTTCATTGGAATTACCACTCGTGTTCCTTTCAGTAGACATCCGTCTTCTAATGTGAGTTCGTGGCGCTGGGCAACCCATCAAGAGTAAAGTGTAATACTCTTGGTAGAACTGAAACCCGTGCATTCTCTTTACGGAGAAGCTTGGAATTAATGGGCACTCGGGCTACTTGAAGCTTGTTAATTTCCTCGGATTCCCGTTGAAAATTTTGGTTTTCGATCTTGATCTCATTGGGTGGACGAGACAATGCATCTGCATTTGCATTCTGCCTTTATGAACGGTATTTTATTTCATACTGGTATGCTGACAGCTGTATGGCCAGTCTTTGTAAGCGCGAGTGGCTGGTGATCTGTCAACAGCGTGAATTTGTAGCCATATATAAGTATTGCTTGAACTTGTGTATTCCAAATATAATGGCCCTTTTTTCAATGACCTAGTAAATTTGTTCAGCTTTCGTTCATGACCTCGACGCGTAAGCAACAGGTCGTTTAGTTCCATGCATCTTCAGTGATGTGTGAAATTACCGCTCCTAGGACAACTGGTGACGCATCCACTGCCAACTGAACTTCCAATGTGAAACTGTAGTGAGCTAACCCGCTTGACGAAGCAAGGGTGTCCTTAAGTGTTTGAAATGAGTCTTTGCACCCAGGGTTTTAGGACCAAGGACTGTTTTTTTGACAGCAATTAATTCAGTAGGCTAACCAGTGTTGACATGTTGGGAATAAAATTGCGGCAATGATTCACTAGACTAAGAAACGATTGCAGTTCGCTTCGGTTCTGTGGGTCACGTACTTCGAGGATTGCTTGAACCCTTGTAGGAGATGGATGGATGCCATCAAGGTCCAGTACAAATGCAAAGTATTCAATCTTGGGCCACATGATGACACATTTGGAGTTTTTGAACTTTGCTCCAGACTCTTCAAACTTGTTAAATGTCTTGTGCAAGTTCACCAGTGACAATCAAGTTCACCAGTGACAATCAAATAATCCTTCCTGTTTGTCCCACGCCATTTAATATTTTGTCAATGATTTGTTGGAAAATTGCAGGTGCAGCAGCTACCCCAGATGGAAGTCTGGTGTATCGATACAGTCTTAGTGACAGAGGGTTGTGACGTCTCATCCAGAACCACTTGTTGGTAGGCTTGACTTATGTCAACTTAGAGAACAAGTCCCCTCTATTTAACTTCGTGAACACAGGCAGTTCTTGTGAAGTAGGCATAGGGTACTCAGGTACACCCAACTACTGATTTAGAGTTTAAAATCACCACCAATTTTTAACTGTTCCAACAGGGTTTAACAACAGGTATAATAGGAGTGGTCCAGTCACAACTTTCCACTTCGTTTAACACTCCTTCCTTCACCAGACCTTTAATCTCTGCTTCAACTTTATCTCGGATTGCAAATGGCACTATACATGGCTAAAAGTGCTATGGTGGTAAATTCCCTTTCACATTCAATTCAACTGTAAATCCTTTAATTGTGCCTAATTTACCATCGACTCAAGAAAATTAAGGCATGGGTCTTATTCTTAATCCCCCCCCCCAAAAGGGGGGTGGTCTAACTTTAAGCTTTCAATATGACACAAAACAACTTTAGGATAAACGTCCTCGCCATAAGCAATAACTTTGAATGTTGTTTCACGTCATGTATTGTCACGTACAGCGTGACCTATTAGGTTATTTTACTCAATATTCTATTTGACAAAATGGCACCACTTTTAATTGTTTCTTAGGCTGCGATTGGTGTTATACTGTTCACAGTTGCAGATACTTCATTTCTGTGGCTGGGCCTTTTAAGTTAATTTTTCTCAAAATAGTAGAAATGTGAAATTTAAATGGCAAGGGGACTGGGTACTAGTTCAAAATGCCGTTTATTTCTCACTGTCAATTAAATATTGAACAAAGCCCGGGCACAGATGTCTTGCTGTTTTACTCAAGGAGATATTTCGTAGCAATTTCTTCAAATTAACTTGTTATAACTGGTGTCGTTTCTCAATGAAGTTCTTTTCATGTTAAGTGGCCGAATAGTTCACGTGACCTTATTTGCATATCATGTGACACGCAATTACATAATTTATTAATTTTAATTTTGTTCAAGTTATACTGTTAAATAACTTAATCCTCAAAATTTAGACCACCCTATCCATTTTTAGAAGAATTTAAGGAGGCCCATGCCTTCATTTCTTGAAGAAACAGCTTTGATTATTGTTGAACAATGTCTTCCAAGCGGCGGATTGGCTTGTTGGATGTTACCAATAATAATGAAAAAATAAATAAATAAAAAAAAAAATATAAAAAAAAAAAACAGCCAATCTCTCCAGGGCAAGACCTTTCGCTTTGTGACTTTTCTGGGCAAATCAACTGGCTGGGTCTGATACTGGACATGAACAGTGGTTTCATTGATTACAGGTATAGCATGACCAGAATAACTTTCAGTTCATACTAGACTCCTCTAAGGGCACTGATCCTAACTCTTTCTACCATATTTCGTCTGGAATCGCAGTAACAAATTCTCCTGTGTCCAGTTCCTTGGACTTCGGCGGACTGCGAACCACTTTACAGACTTTCTGTCATTTCAATAACCCACATCCTCGTCACCAACTTTGTGGTGTTTGGTTTCAAAAAGCTTCGACAACTTGAGAACATCCACAACGTTTAACGGCGGTTCGACAACTACTTGGTGCAAGAGCACGTGGCAAGTCACATGCCAACCTATGACGTCATAACGGCTTCACTGTTAAATTTCTTGACCAGGAGGGCTACTAGTTGACAATCATGACATATTGCCCCCGTACTGTGATATTACGACCTTCTGTTGTGAATCTCAAAGGAAGAATTTTTGATATATTAATATGTGCCATGTAACCTAGATAACCCTTGGTGATGGGCTAGCTGATTGACCTATGTACTTTCTGTGGTGTTTCTAGTGGAGGGGATAGGGTTCAGGGATATATCCTGCAAGTCTCATCACCACAGCCTGTCAGACGCAGTTATGCAGGAAGGCTATCCTGAATATCAGACTTTAATTTGGCGGTTTGTTTGGCGAGGCGAAGGAATGTGGGAGAGGTAGGGGGATAATCACGTTACCGGAAGCTGGAATCCTTAATTTCCAAAAGATTAGAAACACCACAAAAGTGTGTTAAGAGCAAGCAACTTCTATATCAGCAAGCAACTTTTATATCAGGAGAACATTTAAAAATAAGTTATCTTTTCCAAGCCAAAGTATGTGCCTATGACACTGTCCCTTTAAATTTCCTCTTTAGGTCTTAACTTTTAATAACTCACCGAAAATATAAAATATCCAAGGCCAGCCAAAGTGAAAAGCGATGTACCCTGATAGCAACATTGAATAAATAACACCAAATCTTGATCCTAAAGAAAGGAAAAGGTTTAGTTGCCACTGAATACATACAGATGTCTGGGGAATAAATAAATTGCTCAGCAAAAACAGGAAACAAACTGCGGTTATAAATATGACACACGAACCACGCTTGGTATAAAACTAGAATTCGTTTAACTTGTTTGATTTGTTAAAACATATACCTTCGGAAGTGATAGTTTTAACAATTTGGGCGAATTTGAAATTTTAAAGCGAAGTATTGTTACCGAGGCTAAAATTAACTACTTTTATCCACAATAACATTTTGCGAAATTTAATAAAGCCAGAGTTTTTCACTGCCAACGTTATCATTAAGGACAGGTTTGCGCTTCTGCGTTTGCGTTTATGGGTGAATAACTCGCTAGAAGGCGTTTTATGCGCCCCAGAAACTGCAGTTTGTTAATAATTTTGATATAAGCCTGCAGGGTTAAACGTCGCCAATTTGCTTCTTTCCAGTGGTGGAGCCCACAGACTCCATACGGCCATTTCTACTGGGTTGGCAATGCCCTGGACAGTTGAAAAGAACGAATTCAATAATGATGATGATGATGATGATGATGATGATGATGATGATGATGATGATGATGATGATGATGATGATACGCAACACAAAAGTTAGATTTGTAAAAAGAAGCACAAAATAAACAAGTGAAATCGAAATATTGCGCAGACATAAATAAGTATGAAATAATCTCCATTAAAAATCGTTCATTGTGCGAGATGGAAAGTAAGGGGTAATAGATTTCTTATCCGACTTATATTTTTAGAATGAGTAACAAACAAAAATATAGAAAAAAGTGAGAAGGGATAAGCAAGCGCATAAGGGAACAACTCTTTTTTTTAGTACAAATAAAAGCAAAACCGGAATTTTTTTGACTATACAAAATGACTGACCGTACAAATATATCGCCTTACTCGTACTAAGTTTACTAGTTTTTGCTACAATGCTATGAGAATTTGGATAATAAAGCAAAGTAAAGCATTACAGAACTAAGGTCCCCGCATTTCTGGACAATTTATAAGTCATATAAACTCAATATCGCGCGTCAGCTGTGCGAGAAAACGTTGTCTCTGGGAAAACTCCTTTAAATATGAGTGACCAGTTCATAGTTCCTAGCAACACGAACCCATTTCCCTTCTATAAGAACAAGTTTAAAAAAGCGTATAGATTGAGTTTTGGTTATAACATGTTGTTTAACTGTACTCTTGTTTGTAAAGGTTGAAGTATGATTTAACCAAATGTGTATGGCTGCATCGTCCATCCGAGTGCACAATTTTCAAAATAAGTGCAGATAATAATTTTCTATTTGGGTTGCGTCAACCTTGATCAAAGGAAACACCTCTGCATTAAAGAAGTTTCGGATACCATATAACTAACAAATTCTTTCCATTCCAGTGGGAGCATATATCTGTTGGCTTTAGTGGCAAGCCGAGGATTTTCCCGGGGACATGTGGTCAGGACAACGCCCAGCCTCGAAATGATGATAAGAAAGACTACAACACTACGTTCCCCATTCGGTGAAGATTTTGTGGGTTCTTTTACGCCCCCTTGAAATTGTACTTGTGGAAGTGAAGGGGACAAAGTTAAAAGCATGACGCGCTCTTCTCGACTAAAGGAGATACTGAACGCACATCCAGGCTGATCTTACAAGTTATTTTATGACACTTAATTTGAGGTCCGGTGTGTGATTTGAGTTCACCACCTTCCGCTCAGCATACCAATGTTCTTATGAATGTGATTATGTTGTGGTTCAATTTATCCTTGGTTCAATTTTTATTTTCCTTTCTTTTGTACTTGTTATCGTACATTACCATACACGGAACAAAAGAAAATAAAAATTGAAGAAAAGATAAAATTGAACTCCAACAAATATACTTGACTTGGACACCAAACGTAATTAAGTAAATCTAAATGTAACAATAAACAACAACACCAACAGTAACACTGAGTAGCATTTGTTACCTCAGCCATTCCTACTGCAACTCTCAAGGCGATCAGTATTCCCACATGCGCACGCGCAGCGGTGGGCGTCAACAGTAACAGCAGTCCACTGGCAACTACACCGAAACCAGCAGCAGCCAGGCAGCAGCAGCCAGCCCAGCAGGGTGGCACCGCCACATTTTCGCGCCAAAACGCCACCGGCAACTGGGTTAGTACATAACCGTAGTAAAATGCACTGAGAGTTATTCCTGGAAGAAGCCTGCATAAATCGTCCATTAATGATTACTATAGGATATTACAGGTTTGATAATCTGATTGATTACCGCCTTAAGTTGTACAACGCACACATAGCGCTATTACAATATTTGGAAAACTCGTGCTTTCTTCATGCAAATATTTTGCGATGGTAACTGTATACAACTAAATTTTGACGAATCCTCTGCGTAATAAAATACATCCAAACAAAACTAATACGTAACAGAAGGAAGAGAAAATACAAAATGTATTACAAACAATTTTAGCTCACCATGTAAGTTTGTACTCCAAGAACATTCTGCTGGTTCCTGTATAAAAATAAAAAGGGGCCTTGCATGGGAGGTAACAAAATGAAATTGTTCAGCAGCTATACGACTATCATCCTAAAACAAAAAGGTTTGTAGGCCTCCAGAATGAAGAAACGGGGTACAGAACCTGGCTGAATATATCCCCAGACATGGTCCGTCAAGACTCGAAACAGCATTCATCTCAAGCTAGCTGGCATGCACAACAGCTTCTTTCTCTTCGGATTATTGTAAGTCAAGTTGGCGGGAGCTTGGTCTCGTATACTGCTTCGTCACATCAGGAGAACGCTTTCTTCTTCTGTACCATGAAATTTGGTTACAACCAAAAGTATTGAAATGCTCATGTCACTGGATTGCTAGCGGATCATAGCCAACGAATATAAAAAAATCTTTGTATTTCAGCGGTTTATCTATGACTGCCGGTATCTTTTAAATCTGCTTTCCTACTGAAATTGCAACTATGATCAAATTTTTGTACCTAGAATTTTCAGCTTTATCACATAGAATTTCAGGAAAGATTAAAAACGTTGTTTACCGTTTACAAAGATCTGCATTGGTCCCGGAGATGGAAAATGTGTAAAATATGCAAATGAGAGCACTGATAACGTCATACACTCAACCCAATATAACATCAAGTATACAAATAGAGCTATCTTGGCCAATTTTAAATATTTTAGCGATTTTCAACTCGAAAGACATTTAACAAGTCTACTGACTCGACCTAATATATTTATATACTTACTGGATAATGCAGACAAGGCTCCATTGGCAAATAACGTAAACAAAATAGAACTCCAAATGTGGCCAACAAACCTCTTAATATGAGGGAGATCTGGAACCCAGTATGTTGCCATGGTAACAAAACTCGTAAGCTCATATTGTGGAGCACATCTAGTAGAATCTTACTACAAAGAATCAAGCATTTCTGATACACATTGGCTGAAATATCAATTTTCATCGTATTTGAGCAAAATTCGGTTGAGTTTATGACGTCATCACTTGGCTAATTTGCATATTTTATTTTATTTTTTAATTTATTATATATTCAAACAGACGAAAAACTAACAGACATTGTATTTACAAAAAAGACTAGTACATATTTACCCAAAAACAGTATACATTACTTTCTATACTCACAATAAAATAATAAAATAATAAAAATAATAATAAAAGCATCAAAGTTTTATGGCAGTCAGTTGCAAAGCCATTGTGAGGAGTCAGTTAAGGTTTGTTCAGTGAAGGGACTAATCAAATAAACAAACAAACGGAGACAGACGAAAGAAAAGTGGGGGGGGGGGGGGATTTGTAAATTAAAGTATTCAGTAATTCCCACTTTGTTTTTATGTCAGTTTAAATTTAACAATGTTATACAACAATGAAATACAACAATAAAATACAAGTTGGACTCTTAGTAAGAAAATTTACAGATAGAAAGAAAGAAGGATTTTACGTTAAGGATAAAAAAGGTTTACATTATAAATAACCTACTTTGTCACCAACTCGCTATAGAAATAAACACGAAAAAAAAACTCGTGTGTCAACAATAAATGAATATTCGGAGGGTGGTCTAAAAATGATTGACTTAGAGTGCATGGTGAAGTCTTTAAGGTTAGAATGGTTAAAAAGAATTTTCAATAATAATGATGGATTATGGAAGAGATATTTGCGACACAAATTACAACCTTTCGGTGGCTTCTTCTTCATGAATTGTAATTACGATGAAAGACTGTATAATTTCTTCTCAATTTTACCACGAACTTTTGTTATGGTGGTCAGAATTTCGCGAAACTTTCGCTTCAGAAAAAGATTGGGAAAATATTATTTGGAATAATAGAGAAATACGAATAGATAAAAGACCAGTTTCTTACAAAAATTCCTTTGATTCTGGTGTTGTTTACACGTATAATCTTTTATTGGACCTTGACAACAGACAATCTTACAGCAGGTTCAAGATAATAAGGAAAACTAACTTTCTGCAGTGGGCTGGTCTTCGTCGTTCTATACCACCCCATTTAAAAGGTATCAATAAGTCACCGTCTATAATATCACTTTCATTTGTGACTGAAAACAACGTCTGTGAAGTGATGGAAAAGAACTCAAAAGATTATTATCCATTTCTATTCGTCTGTTGTTCAATCGTCGCCGTTGTTGTTTTGTGTGTGTGTGTGTGTGTGTGTGTGTGTGTGTGTGTGTGTGTGTGTGTGTGTGTGTGTGTGTGTGTGTGTGTTTTCAAAAATATCAGGTTGAAATCAGGAATTGTACACTTATAACAGACATAACAGAATATCCTTACTTCACCGATTAAAAGAAATGATGAATCATCACAGTCGCGAATAGAACCTCAGCAACTGGAACACATACTCGCATTTGTTTGGCAGGGCATCATTCACTGGCCGCTTTCCTAGGACCCAGTTGGATTGTAAGCTCAGTTGGTCTGTAGAGCACTGCACAAGTATCACAGAGGTCATGGGTTTGAATACCGCCAAAGACTTGATGTGTTTCATAGGGCTGAACTTGCGTTCGTCATTGCGATGATCCATCCCTCATTTTCCATCCACACATAGTTTAAAAGTACGACTTTCAGATATTCACATTCATTTACATACCTGCACTTCCTTGCCATCTCTTATGACTGTGTGATTTGCCACCATCACTGCGATAGCAATACTCAGGTTCACTCGCATCGCATAAACGTTCGCAAAACCAAGGAAGGTCAGCATTGCCACCATTTAACGCTTTGGAAGGACACACTTGACGTTGCAATGACATCTCCCCTCAGACTGGACCAGTTCGACGCCACCTACCATCTCTTCGCAAATCTGGTTGAGTTTTTGGCTCCTCGCTGTCACGTTTCTGAATCTCTGGAGGCCCTAAAAAAAAAATACTGAAACGTAAATTGAACGCGCAGTGATGGTACACCCATATGCCGTCAGTCAAGGAAGAGATAGAGCACTTTTTTAAAACATGGTCTCCATATGATCGCAGACGATAGCGGATCGCAGATCGCAGACGATTGGAAAGAGCGCAAAACAATCACAAAGTAAAATTGTAGCATACATTTCGTCCAGAGAGAACTACATAAAATATGGTCTGTGAACAATGTGCGGGTTCAGCTAATCGATCGAGACTGTAAAATTCGCAATCCATTTCGTTCGCAACGGAAGTTCCTATTCGCATCTGCCGTAGATATCTTGAATTTATTCCCAATTTTCGCCCAGCTGTTTGCCTTTTGCTTTTATCCTTAAAATATTCACAAAGATACTCGTACAGCGCAACTACTACCATAAATTTCTTATTACTAACGCTGCCGTGTTCGCTCTCGGTGCTGCTTGTTTCTGACAATATAGTGGGCGTTTCAACAAACAGACGCGCAAGCTTTGTTTCTAGGAAACATGGCTTTGAATTCGACACGATCGAAATCAATCGCAATTGATCGTAGACGATCATCGTAGACGATCGTGGAACATGGTTCTATCTTCTGTGAACGCCTGTGATCACGATCGCAGTGTTTCCATATGGAAACAAAACAGTTTCACTGGCAAATCACAACAGACGTAAGGAGCGCTGCGAGCCAATCAGGATACAAGGCACTGCTACATCTACATGTAGGTGGTGCCAAACACGGGAAAATGAGCGCGAGCGAACCAGGATTGACTTTCATTGGCTGACAAAGTGAAGTACGTTTTACCAACCAATCTCTGATCGAAGTGAAGGAAAACCAAAGCACACGAGAATTACTTTGGAAAATCATTTGGAAACCACTCTTTTAAAAGCGCCCAAAGACTACTACTGCACGCAGCAAGTGCGGCTTTTCTGATAAAGAGAACTAAGAAAAAGTCACGATTGGTTTGGGATTTGCTTCTCACGGCAGATAAAGTGGCAGGAATGACAGTGCGGAGAAATACAGAATCAAAGAAAACATCAGTTACTCTCGACACTCTAAGAGAAAACAAAGGAAATGATTGCTGTTAAGCAGGTTTGAATATAATTATCATTTAGTTGGTGAACGCTTGCGTTCGAATCCCTCCAAAAAATAGCAATGATTTGAGAAGCTATATCAAACACTTGTAAGACCTGGGCTGGGTTGCTGGAAGCATGGTTAGCGCTAACCATTGGTTAAGATGTATTAAAACCTATAGGTTGTCATGGTATTTAACCCGGGTCAGCGCTAACCATGCTTCGAGCAACTGGGCCCTGGGTGGCTCTCCATTTGAATGGTAAACCCGGGACGTATTTTCTGTTTAAAGGAACAGGACAATTTTTCTCAATCAAAATGAAACGGGACAAGCCTTGCGAAACAGCCCAAACCGCGTGTTTTATTCATCATGGAGCATGGAACTAGTGGGACGCTGCGAATAGTACAGGATCTTTCGACCATTCCGGTTAAAACGATAAAAGATAAAAGAGGAATAACTCAGGAGGTCACAGTATTCCTTTTTGGAAACATTTCCAATGCTACCGTCTGTTCCATTTCACTTACCACCGGATCAATCAACTGTTTTTTCCATACAAAAGGAAAGCGGCCCTGTTCCCACTGGAATGTAACGTTGAAACCGATTAAATGAGCCTCTTGGCAGCACTTGGCAGTGGTATAACGTACTGTTATACTTCCCTAAAATAGAAATAGACCTAATGGTTATCATTGTTATTTACCTTAACATTAACAGGCCGTGCTCTGCAAAATACGTTGATCAATCATCTTCGCTCTAAATCACTTTTTAATTAAATGCAAAATCAGACTGTGTGCTTTTCTCGGAGAACTGATATTTGCATTTCTCGGTGTCCCGTTATCATTGTTTATGTTCTGCGAGTCGAGTTGCAATAATGCTTTGCCAGATCATATCGGGCGTTCGCCTGCAGTTACCATCGCGACTTACGCCAGTCGCTACCCATTACGCCTTTTGAGGATGCGTTTGAACATCGTGTTGGGAGTTGTTGGCAGTTGTTGAATGCTGTTATCTCTTCTGCCAACAACTACCAGCATCCCAATGAGACGAAACCAACATGGGCCAACAATGGTGAATGTCGTTGCCCAACAATGTTACGAGCGTTCGCACGAGTGTTAACACTCAGTTTACAACGGGCAACGTAACAATGATGTCAGCGCAACAAAGACAACGAAGTTTGGGGGAACAAAGAGCTGACTGTGGTTTCGTGACAATTCTCGCTTAACTGATCTGCCGTTTCATCCAACATATGAACGCCAGCTGCATAGCAAACACTTAAAACTGAACGTGTTGCGATTTCGGATGGATATTTTGAATATCCAGGTATATCGAATCCATGCACATTTCAATCACAGAGATATCGTGATTTTAGCAAGTCACGAAAATAAAATATCACGCGGCTTAATTATTGACGTCACAAAAAACAAGAAAACAACTTTATTATAAAGTGGAACATCGCAGTTCTCATTTACATAATTCAGATAATGGTACAGCAGTAAACATTGCACAATGAACTCGGTTTTTCTGCCTTTAATACTTGCTGTTGGTTTGGCCGGGGCCGTCCTAAACATCCGAATGCTGTTTTTGTACTGCTTCAACAACAAAGCCGTGCATACTTCCTTTCAAAAACTCAGGCCGTTTGTCATCTGCCTGTTTATTTATCAAGTCATGATTCTCACAACGAGTAGCGTCAAAGCGTGGAAAGGAATGGACTATGCCCGACACGAACAATCTTGTAACCTTATAATGGTAAGAAGTACCTTGTTACTACTCGCAGCTTTCAACACAGCCGCCGTTACATTGCTCCTAGCATATGATCACATCGCTCGTCTGGGTAAAAGCCGAAAGACATCTACGAAACTGCTAGTATGCATAACACAAGGGTTTGGATGCATTTGTGCTGTTGCTGTGTGGTTGTACTGTCACGAATTTGTAACTCACGCCGTTCTCATTCCTGTGGCGGTGTTAAGTCTTTTACTGCTTCTTGCCACGTTCGTGTCGAACACGCATTTAGAGCAAACCAACGACGAAATGAAGCAGCCTTCACTGTGCGAAAAGCCAACAGTAAACAAGGATTTTCTGCTAAGTGCAGTTTGGGTACTGCTGTGTTTTGGATCGATAATAATTGGTTTTGCTGAATTAGTGCGTAACGAGTTATTAGATGAAGAAAGCATGTTTTACTGCACAGCATTGCTGGATAATTTGATCGCTGGGATATTCTTGCCTATGGTTTTTATTTCTTTCCTTAACGCCTTTTGCGAGGAGCAAAATGAATTGAAAACTGAAGTCACCATAGTTTGCGATAAGTAAATGCAAGGATTCAGCGAAAAACTATTCCCATACGAACAACACTTTAAGATGCGATTTATATGCAAATACCGAAAAACTTGTAATGTATGTGCGATTTTGTCAAGTTTAGAGATTGAGCTAGAAATGGGCATTTGTTTTTACCTTTGCTGATGGTACGTTTTTTTTGCAAAAAGTCCTGATAGCATGAAACTTGCAAAAGTTGTTCTAATTTTTAAACAAGGCTCGTTTCGTTTCTAATAATTATCGACCTATCTCAGTTCTATCTTCCATATGCAAAATATTTGAGAAATGTATTTTTAATCAGCTATTGTTCTACTTTACGAATAATAAAATGATTTCCCAAAAACAAATATGGATTTAGACCAGGTCTCACAACCTCTGACATTCTAATTGATCTTATTGAAGAAATAACCTCTTCTCTTGATCAAGGTCATTACACTCTTTTTTTTTTTTCTTATTTATTTATTATTTATTTATATAAGAACCCAGGCTGAATATTCCTATTGTTCTGTCGATTTTAGGCTAAAA
The DNA here is from genome assembly GCA_016490735.1 of Pachyseris speciosa. Lineage (NCBI taxonomy): Eukaryota > Metazoa > Cnidaria > Anthozoa > Scleractinia > Pachyseridae > Pachyseris > Pachyseris speciosa. Next base: position 978,314 of record JAEMWC010000163.1, on the reverse strand, counting down.
AATATTCTTGTAATATTCTTAATTATAGCCTATGACATTTCCGTTTAAGGACGTACTGCACAAATAAATTACATGAACCGCTCATCATTGAACATTTGGCTATTGCTAGCTAGTTAAAGTAAAAACATACCATTATATGGTATTTACAGATTTTCAACGCACTAAATTATATTCTTTTCATATTTTTAAAAAACAGACAACCACAGTTTGAGTTAAAAACAAGACATGTTTCGATCGCTCAACGATCATCATCAGTTGTGAGATAGTTTACAGTTGTGATTTGAATTTATACTACCATTGACGCGTTTTTATCATTGACGCGAATTTTTCAAAAATTAACGGGCAATACTTAAATGCGCGAGACCTGGGACAATACATTTTATGAAATAGGACGTACATAGAGAGATTAAAGGTGATTTCCAGTCCGTAATGCACAGTCTCAGCATCCCAATGTTTGTGAGGCTCACACGTTCGAATTCGAATCGATGTTATTCGTTACGAACCACTTACCTTATAGTTGAGGGATTTTAAATTCTTTTCCCAACTGTTTCTTTGATTTTTACAGCTACGAAGTTGTTTTCTCTGGTGATATCTGAAAGAACGACACATAAAAGCTTTGCATCAACAATGGCGGTTGACATGAACTTTGAATTTACTTCATGTAAGTGATTGCGAAACATTACATTACATGAATCAAAACAAAAAACGTAAACAAACTCTTGAGACTGCGCAGTACGGACTGGAAATCACCTTCAAGTATAAATTAAACAACAAAATAATTACAGCTATTGCTATCATAGTAAGTAAAACTAAATAAGAAAAGGACTTACGTAACGGGAAAACACGTCAGAAAGAAAGAGTCAGCTGGGCATGTTTAAGCTGCTTGTTTAACGTGGGATTTTCCCAGCGGATATGAGCGGCTTCTTTTAAAATTAGCTGAAATCTATTTGGTGCAGAATCCAAAATAGAAAAGCACCTCGTTGAACAAAGTCTGCGGCATGTCTCTGACTGTTGTAAATGCTGAAAAATGTGCCAGTTCCTGTCCCTACTCAGATGTTCACGAATGCTTGTTGAGAGATGTCGACTGGTTTCGCCGATGTAACAGGCATTACATCCTGCACAAGAAAATTTGAAAACAACACGCGAACAGAGATAGAAAGGCACAGGATCCTTCACACTAAACATACTACCGACTTTGAAAGAAGAAAAACACCAACTTGATTTCAATATTGGCACAGTAACGTTGAATGAGTTTACGTAATCTTTTCTGCGCTTCCATAGAAAAGGGACCGACATAAGGGACTTAAAATAGTAAGATGAAACAGTGGCTTAACCTGCGCGTTATCTGAAAGGCGGTTTCGAGTTCCATTAACGCATTGATTGACAACCTTCTCTATAATATTAACAGGGAAGAGGTTTTTTCGTAAAATAAAAGTGAGATTCTTTATGTCATTATGAAAGCCCAGCCAAGAGTTGTTAATTTTGTAAACCCTGTCAACCAGCGTTCTAACAAGTCCAATTTTGTAGGAGGATTCAGTAAAACTGAAATGGTTGGTAAGGAGACCTGTGAAAGTTTTCTTGCGGAAAACGGACGTCCGAAGATGTAGAGGATCGTTATGAACTAGGACATCCAAGAACGCTAATTTATGATCTACTTCTTTCTCCATAGTAAAACGTATGTTAGGATGTTGAAAATTGACTTGGACTTGTTAGAACGCTGGAACCATGAAGTGGCAGATCTAAACGCACTAATGAAAATTCTGACTAACAGTAACGTGATTATTCGGGCTTTTATGACCGTTAACGTACATCATAGCTTCCTTTACGTACATGAGGAATTCCTTGTTTGATTACCTTAAAGCCATTGAAATTACAGTTATACAGTTACATAAATGGTTATAGCATAAAATAAATTTCTTTATCATGCCAATGTTATCTCATAGCTTGATACTCTGATTGTTATTTACCTTAACATTGACGGGCCGTGCTCTGCAAAATACGTTGATCACTCATCTTCGCTCTAGATCACTTTTTAATTAAATGCAAAATCAGACTGTGTGCTTTTCTCGGAGAACTGATATTTGCATTTCTCGGTGTCCCGTTATCATTGTTTATGTTCTGCGAGTCGAGTTGCAATAATGCTTTCCCAGATCATATCGGGCGTTCGCTTGCAGTTACCATCGCGACTTACGCCAGTCGCTACCCATTACGCCTTTTGAGGATCGATGCGTTTGAACATCGTGTTGGGAGTTGTTGGCAGTTGTTGAATGCTGTTATCTCTTCTGCCAACAACTACCAGCATCCCAATGAGACGAAACCAACATGGGCCCAACAATGGTGAATGTCGTTGCCCAACAATGTTACGAGCGTTCGCACGAGTGTTAACACTTTTACAACGGGCAACGTAACAATGGTGTCAGCGCAACTAGGACAACGAAGTTTGGGGGAACAAAGAGCTGACTGTGGTTTCGTGACAATTCTCGCTTAACTGATCTGCCGTTTCATCCAACATATGAACGCCAACTGCATAGCAGACACATAAAACTGAACGTGTTGCGATTTCGGATGGATATTTTGAATATCCAGGTATATCGAATCCATGCACATTTCAATCACAGAGATATCGTGATTTTAGCAAGTCACGAAAATAAAATATCACGCGGCTTAATTATTGACGTCACAAAAAAAAAAAGAAAACAACATTATTATAAACTGGAACACCGCAGTTCTCATTTACATAATTCAGAGATTGGTACAGCAGTAAACATTGCACAATGAACTCGGTTTTTTTGCCTTTAATACTTGCTGTTGGTTTGGCCGGGCCGTCCTAAACATCCGAATGCTGTTTTTGTACTGCTTCAACAACAAAGCCGTGCATACTTCCTTTCAAAAACTCAGGCCGTTTGTCATCTGCCTGTTTATTTATCAAGTCATGATTCTCACAACGAGTAGCGTCAAAGCGTGGAAAGGAATGGACTATGCCCGACACGAACAATCTTGTAACCTTATAATGGTAAGAAGTACCTTGTTACTACTCGCAGCTTTCAACACAGCCGCCGTTACATTGCTCCTAGCATATGATCACATCGCTCGTCTGGGTAAAAGCCGAAAGACATCTACGAAACTGCTAGTATGCATAACACAAGGGTTTGGATGCATTTGTGCTGTTGCTGTGTGGTTGTACTGTCACGAATTTGTAACTCACGCCGTTCTCATTCCTGTGGCGGTGTTAACTAAAGTCTTTTACTGCTTCTTGCCACGTTCGTGTCGAACACGCATTTAGAGCAAACCAACGACGAAATGAAGCAGCCTTCACTGTGCGAAAAGCCAACAGTAAACAAGGATTTTCTGCTAAGTGCAGTTTGGGTACTGCTGTGTTTTGGATCGATAATAATTGGTTTTGCTGAATTAGTGCGTAACGAGTTATTAGGTGAAGAAAGGATGTTTTACTGCACAGCATTGCTGGATAATTTGATCGCTGGGATATTCTTGCCTATGGTTTTTATTTCTTTCCCTAAAGCCTTTTGCGAGGAGCAAAATGAATTGAAAATTGAAGTCACCATAGTTTGCGATAAGTAGATGCAAGGATTCAGCGAAAAACTATTCCCATTCGAACAACACTTTAAGATACGATTTATATGCAAATACCGAAAAACTTGTAATGTATGTGCGATTTTGTCAAGTTTAGAGATTGAGCTAGAAATGGGCATTTGTTTTTACCTTTGCTGATGGTACGGTTTATTGCAAAAAGTCCTGATAGTATGAAACTTGCAAAAGTTGTTCCAATTTTTAAACAAGGCTCGTTTCGTGTGTAATAATTATCGACCTATCTCAGTTCTATCTTCCATATGCAAAATACTTGAGAAATGTATTTTTAATCAGCTAATGTTCTACTTTACGAGTAATAAAAGGATTTCCCAAAAACAAATATGGATGTAGACCAGGTCTCACAACCTGTGCCTGTCTAATTGATCTTATTGAAGACATAACGTCTTGAAATTTCCTGACATTGTTAAACTGAATACATGTATGCTCATTTATGATTATTTCCACAAAGAAAAGTTTCTGAGCTACAAAATTATAATACCCCCAGCGTATCATCCAATCAAATCTTCATACTCTCATTTCGAACTACTCTTTAGGAGATTTTGCTCCAGCATTATTGGATGTTTCTTTTTAGAATAATATCCCGCAATTCATCAGGGAGAAACCATCTAAGGACTTTTGCGCTGGTCTTTCCTTGCAGAATACGGATAGTGAGCCCAACTATAACCTGTGAAACATAAAAGGCTAAAGCAGGTCTTGCTTATACACACTAATTCACACTGCTGTTTTCTTTATTGTTTAGAATGTTTTGTTTTCTTTATTTTGATTATGATTTGGCAATGACAACGGTCCTAAGTGTTTTCCTTTCCGAGGTTGAACTCGGTTCGTGTCTGTCAGTGAAAACTAAGACGCTAAATTAGTTAGATTAACTCTTCGTGCCAATGGTATATTCACAGTGAAGGAGGGAGACCTAGAATTTTGGCAACCAAAATCTGTTTTGCATGCTTTCGTGGCAGTCATCCCTCTTACAATTGTGCAGTCACGGCATGGTTAACTCGGTATGAGAACCTGACGAGGTTTCCTTTGTTTTATGAGCTATTGTTTTGCTGATAAATGATGTCCGCTACTGTTTACAATGTTTTGTTTCCTATATTTCAAGTTATTCATGAGTTTCACAGGTTCTTACACCGAGGTAGAGCCTGCCACAAAGTTGACATTCCAGTTATAAAAATATTGTAATCAGTACAATATTTTGCTATAATCTTTATTATGCTTTTGTCAATGTACACATTTTTTGTTATTAGCTACACCTAACAGAAAACAAACAAATAAAACCTGATTAGGTTTATTTTGGCGCTTGCGGCCGGGCACCGAAGCATTTCTTCGTTTCGCCATTGTTATCTGTGTCTCTAGAGATTGCCTGCAAACCGGCCATTCACTCAAACACCATTTTAATGGACACGGTGACTGAAATACAAAAATCACGAAGTATTTCAGTAACAAAAGCACTGAGGCTAATTTCGCATTTAATGCATGAAAAGCAATCTTACGCGAAGCTAAATCGACGTATATTGCAGATCGCGGCTCTTCCCAAATTTAAGGTAAATGACAATCAGAGTATCAAGGTATGAGATAGCATTGGCATGATGAAACAATTTATTTTATGCTACAACCAAATGAAAAAAAATAATTTCAATAGCTTTAAGGTAATCAAATAAGCAATTCCTCATGTAAGAGGCTATGATGTGCGTTAACAGTCATAGTAGGCATAATTATCACGTCAGAACTGTGGGTCAGATTTTCTAGGAGTGCGTTTAGATCTGCCACTTCAAGTTGCTTTTGGTTCACTGAGATTTCGAAACTCTTGTTTTCTTTCGAGACGTCCAACCTACTTATAAAGGTAAATATTATTATTCAGATGAACGCGAAGGGTCATTTTTCTGCGTTTCATGTATAAAAAATGTCTTTTGCATGGATAGAAAATTGAAACTACATCACATTAGAAGTTTTACCGTTGAATTCAGAGGCACTTTCTTTCGAACTGAATTTTACGAAATTATATACGGCGTTTACAAAAGCATCTTCGTGCTTAATATGGCTGACTGATGACGAGTCACTTTGTCGGTTTAGCAGTTAATATGAATGCTGTTATGAACCGAGAGGCTTAACTCCAGTATAACAATGTAATTATTACCGGACAGCTTGAACGTTGGAAAGTCCGGCGAAATAGGTTTCTTAGGCCAAAGAGTTTTAAAGTCCATCGAAATGCAAAGCATATGCATGAATGTTCCAGTGAACTTTGAGTCACATTATTGGTAATGAAGGATCTCTATTCACTCTTCTCTATGCTTTATATACCTGGCCATTGTTAGTCTATTGTTTTCTTTCATTGTGATTGGTTTATTGTATCGTCAGTTCTGATGTATTGTTTTCCCATTGTTATGCGCTTTACGAATCCACCCGTGGACTTGTTATTAGTGGTGCATGCCACAAACTCCAGTTTAGACGGTTGCAACACGCTATAAGTTGAAACCGTCTTCCGAGTGTTTGATATTCACCAAATTGATGTAGTGATTTCCATTGTTTTCTCTTCCGTATGAATTATCAGTGATAATTTGAGTGCTATTGAGTGGTTCTGTATTTCTTCCCACTGTCATTTGAGCCAATTTCTCTGCCGAAGACAAACAGAAAATCTCTGTTACAGAAAATCACTTGACGTCTCCAACTAAGACCGACATGAATAGTCTTAAGTTTCTTGGCTCAAATCGAAGTTGAAAATAAAATCAGAACACAAAGACTAAAGTACTAAGTGATTTTTCTGAATAAATAAATAGCACTAAAATGTTTGGGATGATATTCGCCAGACGCAAGGGAAGCTGATCAAATTGGTTCAACTATTTCCAGGGTGTTTTTATTTCACCCCGGCAATCTGTAACCAAAGACGATTCTCTATACTCGGACTCAACCGTCCTCCTCCGGGTATAGTAGTCTTTGGGACTTAAAAATACTTAGCGACCTAATATTCAATAACGCTTTAGAGTGGTTTTCAATTGGTTGTCGAAAGTAATTATCGTGTACTTTGATTTTGCTTCAATTCGCTCTGTGATTGGTTGGTAAAAAACTCTCGCCATTATCTCGACCAATGAAAAGAAAGCTCAAAGTAATCGTGATTTGCTCGCGCGTATTTTCCCGCGCTTTGCAGCTAACTGTAGTTGTTTTTATCCTGATTGGCTCACAGTGCCCCTTACGTCCCGTGTGAATGGCCAGTGTAAAGGTTTGTTTCTTGGGCAGACAATTAAAAAGCGCTCTATCTCTATAGCGTGACTTATGTCATGTGGGTGTACAATCACTGAGCATTCACTTTTCGTTTCAGTATCTCTATCAGAGAGCATCGAAAGATTACGATTTGGGAAAAGATGGTAGGTGTGCCCTTCCAAAGCCTTACATGGTGGTAATGCTGATCTTTATTGGTTTTGCGAACATTTATGCGATGCGACTGAACCTGAGTGTTGCTATTGCGGTGATGGTGGCAAATCACACGGTCATAAGAGATGGCAAGGAAGTGCATGTATGTAAATGAATGTGAATATCTGAAAGTCATACATTTAAAATGTGTATTTATGAAAGATTAAAATTAAGGGATGGATTATCGCAGTACTTTGTCCAAAACAAACGGCGCATGATAGTCGATGATAGTTGATGATAGGCGATGATAGTTGAAAAGCGCGCTATCGTTTGACTGCTAACTATCATACACTATCATCGTCTATCATGAACTATCATTCACTTCGAACCTGCTCAAAAGGTCTTATGATAGTCGACGACGAGCTTTTGTGGTTTGACCACGCGCATGATAGCCGATGATAGTTTTACGGTCAAATGTTTCTGCTCAACATCGACTGGCGCAGGTAAATAACAAGAACAAGAACAAGAACAATAAGATTAGACGCTGCAGATCTAGGGCTAGCTTGTTGTTATTGGAAGTGAAGAAAAAAAAAACAATAAAAATCAAGAAAACAAAAACCAAATCAAAAATCTTGACTAGGACGAGGAAGAATACGGACAACGGGAAAAAAAGCGTCGCCGTTCGTTAGATACGGAGGAAGGGTCATAGAAGTCGAAGAGGGAAGCGATCAATTGGACCAACAAGTAATATCCAACTTGATAGTCGAATACGAGAGTCTCGCACTTGCTTGTGGGACGTAAACTATCATCGACTATCACGAACGTCTTCGGGCCGTTTGACTACGCGTATGATAGGTGATAGCTGATGATAGCTGATGATAGTTTAGGACTCTTCACCTGTCATCGCCTATCATGCGACCGTTTGACCAGGGCTTAGTCAGACGTTAAGACCCATCTAGTCAAGACAATATTTTATGTGTTTCAGGAAACAACGACGATTCTGAATTTTACAGACATATTTCTGCATAAAATTCTACCTTCTTCAGTGCAATTGCTACAAGATGCAATTCTGAATATCAATAACTAGTAGTGCTAATGAGTACGTGCGTACGTTATATCTTAAACACTTGCACTGACGAAGGTAGATGTCTCTGCCGCAACATGATGATGAAGCTTTATTTAATCTCGGGATTGATGAGGTTGGTTAGACCTCTAGCAAAAGTATGCTAATAAGCCGAGAAAAAAAAGAAACGGTAATCCAAAAACTTATTTACAATACAAAGCCTAAAAATTACATGACATAGCTATAAGCAATGAAAAGCCCAATTACTCAATAGAACATAGATATTAAATAGATATTATATAGAAATTAGCTAAACCTTAGCTGTCGAACCGCCTTTTTAAAGACCGACAATGAGCTTAGGGATCTTAGGGTATCAGAGATCTTGTTCCAAGTAAAAGCCGCCAAGTACTTTACTGAGTTCTTGCCATAACGAGTTGTATTAGGTTTCGGTACTTGCAGCTTTTTAACCCCTCTCAGATTTTTGATGTTGTCTCTTAACCTAAATAGGTCTCTCAGATATTCAGGTGGATAATTGTTGATTGTCTTAAAAACAATAATTAACAATTCTGGATACGTCGATCCACAAGGCTGTAACCAATACGTTCACAAAGAGTGCTAGTTTGTGAAGACTCGTCACTATACAAGTATGCACTATCCACTCATTATTATTATTATTATTATTATTATTATTATTATTATTATTACTACTACTACTAGTTACTGACATTCAGAATTGCATCTTGTAGCAATTGCACTGAAGAAGACAGAAGTTTATGCAGGAACATGTCTGTAAAATTCAGAATCGTCGTTGTTTAATAACAACAAATAATAACAACATTATTTGTATAGCGCTTTATACAAAAGTTCTAAAGCACTTCACAATAAAACAATGAAACACATAAAATATTGTCTTCACTAGATGGGTCTTAACTTCTTACTACGCCCTGGTCAAACGGTCACATGATAGGCGATGATAGTCGAAGAGTCCTAAACTATCATCAGCTATCATCAGCTATCACCAACTATCATAAGCGTAGTCAAACGGCTCGAAGACGTTCGTGATTGTCGATGATAGTTTACGTCCCACAAGCAAGTGCGAGAATCTCGTATTCGTCTATCAAGTTGGATATTGCTTGTTGGTCCAATTGATCGCTTCCCTCTTCGACCTCTGCGACCTTCCTTCCGTATCTAACGAACAGCGACGCTTCTTTTTTCCGTTGTCCGTATTCTTCCTCGTTGTAGTCAAGATTTTCGGTTTGGTTTTTGTTTTCTTGATTTTTATTGTTTTTCTTTTACTTCCAATAACAACAAGCTATAGCTCTAGGTCTGCAGCGTCTAATTTTATCATTATTATTATTTTACTTCACTTTATTACTTGTCCACATTTACCTTCTAGGGCCAGAATCAAACCATGGTTCTAAGGCACTAGAGGAGTGTTTGTTCAATTTACTTGATTGAGAGGACCTTTCTCAGAATGTGTGCTGTTCCCAGAAGTGCTGTTTTCTGGATTTCATGTGGGTTATTGTTGCCTGGGATTTCGCGCAGCTGTTTTTCAGTGCCTTTCCTAATAACTCCAAGGGCACCTACGACAACAGGGATTATCACTGTTCTCATCTGCCACATACGGGCTATTTCTATCTCCAGATCTTTGTATTTAGACAGTTTCTCTGATACTTTAATGGAAGTGTTTTTGTCCGATGGTATGGCCACGCCAATTAAGGTGCACTTGTTTTCCTGCTTATTCTTGATCACAATGTCTGGGCGATTTGCTGTTATTGCTCTATCTGTGTGGATCAGCATGTCATACAGGATAGTGATATTATCTCTTTCTACCACTGTTTTTGGTTCGTGTTCATACCATTTGTCTACAGTGTCCACATTGTATTCCCTGCAGATGTTCCAGTGTAGGTGAGTTGCGACCTTATTGTGCCGGTGGATATATTGTCTTCGCCAGTTCTGGGCAGCCTGATATAATGTGATCTATGGTTTCTTGGGATTTATTACAAAGGCGGCAATGAGAGTCAGTGCCATCTTTTATAATGTGGTGCTGGTACGCTCTGGTGAGGAGAGCTTGGCCCTGCGCCGCTATAATTAGTCCCTCTGTTTCCGATTTAAGCCCACTCGACTTGAGCCACTGGTTTGTCAACTTTATGTCAACGTCCGCTTCTCTTATCCGTGAGGGGTATCTACCATGCATTGGTTTTTCTTCCCATCTTTACTGTAGTTGTTTCTGACCTTGGTGTTTCGCTTTTGCCTTGATTTTCTCTGCATGTAGAATTGAAGTTTCATCGTCTCTTCGGGGCGTCTCTTGGAGGTCTAATTCATGTTTGTACTTTTCAGCTTGTCTTGTGATAGAATACAGCTTTTTCTTTTCTTCATGCTGCTGGACCAAGTGTAGGAGTCGATCATTGCTTGATGTCAAGTAGGCATCTAGGCCAATAGTGGTACTCTTATAGGTCAGTTCTAATTGGACAAGGCCTCGTCCGCCGTCTGCTCTTGGGAGATATAATCGATCAATATCAGCTTTTGGGTGATGCATTTTTGCCGTCGTGAGTAGCTTTCTAGTTTTAGTGTCTAATTTCTTGATCTCAGATAATTTCCAGTTAATTACATTAAAGCTATATGCAATTACTGGTACAGCTAAGGTGTTTATAGCTTCAATCCGGTTGGAAGCGTTAAGTTCACTTTTTAATACCAATCTGGTTCTTCTATAATATTCTTTCCGGATCTTCTCTTTCATGGCTGCGTGTTGAATGCCATCTCCCTCATTTACTCCAAGGTACTTATATGTTCCTTCTTGCTATAGTTCTTTTATGGTGGTGGAAGTGTCTAGATCTAGATTTCTGGTGTTTTCAAGCCGACCTCTTTTAAAGGTTGCTTTTGCACATTTCTCTAGGCCCATCTCCATTCCGATGTCATCACTGAAGGTTCTTACAGTGGTAAGGAGACCTGTTTGTTGGTCGTCGTTTTTAGCAAAGGTTTTCAAGTCGTCCATATAAAACAGATGATTTACTTTGTTATCCAGGATTTCATATCCATACGTACTCTCGTTTAGCATTGTGCTGAGAGGAGCAAGTGCAATGCAAAATAATAGGGGTGATAGGGAATCTCCCTGGAAGATGCCGCTCTTGATTTGGATTGGCCTGGATGTCAAGGATCCGCTGGAATGGTTTAGGTACAAGGTTGTTTTCCACGTTTTCATACTTTCAGAGATGAACCATATGGTAGTTGGGCACACTTTGTACATTTCTAGTGTCTTCACAATCCACGAGTGAGGGACGCTATCAAATGCTTTTTTGTAATCGATCCATGCTGTTGAGAGGTTTTTCTTTTTAGATTTGGCGTCTTCAAGCACCATTCTATTAATAAGTAGTTGGTCTTTACAACCATAGCTTCCACGTCTACAGCCTTTCTGTTCATCTGGTAATAAGTGGTTGTGTTCAAGGAAAGTATATCTTCTTTCTGCCAAGATGGATGTCAAGATCTTAAACATTGTTGGTAAGCAGGTGATGGGCCGGTAGATTTTGGGGTTCTTAGTGTCTTCCGACTTGGGCAGTAGGTAGGTAATTCCCTCAGTTAGCCATGTAGGGAAATTGCGTGGATTTTTTACGGCTTCGTTGTATCCCTTACCAAGATCGTCATGGAGCATGTAGACTTTTTATCCAGAAGTTGGTAATTCCATCTATTCCAGGGGATTTCCAGTTGCTTGAATTCTTGATGGCCGCAGTAGTTTCGTCAAGGGTGATCATCTTCCCAGTTTTGGCATTCCAGGTCCTTAAAAGCATCTGCCTGTTTCTGGATCCAGGTTGCATTCTCATTGTGAGCTTTGTCTTTCTCCCAGATGTTTTTCCAGAATTCCTCAACCTCCTCAAGAGGTGGGGGCTCATTCACCCCAATTGTTTTCTTCCCTAGCTCACGATAGAAGGTCTTTGCATTTTCTTTGAAGATTTATTCTGTCTGAAGAAGGCACTTCTTTTTTCAAATCGCCTGAGCCTTTGTGCCTTAGCCTGGATCTTCTGTTTGAGTATTTCTTCAGCGATCTGTATATCTTCTTTGTTCTTGATCTTTAGCTTTCGTTCTAGTTTTTTCTTTTTCCAACGTTTGATCTGCGCACCTTTCTCAACTTCACTAAGGATGGAAAGGTCTTTTCTTAGTTCGTTGATTTCCTTTCGCTATAGCTCTAGGTCTGCAGCGTCTAATTTTATTATTATTATTATTATTATTATTATTATTATTATTATTATTATTATTATTATAATTTATTTATTTAATTTGTTTTACCTGCACAAGTCGATGTTGAGCGCAAACATCTGACCGTAAAACTATCATCGGCTATCATGCGAGTGTTCAAACCGCAAAATCTATCGTCGACTATCATAAGACTTTTGAGCAGGTTGAAAGTGAATGATAGTTCATGATAGACGATGATAGTGTATGATAGTTAGCAGTCAAACGATAGTACGCGTTTCAACTATCATCGCCTATCATCAACTATCATCGACTATCATGCGCCGTTTGTTTTGGACAAAGTACTGCGATGATCCATCCCTTAATTTTAATCTTTCATAAATACACATTTTAAATGTATGACTTTCAGATATTCACATTCATTTACATACATGCACTTCCTTGCCATCTCTTATGACCGTGTGATTTGCCACCATCACCGCAATAGCAACACTCAGGTTCAGTCGCATCGCATAAATGTTCGCAAAACCAACAAAGATCAGCATTACCACCATGTAACGCTTTGGAAGGGCACACTTGGTGTTACAGTGACATTGGTCCTCAGACTGCACGTCTTCGCCTCCACCTACCATCTTTTCCCAAATCTTAATCTTTCGATGCTCTAATAGAGATACTGAAACGAAAGTGAATGCTCAGTGATGGTGTACCCACGCATATGAAAATCAGTCAAGCTAGAGATAGAGCGCTTTTTAATTGAGTGGCGTAAAAACAAACCTTTACACTGGCCATTCACAACGGACGCAAGGAGCACTGTGAGCCAATCAGGATACCAAACAACTACAGTTAGCTGCAAAGCGCGGGAAAATACGCGCGAGCAAATCACGATTAGTTTGAGCTTTCTTTTCATTGGTCGAGATAATGGCGAGAGTTTTACCAACCAATCACAGAGCGAATTGAAGCAAAATCAAAGTACACGATAATTACTTTCGACAACCAATTGAAAACCACTCCAAAGCGTTATTGAATGTTAGGTCGCTAGGTATTCTTAAGTCCCAAAGACTACTATACCCGGAGGAGGGCGATTGAGTCCGAGTATAGAGAATCGTCTTTGG